>OX457085.1:18436137-18916405 GCA_949752835.1 Empis stercorea | reverse complement strand
TAACTTAGCAGCAACATGATGTGACCTATTTTGGATTATTATGCAAAATGAAAATGAAATTTTTTTTTAAATAAAAAACAATTTGAATTTTATTTAATTATTTTTATATTCTTTTTTGTTTGTTTTATTTTTATTTTATTCCAAATAGCAATTTTTAATTTTTATTTTATAGTTTTATGCTATACAAATATAAATATATTTTTTTTTTCATTTTGTATGATTTATGTTCTGTTTTTCCAAGAAAACTCATATTATTTCTCCCAAATTTTGATTTTCCATTTTCCGGTTGTTTTTTTTTTTAAATATTTTAAATTGAAACAATAATTTTAAAAATATTTTCAATTTTCTTGTTCTTTGTATTTATTTATTTAATTTTAATTAAAAAAAAATTCTATCATTTCTCGAAAATAAAAATAAAAAATAATATTTTAAAAATTTCAAAAATTTAAATTTAATTATTTTCTAAATTAATGAACAAAGAAAGAAAATATATTTTTTATAAAACTTTAATTTACATGACATCAAATATTTTAATAATTAATTAATATAATAATTAATAGAAAAAAAAAATAATTATAATAAATTGGACTTGTTTTTAAAGTATTACGTTTTTAATATTAAATTATTATTTATTTATTTTGTCATTCTTATAATCCTTAAAAAAAATATTTAGTAAAGAAAAAAATATATAAGAAAATATAATTAATAAAATCATTTTAAAACAAAAAAAAATTAATTCTTCCGCTGAGAAAAATTGAAAAAAAAATTTATTTTTCTTCACAGTTTTTTTATATATTTTTTTTAATACAAATTATTTCCATTTTTTTCTTTTTGTTTGGAATTTTTTATTTATACAATTTTACATTTTATTTTTGTATAATATTTTCAAATTAATTATTAATATATTTATTTATTTTATTTACGATTTCTAAGGAAGTGTAGAAAGGACAACAAGTTTTTATGTTGTTTTAATTATTTAATTTATTTATTTATTTATTTAATTATTTATTTTATTTAAATTTACTTAAAATCAAATTAATATTAATTAGTATAAAAAAAAATTGTTATTAATTTTAAAATTTAATAACATCAATGAAAATTTATTCAATTTTTGATAATTAAACAACAAAAAAAAAATAATAATAAAAAAAAATATTGAATGAGAGTTTTTTGACAGCAAATTGTATATCGATTTTGACAGATGTCAAACAAAAAAACAAATATTTGTCTTTTGATAGTTAAATTGTATTTGTATATTATGATTTTTTATTGACATTTTATGTGTCACTGATAAACAATTTTTTGTACATAAAATTAATATCAAAAATTTCAACTCTTTTTTAATTGAATTATTTTTTATTTATGTATTTTTAAAAATTAGAAAACAAATTTTAATATTAATTTTTATATTTTTTTTTTTCTTATTATTTTTATTTGTAAGAAAATATTTTTTCTATTTATTTTTATGTAAATATTATTTTTATATAAATTTTTACATAATATAAAATTGGTTTTTTTAATTATTAAATTTCTATTTTGTTTTTATATTAATATTATTTTTTTAAGTTTTCAAATATTTTGAGTCATTTTGAAGACAAAAAA
Source organism: Empis stercorea (assembly GCA_949752835.1). Taxonomy (NCBI): domain Eukaryota; kingdom Metazoa; phylum Arthropoda; class Insecta; order Diptera; family Empididae; genus Empis; species Empis stercorea. The sequence goes on along the minus strand of OX457085.1, from coordinate 18,914,803 downwards.
AATTATAGAAAAAAAAATTAATTAAGAAAAAAAAATATATTATTAATTAATTTAATGGAATTTTTATTTGTGTGTTAATTTTATTTATAGTTTAGTTTTTTTGTTTATATATTTTTTTCTTTCATTATTTATTTAAATTTTTTTTTTGACAATTTTACTTTAGTCTTGTTTTCACTAGACTTTTTCATGTTTTTACTTTTTTTTTTTGATAAATTAAATGTGATACTGAAATTTGTAAAAAAACTTGGTAAAATAACAAATTTAATTAGTTAAATAATTTTAAGTTTAAATACTTTTTTATGTAAGATAAAAATTATTTAATTATTTTTTAAGGTAAAAAAATTTAACAAGAAAATGTATTATAATGGAAATGGAAAACATAATTTTTCAATCATTTGTTTTAGTGAAGTTCTAAAATTTAGCTATGATAGAAAAAAACTATTTCTGCGCTATTTTCCTAGGAAAATCTTAATTTTACAGAAAATATTAGAAATAAATTGAAAGTGTATCGCCAGGATTACAAAACAAAAAGCTCTTAAGTAGGAAAAAAAAATTTTGTAAATTCTTAATTTCAACACAAAATCTTACAAATTTGCAGTATCACATATTTTTTTTAAGTTTTACAATTTTTTTTGTATGTTTTTGGTTAATTTTCTTCTTTCTTTTGTTTTTTTTGTTATTGATTATTTAATATTTTTTTAATACATATTTATAAATTTTTGTTTTAATTAAAATTACTATTCAGATCTTCCCACCCCCACACTTCGACACATATATCATCGTCAATTATTAAAAATTAATTTCTTTTAAATACAATTTTTTAAATTTAATTTTTACAAATTTAATTTTATTATCTTAAAAACTTTACAAGTTAATTTTAATGTTTTTTTTAACTTTTAACTTTTGCATTAATTTCTTAATTATTAAAGGGAATTTTTTTTTGCTTGTTCAATGTTTTACCGGAAAAACCAAAAAACATAAAAGTGTTTTTTTTATTAAAGTTTTTTTTAAAGTGTTTTATTTTATAATAAAAATTATGTTTCTTTTATGTAAAGCAACATTTAAATTCTGTTTGGGTTTTGCTACTTGTTTTTTTAAATATTTTATAAATTTATTAGATTTTTTTAATTATTTTTTTTTCTTTTGTTTTTTTGAAAAATTTCCACAAATTTCTAAAAGAAAAATGAGAATTTTAAAAAAAAATTTAAAATTAAAAATAAAAATTTTTTTTTTTTTTTAATTTTTGTGGAAATTATTATTTTAAATTTTTTTCAATTTGTTTTTTGTATTCTTATGGAAGAGAATTGATTATTTTTTAATTTGTTTTACATAAATTTATTTTTCAATTTTTTTTTAATGACGAAAACTGAATTTTTTTTTTAAAATAATTTTATATATAATTATTATTATTAATAAAGTTTTAATTATTTTAAATTTTAATTATTTTTGTTGACATAAGTTTTAAAAATATCAATAAAAATTATTGCTTCTTTTTTGGGAATTTATAAATAATTTAACTTAAAAAAATTTGTAACAATTTTGAAAAAAGTTAAAAAAAAAAAAGGTAAAAATTATTTCTCTTCCATTATTAATAAAAAAAAAATCCAACATGTTCAAAATCAATTACACAGCAAGAGAATAGAGCATTAAATTGAACTGAATAGTGTAGCATTTATGAAAATGATACTACAATAATATTATGTATAATGATTTCAAAGTAAAAGTTAGGCTGCAAAATTAAGCCACCCTATGGGCTAATGCACTGGAAATTTTCTACTGACAGAGTAATTACTTGAAAATATATTTTATGCTGGTGTTTATATCAATAGGTTTGATACATATAAAAATAGCTTGAGTAACGTCAAAAATAGTAAACCAAATAATTAAAGTTTGAACTGTGAGCGTAAATATATTATAATACTATAAAGAGCTAATTAAAAAAAATAATTTAAAAATCCTCCCAAAAATTCGGAAGACTTGACTGAAAGCAGAATTGTTTTGTAATTGCTCAAATAATTTAGAAATTATGTCATAATATTAGAATTCAATTTAAATAGGTATACCACTTTATCTCTCCAATTCTTTTACCATATATAATTAATCACATAGAGTGACAGACAGTGGTCTTATTATGACGGTGTTAGTACAATTTATCATTTCAATGCAAAATTATTTTTTCAATATTTTCTCCCCACATACTTTCACTTTTACCCACTCTCATAATTTTCAATTTACCTTTTGCTCCATTGGCTGTGTACATACTTTTACATATTGATTTTAAATTTCGCTATAATTTCCAATTACAAAAAAAAAAAAATATCAAATTTAATAATAATTAATAATCGCAATTAAAAAATTTCTAATAATTTTAAAAATAATAATTTTTTCATTTAAATATTTTTTTATTATTAATTAATAATAATATTTTTTGTGTGTTTGGGTTTTGTATTTTCACTTTTTAAATGTTACAAAAAAAATTTTCATTTTCAGTTTAGTATAATTTTTTTTTTATTATTTATTTTTAAATTTTTTAAATTATTTTTATTATTTGCTTTACATTTTACAGTAACATTTCTAAATAACGTCAACAGTAGAGTCTATCACAGCAGCTTGCTTCGTGAATACAATATTATTATTATAATTATTATATTTATTATTAAAATAACAAATGTCCTGGTCCAAGTCCTTTTTTATGAAAATATTTTTAATAAATATTTTTATTTTTATTTTATTATTTTCCATTATAATAATAATAATAATAATAATTAAATTTTTATATTTCAAATAATTATTAATAAAATTTTGAAAATTGTTAAATAAAAAACAATTATTCTTAAATTTAATATTAAAAATTACTTTTAACATTTTATTATTTTTATATTTAATATTATTATATTTTTCAATAATAATTATTGTTAATTTATAAAAATTTAATATATTATTATTATTATTATTTATAATAATATTTTCATTATCAATTTTATCATCATCATTTTTTGACATTTTTTTATAATTATTATTATTATTATTATTAAATTTTATATATTTGATAAATTTTTTAATTCTAATTTCATTGTTTTTGGAAGAATTATTTATATTATAAATAATATTATTAATTTTTATTAATATCCAAAAAATAATAATTAATAATAATAATATTATTAATTTATATTTCATTATTATTATTAATGATACAATTTTTTCAAATTTATTATTAATATTATTATAAATTTTTATTAAATTTAATGTGATGATAATTTTTTTTAAATCAATAGACAAATTTTTATTATTTATTATAAATCTGTGATTTTTTTTTAGTTTACTTAATTTGGTGTTATTATTATTATTATTATTGTTAATAATATTAACAAGACTGATAATGATTGTTGTATTCACGAATTTAAAATTATTAAAATTATCAATGATTATATTCCATTGCAACTGTCATGGCCTATGGAACCTATTGAAATAAAATATAAAAAAAATTGTTTTATAAAATTTAATATATTTTAAAAATTAATTTACAAAATATTATTTAATTATATTGTTTAATTATATACTAAAATTTCCTTTTTAAATTTTGGAAAATCCTTTTTAAATTTTATTAAATTCGAAGAAAAAAAAATGAAACTCAAAAAGAAATTCTTTATTAAAATACTAAAATTTCTTAAATTCCATCTAATCCGATTAATCTAATTGAAATAGAAATTTTCTTATTTAAAATTATAAAATTTAAGGTATTTTTTTTAGTAAAATAAATTTCCCCTTTGAATAAACATAATTCAATTACTTTTTGTATTAAAAATAAATATTTTCATTTCTATACTTAAAATTTGTATATAAAAATTTGTAAAATTTCCTAAAATATTGTTATAGATCTTCTTTCGATAAATATCTAAAAATTATTATTGTTTTGCTGGAAAATAGATTTTTCCATGTTGAATAAAAAATATATTAAATATTTTATTATAATTATTTTTTTTTATAATCGCCTTGGGAATCATTTTATAAAACTAGGAAGAGAAAATTGTAAATTTTCTGAAATATTTAATAATTGGACTATTTCTGTACAGAAGACTAAAATAAAATAGAATTAATTTATTGATTTTCAAATTACATTTAATTTAAGTTTGAAATTTAAATAGAAAAACCTTACTGACAGACATTAATATATAATATTCAAAAGATTATTTATAGATTTCATTTTCTCTCTTATTTAGTTATAATGAAATTTCTTCCATTTAAAGTTAGAATTAAAAATCAAAGAAGGTATTAAAATTTACTGAATTTTTGAAAATAAAAAGTACTGACTTTTAATATAAACCAAAGACGTATATACTATATATTATACTACATATTCAGCTTTTGGATATAACCTTAACCTTTTTACTGTATAACGAACAAAAATGTTTTCTTTAACATATTTTGTTGATTCCAAGAAAAAAACCATTAAAAGTTTTTTAATTGAAATTAAATATATTTTACATAAATTTGATTTTTACATAGATTAATTTTCTTTATGGATTTCGTTATTTGAATACATTACATAATTTTGCACATTTTTGTAAATGAAATTCGAAAATACCAAAAGTATTCTTGTCCTTCGTTTTTTTAGAATCGAAAAAAATAGTAATCACCATATTTAAATTAAAATCAACAAATTTTAAACAAAACTGAAATTATTAAAAGAAAGACAATCTATATCCTTGTTTTGAGAAATTGGAAAATTTCAGTGATTTCAGTTATTTGAAATTTACATTTTTAAAAATTCTCTCGTGTTCTGAATTTGACATGAAAACAGTATTGCATAATTCATCAAAACTAAGAAAAAAATGCATAATTGCATACAGTGGAAAACTTGTGCATATACATATATAATCAGCGTTATTTACGTAACGATATCCGAAATTATTAAATATTTGATTTAACTAAATTTTAGATATTGAACCTAATTTTATGTCAAAAATAATGAATACTTAAATACTTTAAATTAAATATTTTTTTTCAACTAACCTTGTTAAATGTCGACTGCCTTCGTGTACCGCCATCTCAGAACTTTTAAATTCATTTAATTCTTTTCGGATAGCAGCTTTATCTTTTGGTGTCAGTCTTGTCCATGGCTTATCAGCTCGACGATCATAATCATGAGCTTGTGTTACTTCAATATAATCATTAAAACGTATAATTTTCTTTTCTTTTAATTCATCAACAGTTGGCCGAAAACTTAATTTCCTAAGTAAATAACGTTTCTTTTCTTCTTTCTGTTTCCTTTCTTCGGCGGGTGTCGTAGCTAGAAATTTGATTTTTGTGTAAATTAATTATTATTATTTATAAAAACTAAAAATAATTAAAAAAAAACAAAATAATTTACTTTTTAAAATATTCCTTTCAACTAATTCTTCAGCTGTTGGACGCATTGATAAACGTCGACTTAATTTTGCACCAATTGTTTCTTTTGATTCTGGCATTTCATTATCAGATGTTGGATGTAAAATATTACGATTTATTAAATCCTGTTTATCTGGTCTTAATTGTAATTTTAATGATAAACTTTCTTTACGTGCTATTTTTATTTCACGTTCATGATTATCATCATCACGGTATAATATTGGACCATCACTTTGATCACTATCATTATCTTCCCGTATCACATATGGTCTAGTATTTTCTTTATTTTCCATTGTACAAGGAAGTCCAAAACGTACAGGTCGACTACTATTAATTAGTTACAAAATAAAAATTTATATAGTGTTTATATTAATTTAATTTAATTAAATAATTTAAAATAAAAATGAATTCCAATATGTGTTTCATGCAATTTTAAAAAGAAAAAACAAAATTGGATGCAATATGGAAATTTTCGAATATCCTTTTTTTTTTTTTTGTTAAAAGAAAAAACCATGGAAAAATATTTTTCCTTATATTAAATCAGATTTTTTTAATAATATTTTTTTGATGAAGAATCAGTTAAATTTATTTTGCATGAATTATGGAGACTGAAAATACGAGTAATGATATGATTTTTTTTATAAATTAATTAAAATACTCATTCGCCTTTTCATTACAATTTTAAGTGATAGGGTGATTTTTTATATAATTATATATTTATATCTGAAAGTTTCATAGTCCTTATACCAAAAAGAATGATAAAATTATTAGCATATTTTAATCCTAATTATTCAGATATGTAAAATGATATAGACAAGCGGCGACCTAAAATCAGATTAAATTTAAAGTGATATTGAAGAAAATATTTCAAATTTAATGGTTTAATATTTTCTGATTAGCGATTTAGTCTTTCTATGTCCTTTTCTCGTACATAAGAATTATTATCTATAATATATGTATGTGGTATTCACTTAATGAACTACACACCGAATTTGCATAAATTGCAATCATAAATGTCGACGGAAAAATAAAAATGACTTCTGATTTTTCTGCAATATTAAACATCTAAAAAGTACCCTGCCCTTTAAAACATTTATATTAAATTATACAGGAAGTCTAAAAAATTATTTAAATTTCTTTCGGATTAAAGCATAACCCATATGGAATGTAGAAAATTCACAACGTCTCAAGATTTATTCAGTTAATTAAAAGTTTTTCTTTCAATTTTAATAAAAAAAATAAAAAAATGAAAAAATTTCCGGATAAAAAGATTTAATCATCTCTGCTTGTAAATAAATTGCCTAAGTAACTTTTATGTTTAAATGGAAAATGAGATTTTTTATTCTTTATTTTAATGAAAAAAAAAATTTTTTTTTATTTTTATTTTATGCAACATAAAAAAATCTCTAAAAGATAAAGAAATAAATTAACTATGTAATTATTTTTTTTAATTTTTTGTTTTTGAATAAAAAAGGAAAAATTAGAAATTAAAGTAACCAAAAAGCAAAAAGAGTTGCAAAGTTTAAGTATTTCAAATTAAGAAACAAAAAATCTCAAACAAGAAATAAAATAATTTTTTGACAAAAATCCTTGGGAAAAAGTTGCATTAAAATATTATTCAGATAAGTTTAAAGTTTAATCAATATTTGAAATGTTTTGTAACGAAAATTTTGATTCCAAAATATTTGTTAAAAAAAAAACAGAATTTTTTTTAATTAATTAAAACTTTAATTTTCGCCTATTTATGAATAGTCCTTTAAAAAGTACATACGATGAAAATCAATTAAAACTTTCTGTTCGTTATTATTCGCAAAGTTTGAAAAGTTCATTAGAAATTAAAACTTTGGTCAAAAATAGACCAAAATTGAAAATATTGGCAATTAAAAAAACTTATTCAGAAAATTTTATATATAATTTTAAATTAATAATTTCATATCAGAACTTTTGTCGCCCACTCGTCCTAAACAATAATCGACCTAAGCTAATAAAATAAGGCCTGACAAATTAAATAAATGTTACTGGAATGTATAAAATTAAGTTATTTATCAAAAAACTTAAATTTAAATTTTAATAATGTAAATATAATTTCGGAAATTATCCTATTTTCTGTATCCATTTATTTATGTATTCAGAAAAAAAAATTGTTAAAAGTTTTCTCTCCGTCTACAAAAGTATATACCAAAACAAACTAATCCAAAAATCATTTGGACATTTTCAATTGACACTTAAAGGACATTTTCTAAGAGCATAAATATTTTATATACGATCTGACCAATTACTTTCAAAACTCTTGTGTATTTTATTTTCAAGATATATTTCGTTTTCTAAGTCCTCCTTGTATGTCCTTTTTCTCGTCGTTTCTCAAGTGTCGTTCTAGGTAACGTTTTTTTTTCGAGTGTGTGTGTTAAATTTTCTTTTCTATGCTTCGTTGCTTTCGAATACTTTCGAATAAAATGTATTTTTCTTTTCTTTTCTTTTTTTGCCTTTTACACAAAAATGTCTACTTATTCAAGGATTAAAGTCAACAAAAAAATGTCAATGAATAGTCAGGAATTCCTTAAGGAATACTTTTGAATTTTAATACAGTCAAGAAATGACACTATATACGGTATATATTTATTCCTAAGGATAATAAAAATTGAAATTATTTTTTATTTATATATACATAAAAATAAAATTGGAAAGTGAAAAACTTTCGCCTTATTATGAGTGAATAAAAAATAAGAAGAACATTTAATTTTTGATTTGAAAATATTTTCGATATTTTTTTCTTATGTAATAATCTGAGCAAAATATTTTCGTCCATATGTTTTTGCGAACTTGAAAAACTATAATGTAAAATTATCTTAAATTACTTATTTAAATTTCTTTTTTTTTTTGTTTTTTAAATAATTTTTAATAATTTATTCAATTATTTGTTTTTATTTTTCAAAATTTACTATTAAAATAAATGAAATAATTATTGTATTGTATATCAATTGCAATTGAAATTAATTAACATAATTTATAATGTTTTATAAAATGTAAAACCTTGACTTTTATGTAATTAGTTTTATTATTGCATAATTATGGTTTTTATTGTTCAATCATGTATGCTTTTCCTTTTGTTCAACTTTAATATAATTTAGGAAAATTTAATAGATAGAAAATAATACATATACTTTAAATTTTATATTATAATTTTCAATTAATTTTTACTTCATTTAAATATTTTCGTACCATAAAAAATTGAAATTAGCATAAAAAGATTGTGAAAAAAAAGAACTAAGAAGGCAACATAAAAAATCCTCTTAACATTTTGTAGAAAAACGAAATAATCTTCAAAAAAAAAAAATTAATATTATATTTTAAATTATTAAATCACTTGACGATTATTATTTTTTTTACATTTTATTAAAATAATTATATTATGGGATGAGTTTTAAAAAAGGGACGGGGAAAATTTAATTTTTCTTTGTGTAGTTATATATACATAAAATTTAACATTTCTCCATAAAATTGTTTAATATATTTTCACCATTTTATTTAATATAATTTTAATTTATACTATATAAGAAATATTTATGTCAATTTTAAGTAAGAAATACTAGAGTAAACAATGAGACGTTATTAATTATAACTAAATTTTATATTATTTCCAGATGAAATATAAAATATTTATTATAAATATACTTAATTGATTATAATTTTGAAGGCAAATGTTTAACTGAAAAAAATGACATTTATCATTTTTGTTAAAATATTTAATTTAACAATATTTAAATTTTTCAACAAACTATTTCCATTCAATTCCCATTTTTTATAAAAAAAAATATCCTTACATGAAAATTTAATTGTTCTTATTTTTCCATTTTTCTCCACTTGTCTAATTTTTTTCAATTAAACATTTTGATCTTAAAAATGGGAATTGTATTTTAATTCAAACATTTATTGGTTATATAATAAATTTCCAAATAATTTGCAATAAATTTAGTAACCATTGCGAAATATATAACACCAACGTAAAAATACTCAAACCATTTCAATAGGACAGACATAAAATTTATATGGCATTTTTCATCAATTTTTCTAAAATCCTTTAATCATTAACTTAATTTTTATATTAAATATTTAACTTTTTTAGTAGCTGGTCCAAAAAGGATATTAATCGTCGTTTTTTTCTTTTCTTTGGTGAACCATTAAATTTTCATAGCCTTTAAAAATTCTAATAACAAATTATCCATGGTTGAGCAGAAGTGCTTCATCTTCATGAGAAACACAAATTTTCTTTTCTAATTTATATAGACTTTTATTTTAATTATAATTATACGTCAACAACATAAGTGTCTCAAGATACACAAAAAATAATAATAATAATAATATAATATTAATTCGATATTATTTACGTAAAAATATTATATGAAAAAAATGTTTTCGATTATAGAAAAACAAAAATGATTTATTATAAAAATAAAATATAAGAAAAATTATGATAAATTTTTTGTTAAATTATGAGAAAGAATTAAAGTATTTATAGAGGTATATAATATATTGAAAAAAAAATAACAACATCCCAAAATGTTCAAATGCGAATTAATAATATATATTAACACATTCCATGTAGATAGCATATTTTATTTTAAAAAAAACGACTAATTAAAAAAATGTTGTAAGTCAAATTTATAAAATTATTTTATTTTGTATTTTGTTTTCAATTTTGTAAATTAAATTTAAATATTTTACCATTTCTCTAGATGTTTAATAATTAAATATCTTTCTATTTAATAAAATAAACTTTTGGAAATTTAAGAAATGAAATTCTAGGACAATTAGAAAGAAACTCTTACTCTTAAATGCAGTCCAAAATTTATGGTAATATTTGAACCATATGTCAGGAATTATGAAACAAAAAAAAAATGAACTTTGGTTCATGTCATTGTTAGATCAAAATGCTCTCTTAACAATTCAAATTAATCTTTTTACAAATGAAATTTGTCTTTTCCCTAAACAAATTCTTTCTTACATTTCACAAAGATTCGTTTTTTTATCACGGAAAGAGACCAAATTGATTCGTATATAAACACTACTTAAGTATATTGAATTGTAAAATGACAAATAACTCAAAATATTATTAGTAATTTGATGGTATTTTTACATTTACATTTTAAATTAATTTTTTTCTGGTTTGACTTACAGCATTTTTTTTCTAAAATTTGTAACAATATTTTGATGACCAAAAACAATAACAAAATTAAAAAAAATGATAAAATTTATGGAATTCCGTGCACATTATTTTGTTATATACTAAATTTGAAAAAAAAAATTACTCATAAAATTCATTTACCATATTCTAATCCGTGGTCGAAGTATCGGCCTAGAATTGTTTCGTTTTTTTATTTTTGTGGTTTTTTGTAATTTTATAAAATGGATAAGAAGAGAAAATATTTAAAATAATTTAATTTTTGTTTATAAATTCAAAAAAATTAGGACAAATTAAAAAAACAAACCCCAAAAAAAAAAAATAATTAACAAAAAAAAAGAAGTAAATTATAATTAAAAAAAATTGCCTAACATAAAAATATAATTTTAAGTCCTTTACCCAAAAATAAAAATAAAATAAAATTGGATAAATAATAAAAATGAATTTAAAATTTAAGAACAATAAAAAACTTACTTTAATGAATAATTATTAGCCTCTTGTCTAACAACCAAAGGACGATTATTTGTTGAATTATTATCTTGTGTTGGTGTACTTGGTGATGATACCGATAAATTTGTATTATGTGATTGTTGTTGATTATGTTGTTGGTTATGTTGTTGATGATTTTGATTATGTTGACCTGGTTTTTTCTTAAGTGCTGATTTAAGTGGTACTGCATTAAATTTTGGCTCTTTGGCTGGAATTTCTTCAATACGACATGTATCAATATTTGGATTTGGTTGTGACATTGAAAACATATATTCTTCATCTGAATCTATTTCATCATTATCACCATCATGATCTTTAATTAATTAAAGAGAAAAAATTATAGTGAAAATTATAATTTAATAAGTATATTAATTTTAAATTTTATTGTAATTCTTACCGTCATAATCATAATCTTGATAGTCCTGATCATTGACAGCACCAGGTCCATGTGGTCGACCAGCTACTAAAGTTGGACTTGGTGTAGAAAACATTGGTGGCGGTGGGATTGGACCAATTTCAGATAATGGAATTGGCGGTTCTGGAAATTCAGATAATAAAAAATGTTGTCCATCACCTTGTGGTGGTGGTGGAGGTGTACTACCTGGGGGTCCACCGCCTTCAGGAACTGTAATTTCAAGAAAAATTAAATATATTTATTTATGTAATTTTTAACTAGAAAATTCGTAAAAAATATATGACTTCTTTGAATACTTACAACGTTCACTATTATGATAACAAATAACACGTCTTGATATTTTATTTTGTCCTAATGTATTTGGACGTTCTAGTTTTGGTGTATCCATGTGATGACCACCACCTCCACCAGGTGGCGGTAATATAGATCCTTGGTATGGCTGTTCATTATTTGGTGATAAAGTACCATTACCACCAACGGGTGCATCAGTCTTGTCTTTTCTGGGTTCTGTAAATTTAAATATATACAAAATTTACTATCATTCTTTTCATTTTAATTTTTCAAAATGTAATTTAAATATTTTTCCAAAAGCTTTTTTTGCCACAACTCTTCTTAAAAATGCAAATTCTTAACAATATTGTTATTTTTAAATACATACAATTATCTTTTAAAAGCTTCAAACAATCGAAATTGATTCATAAAATTAAGTAAAAGAAAAATAATAATTAAGGATTTAAAAATGCAATTAGTGTTGCCATTGTTCGAAATATAAATTGCAATTTGTTTTCAAGTAAATTCCCCAAATAATTACAAATGTAATTTTCAAAACAAAACAAAATCGTCACAATTTTTATATTGTTTTTAAAAAAGGTAATTTCATTATCAAAAAAATTCAAAATTTTATTTTGAAATTTTCAAACAAAAAAATATGTAACACATTTCAAAATTATTTGTAATTCCCCATAGAATTGAGAGAAAATAATTTATTTTTTAATAAAAATATAATCTGAAAAGCAAAACAACAGAGAAAATGTTTATATATAAGAAAATAAATTGAATCTGAAATTTTCAGCAACTTTTGTAATAATATTTAATATTTCTTTATTATATAAGAACTTTTATAAATTCCCTTAAGGATATCAAAAACATATAATTACAAGATTTTACTGATTTTTTTTATATTCAATATCCACAAAATTAGAACTAATACTCTTTCATTTTTATTTCATCTACCTACAACTATTAAAAAAAGAATTTTCAAACAAAATTAAATAATGTGACGTCAAAGTGGTTGAAATATACAAAACCAACGCCATATAAAAAGTTTGAATATTAATTATAAAGTGTGTAGGTTCAAACACACAACTAAATAATATAATTTTAATGCACAAATGATTATATAACATTTCCGGGATTTAAAAAAATATTATAAGTAATTTTATTTTTTAAATATCTGGCAATCCTACCACCTACTTTAATCATCATTACGCATTTCACTTTCACAATATAATATTTAAAGCAATTTTCTCTCAGCTTATCAAAATATTTAATTGATAAAAGAAAAATCTTGTTATTACATTATGAAATTTTCCAACAAAAAATTATGTTAAATTTTACCACTTTGGATTTAATATGTACACCCTCTCTTATACACCACCCACCTACATAATCTCCGCCCATTAACATAAAATTCATGAAACAAAATTTTAAGAAAATTGCAAATAAACAAAAAAAAATTAAAGTTTCTCAGGATAAAATTCACATAAAATTGTGTAGGCGCGTTAAGATAAATATCCTTTTGTTAATTTTTAATGCGGAATACAGAACGACTTTGGGTATATTTTTTTTGTTGTCTTACATGTGCCCTTGCGTCCTTTAACACAAAAATATCCCAGCAGGCTAGAGATTTTCATAAAAGGATAACTCGAAATTATATAAATAATTTTGTAGAAATATTGTTGTTTTTTTTTTTGCAGAAAGAGGTAAACACAGGATAATAAGAAAGGACCAGAACGGTTATTGTCATGATTTTTTTTATTATAAACCACAATAAAGAAAATCTCGTTTGATGGTAGAAAATTGTGGCCGTACCAAAAAAATAAATAAACATTTTACAAATTAAATAAATTAAAAAAATAAAATGTTGTTTTTTAAAAGAAAGTTTACTAACAATTCTAATCTAAAATTATCCCTTTTTTTCTGAGGAAATAAGAAAATTTATATTTGGAAAAGTTGATATTGGTGAAAAAAAAAATATGTTTTTGGTTTTTAGTTATAAATTTAATTAAATTAACAAAATTTTCGAAATAAGTTTTCAAAAAAAGGAAAACTTCAGTGAAATATTAATGGAAATTTTAATGAATTCATTTTTATATTTATAATTTTTGAAATATTTATTTTGAATTTTAATCAACATATTAAATTTTCAAATTTACTAATTTACAACTAGAAGGCATGAAAATAGAATACTTTGACTATTTTTACATTGTTTTCATATTCAACACAAACTGAAGAATATATAGGAAAAATTTGAAGGACTGTTAATTTCATTATAACAAAAAGTTAAGAAATATTTAAAATATCGCATGTCCTTTTAAAAATTTCCAAAAAATGTTAATAAATTATTCATTTCTCACATCAATTTCTAAAATATTTTCTGTCAAGCTAAATTTTTACTAAACAAAAGGTACTGCAAGGATATAAATAAGGAATTTTGTACAAAAGTAAAATATTTTTTATTAAATATTTATCAGAAAAAGAGGAAACCTTCAGTTTGTAATTTCACGGATAAAGTATAAAATTTTGGTTGTGAAGGTTGATTTATAATTTTTATAACCCCCGTGTTTTATACCAAGAGAGAAGTCTTTATATTTTTCTCTGACGTTTCATTTTGATTGAAGTAAAAAGTATTTAAACAAACACCCACCGTAAAAAAAAACTTGTTGTATACATGAAAAACTGCAATCTATTCAGCCCAGAGATGATAAACATCGCATAATTTATTAATACATCATGTTATGAGTCTGTGTATGCGTATTATTTTCCAGAGACTTTGTTTACATTACGGAAAAACTAAATATAAACAAACCACAAGAAAAATAATATTCTTCAATTTTCTTTTTTTTTTTTCAGTTTTTTTGAAGATTTTCATGAATGAAAATTTAATTTTTTTTTGTAGATTAAATATGAAAAAAAAAAGCCATTAACCTAACACGAATGACGTCAGTTGGTTTTTTTCAAAGCCCAACTAAAAAGGTGGTGATTTTTCATGTTAGGGGAATGGGAAAATTTAAGCTATAATAAAAGAAATATTGAGGTAATGTAAAAAGTGTGGTTGAAACAGATTCCTAAGATTTAAAAGGTAATATTTACTTACGTCAAAGGTTATACATAATTTAATTAATTATTTTAGAAGTGCCCGGGTGATTGGGAAGGTCAAATTTTAATTATACATATATACTATTATTTCCATATAACAATTTTCACATATATATATATATATTTTCAAATATACTTTTTAAGGAAAATTCAATTTTCTTAAAGCATTTAAAGAAAATTACTAAATGATATCGAAAATTTTTTTATATGAAAACGAATAAAACTTTTCAACAAACAATAATATTTAATTTATCCTTTTACGCAATTTAAATCTTTGATAAATAAATAAATTATTCATTTATCACATTCACATATGTAGAAGACTTAAAAAAAACATTTTCTGTAAAATAAATATTACATATAAATTAACATAAAATTTTAACCATAATCCTTTATCCTTTATTTTATAGCCAAAATCTTATTTTTCACATTATTATTTCAAGTCATCTTTGTACTTAATACAATAAGAAAATGATATTTTCTTTTTCTAAATTAATTTTTTGCTTGCCAGATAAATTCAAACAAGAAAAAAAAATTTCTTTTTTTTTGTTAACATTTAATTTGTTAGCTTTTCTCAACAAATGAATACTATAAATATTTAAATTTCTCATGTCTTTTAAATATTTCATAGGTTTTTATACAAAATTTTCCCAAAACTTTTTAATTTAAATATAAATTTTCGTCTATTCAAAAAAAAACTTTTTCTTTTCCAACAAAATTAGAATATACATAAGTCAATATTTAATTTAAATTATGAAACATTGAAAAGCGCGAATCTTTTATTTTGTATTATATGTAGAAATTTTTTTGAAAATATAGAAGAAAATTTCATGAATAAGACAAAAAAACAGTGAATTAAAAATTTATATTGTTAAAATTATAAATATTTTATATCATTGTGTCGTTAGATGGTATTATTGAAATGTTTCAAATTATAATTTTCTGTGTTATACAAAATTAACATAAGAAAATTAAACAGTTAAACTTTTTCATCAAAAAGGAAAATTGTCAATTAAAAAAAATATAAAATTCAATTTTCTGTTTTCAATACGAAAAATTATAAATGAATTATTGCAAAAAAAAAAAGGATATTTTTAATTAATAGTTAAATATTAGAGGGAAAATGTTATTGGAACAAAGTTTAGTGAATATGAAAGTTACTGAAATTAGAAAATCAATTATTTAAAATAACAGAAAATCAAATTTAGAATTTTGATAAAAATTGGAAGAAATTTTAAGTAAATCTTTATAGGAAAAAATCATTGAATTGAATGAGCAATAATACATTATTGAGTTTTAATAAGTTTAAAAATTTAAATGTCAAATTTTTTGGAGGGAAAAAATTATATGTTTAATTAGTTTAATTAGTTTCATAATTAAAATTGAATATTAAGTACCTATGTTTTTCATAATTAAGATTCAATTTTCTTTCCAAATTCGTCCTTTTTCTGTTTTTATTTAAAAAAAAAAATTTCTATTTCATTTCATGAAATTGTATAAAATTTCAATGCAAAACATTTTAGTATCACAAATCTATTTTTAACAGTGTATATCTATTAAAATATTTTCATATCATTAACACTTAATATTTATTTTCCAAACAAACAAAAATATAACAAAATGTAGACAAATTTTAAAATTGAAAAAAAAAAAAACATTCTTCTCTTTCGAAAATTTTATTATAACTTCGAAAATTATAAATTCGAAAATTTTATTATAACAAAAATGATTTTTTTTTTATAATTTATTATTTGCGAAGCAAAAATTTCAATTTGTTTAAACAAACATTTGTTCAAGTTTTTAGTCAAATATGTTTCTGTGTACATATATACATATAAGTTTCTAACATGTGAAATTAATTGATTAATTTAAATACAAATACAAATAATACTGAAGAAAATTATTTATTAACAAAAATAGTTTTGTTAGTTTATTTTGATGATCGTTCAAAAATTTTTGCCCCCCATCATGTAAATTGTTTGCATTCAATCAAATTGATTTTGATATCAAGAAATTAAGCCTATATAATAAAAAAGAATGAACAAGGATTAATTGGCAATATTGAAAATTTACTCAGCAACTTTTTGATTAGTTAGCTTTTTATTAACCCAAATTTTTGTATATCAACAAAAAAAAACAAAAAAAAATTGGAAAATATCATATAAAAATAAAATATCACGAAAATATAGGTATATAAATAAATATTGACTGAAAGATTTACTATTTAGACATTTATTTAGGTTTCTGTTTGAATTGATTGAAATATAAATTAAATTTTTTTGTAATTTTTGTCTGTATAATTTTACTAAATATTTATTCTATTTACAATATCAAATTGTAATAAATTTAATTTGGATTTAAATCCAATTGATATTGTGTTCATATTTACAATTACAATATAATTTTAAATCTAGGCTAATTTAAATCTAATTTTAAATTTTAAATCTTTTCAGTCTATAGCTTAACCCGTTTTTGGCTAGTAGTTGAATTCGTTGTCCGATTCCATTCATTTTTGGATAATACACTTATTTTCTAATAAACTAAAGAATTTTGACTCTATTTTGTTGTTAAACATCACCGTCTGGGAGCTAGCACATGGTGCGAAAACGCACCATTTGCTTGAAAGAATATTAAATTTTAAATTATTTTAAATATTATATTTTACGTATTTTATTTATAAAATTACATTTACTTAAAAAAATAATATATAAAATTCAAAAAATAAAATTTAAACCGTCTTATGGTATTCTGAAGAACATTTCAGATGCAGTGTGGAATAACTACATCGTTCAATGAACATGTTTTACACTGGAAATATGTGTCACTCTTACATTGCCGACATCGTCGTCTTATATTATTTCCAATTTTGACTGTACGGTATATAAGCTACATGTGTCCTGCTTTAAAATTTGTACGTATTTCTTCCAATAAAGAAACTGTATAAATAGTGAATAAAGAAACTGCTATGTTCCGACACTGTTTTATAAATTTAAAAGGTATTTTTTAGGGCGAAAACGCACCAATGGCTAAAAACGCGTTAATGAGATATCAGTGATATATGACGCTGCCTGGCAGCTATATTTGGCACCCACTATCAAGCTTTCGGGTTTTTTTTGAAAAATGACTAAACTTATATAAACCTTTACTGAAAATCTCGACGAATTTAGGCCAATTTAGTATTTCGTCTTCTTTAATGATTATAAAAATATAATAAAAAAAATTCAAAAATTTCAATGTTCAAATTCTACTCGTAAACTTTTAGCTTATTTCGATATTATGAAACTTTTGATTATTTTTGAAAAAATGAAAAAGAAAACGATAAATCAAAAATTTTATTCACTCCAAAAATATCCGTTCTAACACGTCATTGAAAAAATCAAATTATATTTAATATTTTTCTTGCGTAAAAAAATTAAAAATGTTTTTCTCGCATTTCATAAAAAAGTCTTATAATCACAGAACACAAAAAAATACTTTTAAATCCCTAAAATAATTCCTCCTTAAACCAAAAAACAAGGTTAAAATTATTAAATCTATCTTTTAATTTTCATTTTCCTTAACAAAAATTCTAAAAACTTTCTTATTTTCTTCAAGATATTTTAATTTAATTTGACGAGGAAAAAATGCGTTCTAATGCCAATTTTTTTTTTTTTTTTGAAAATATCCAAAAATAAGAAAACCATAGATCCGAGCCAATAATAAAAAAAAATTAGAAAATATTTTTTACGAGAAGATTTTACTCAAGAAAACAAAAATATAATTCAAAAAATCTAATTTTTTTTTAATGACAGATCATAAATTCTAACCAAAATTCTTCCTAATCGTCAGCAATTCTCATAATATTTTTTAAAGGAATTATCCAAAAGGCACTAAAATATTGAACGAAAAAAGAACGTCAGAAAAAAAAGATTTTATGTTGTCAACAAATTTTCACAAAAATTTTTTATTAATATTTTAATAAAAAAGAAAATTGAAGATATTAAAAAATTGAAAATATACGCCGATTAAAAATGATAAAGCAATTAAAAAATTCAGAAATAAAAATATATTTAAATACTTTATATTTCTTTTATAATGACCTTGCGCAATAAAATTGATACGCAGATCTAGCCAGGCGCCAATGACCACCCAAAATTTTTATTTTTTTTATTATTTTGTTTAAATTTATTTTAAATATATTTTTTTTTGTGCAAAAATATTTTTATGACTAATAATATTGCGATTTTCATTAATATTTTTGAAACGCTGTGATTTAAAAAAAAATTTTATTTAAAAAAAAAATTGAAGAATTTTGATGAGACCCAGTGGTGGTGTGATTACAAAAATTTTGTTTATTTTGTATTAAAATTAGAAATTAGATTTGTTCCTACATATTTATTCAAATTATGTATTGGGATTTCTAATTAGTTGAAAATGAAAGATCGAATTTGTTTTTTCTATAAAACGAACAAATTACAAATTTGAGATTTTTAAATTTTTTGGCCGAAATTTACCAGACATTCGTTGTCAGTAAATTGGCCCAAACTGGCAATATGGGGCCTAGTCTAAACTACTACTTTACGCTACAATCGATGTTGATATTTATATTATAAATAATATTATTGTTAAAAAAATTATTCGAGCAAAAAATTATTAGATAATTAAGCCAATTTGTATATATACCAATTAGTTTCTTGAGTGTTGGCAGATTGTGTCCGAAATATCAAAAATTAATATGTACATAAATAATTTTTGATTTCAAATTAATTAAATTTATAGGCCACGATATTTTTTAAATTAATTTGTATTCTATAGTTTTTATTAGTGAGAGAAAAATGTATGTAAATTATATGCATAATATTTAGTTTTCCATAAAAGAAGATTGAAGAAATGTGTCGTGGTGATGGTAGGGTTAATTAAATTAAATGCTGAATTGCTGATACATAGCTTTCAAAAAAAAAAATTGAATGAAATTATTAATGTCTCATTAAATTATAAGTAAACTTTATCGAAATTCAAATTTTAATTAATGACAAATTAAATAAAATTTCATTTACACTATTATTAACTTTTTTTTTGGTCTATTGACCTAAATTATTTGTTTTTATTTATTTAATTTGAACTTTTTACCTTTTCAATTTTAAAAATAATTAATTTGACTTTCTAAACAGAATTGTAAAAAAAAAGAAGCTATTTTCCAACAAGGAAAAATGATCACTTTTTTCCGACATGAGAACCAAAATAAAAAATGTGTCAAATACTTTTGAAATTTTAATTTGTTTTTCTTTTTATTTTATTTATACAAAAACAAATTTGAAAATTTATTTAACAAATTTTCCTTGCTTAACATTATAGTAAAATGAAAAAAAAAAAACGATTCTCTCTAATCAAGTTTTCGAGTTTCCCCGGGGGTGTAACGATATTTAATGTCGTCGTCGATTATAAACGGAATTCTTTAAATTCCTTAAAAATCTAGGAAATTGTATTAAAATTTTAGAATATTTAATTTACAATGTAAATTTAGTTATTTTAATTGCTTTGAGATACAATTTTCTGGTTGTCATGCGGCAGTTTTTATAAATAAATTAAGATTCGTCTTTTTTTCAATGACGAGATAGTAGATACTTTTAGTTAATTTCGTCGAAATGTTGCTATTAACAATACAAAATAAACTAAATTTTGATCATGAAACCAAATTATCTAAAAGGAAAAATCGAATATGTACTTATAATCATAATTTTCCTTTTGATTATACCATAAAAAAATATATAGCAAAAAATCGAACAAAATTTTCTGCCAAATCTACAAATAATTTATTGTGCAAAATTACCATAATTCGGCAATAACAAATTTTCTATAAGTATAATAAAGTAATAATAAATTGCGCAATAAATTCAATTTAAAAAATGTAATTTTTTACAAATATGTAAATAAATCCAATTTTCATAGTTTATAATAAAAATCCTTGTTAGGACAAAAAAAAGGATACATATAAATACTATATTTTTTTAAACTAAAAATTCCTTAATTTTGGGAAAAAATTTCTTGTGCCAAGATTGTTTTTTTTTTCAAATTGATATCTTTATGTTTCCATTTTAAATTTAAGGTTTTTATATTTTTCATCATTTCAAAATAAAGGAAAAACTGTATTTTATTTTTTTCGTCGAAAATACAACCTTCATCATTTTTTCTGGTGGTTGTTAAAGTTTCGTCCTTATTTTCCCACCTAGTCTATAATAATATATTTTACTTAACAGGTTTATTTTTTTTTTTTTTGGTGTGTTAAGAGAAGATATCCTTTCTGTGATAAAATAGAAAGAAAAGTTTTTTCATAGATGGATTTTCGTATATAAATTTTTGTAAACACAAACTGAAATTATTTAATATCCCTAGGGTGTAATTCTTTACTTTGATGAACCAAAAAAACAAAAACAAATTAAGAGGAAGGTCACTTGACAAAAATATATTAAGAATTACAACAACTGAAAATTGTTGAAAACTAACTTTTTCATAGCCAAAGCATTAAATAAATTACTAAATTACACAAAAAAATAAAATTTATTAATCAACAAATAAATTCAGAGACAAAAGTGTAAAAACGCCAGTGAAGTTTAATGATTAATACGCAAAGAAAGTATGCAATTAAATTTGAAATGGTTTAAAAAGTGATCGTTAAAGAAAATTCATGAATTATGCAAGATATTTTTTTTAATAGCACTTATCAATTACAAAACATGTCAAGACGAGGAAAGCATTATACTTGTCTATCAGATATCAAAGATATCAGAAGCAGAACACAAGACATTGAATAAAATAAACTCAACAGAAATGAATTAGTGATATACCCCTAATTTCTAAATAATAATAATAATAATTTCAAATATGTGGGTTTCATTTACAAAAAAAAAAATAATCCCTGACTCCAAATAAGAAATATTCTTTTCGAGTCCTTCATTTTATCATAAAATATATAGAAAATTCCACCCGGAAGAAAAAGGAAAAACTTTTTTTTTTCATTTTCAAAAATTAGAGTTGCGAAAACTAGTTTTGAATTTATGATGAGCATAGCTTTATTTTTGCTCATCATTATCACTCTATATAAAAAAAAACCATCTTATCCTTGAAAATCCTCCTGTTTACTGCCAAAACACCTTTTTACATTACACATACACAACACAAAAATATAATTTCATCTTTTGAGAGGGAAAAATAAGATTTTCACCATGAAAAAAAAAAAAAAAAGAAAAATAATTTACCATGAAATTATTTGGCAATATGCGAAGACAACGTCGTTATAAAATATCCTGGTATACAATGAAAAATGTTCTTATTTCCACTCTGTTAATGTCGTCGTGTATGAATATGAATACAAGAAGAAAACAAAACCTTTTAATCAACCCAACAGTAGAAATCTCATTGTTCTTAAACGGAAAAATGTTCAAAATAATATTAAAAACTTTCTCTACACATTCCGAAAAAAAAGGATTTTTTCCTTTTATATTTCAAAGTTAATAGGTATTAAGGCATATATATATTTTTTTCATCTTCTCCTTTTATTATACTTAAATTTGTGAAAAAATCTAAAAGACAAAAACTTTTTCGTAAATTGCGAACGTGCGTATTTCCCACATATAAAAAAATTGAGAAGAAAATCCTTAAGGAAATATATAAAAGTTAACAAATTATTTGTTCGCACTAATCAGAGAAGGAAATAAAAAGGATATATGTATATGTATCTATAAAAAAATATGAAATTTAACCATAACTTTTATATAAATAATCACAATTTAATTATATATACATAATTTTCCATTAAAATTATACCACAAATAAATTATATACATTTTTTTTCTTCGGTGAGGAGTAGAAAATTTAATGTTATTTATAGAAACATATCAGTAATTATGTTGTGTTCATATAAAATTATTATTTTTATATTTTTAATTAATCATAAATTTTAATGAAATGAATAAATTTTTGTATATAAAAAATTGACTTATTTATGTTATTAGAATCATATTTATATGTGTAATAAAATATAATTAATTTTCTATAATTACTTTTTTTTTATGAAAATTTAGAAAATTATATTTGCCAGATAATTTTATTTTTATTTGTAATTTTGAATTATAATTTAAATTTGAAATAATTATATTTTTTGGGTTGACAGAATTATGAACAAAATAAAATTTTTTTATGGTCAAATTTTTTTTCGGGTTTATTTTATGAAATTTCAGAAAATGAAAATCATTTTTTTTTTTGGCAAAAATATTATAATTAATAAATATTTCATTATATATAAAATAAAATAGTTTTGAATTTTATTTATTTATTATAAATGAAATAGTTTCGAAAAATTTATTTCAACTTTTAATTAACCATAAATAAATGTTGAAATTATTATTATTAACTTTTGAATTTAAAAATTAATTTGAGCACATCTAAACGTCACAAATAAATATAGTAATAAAAGTGATGATTTTTTTTTTAAATAAATATATAATTCAATTAATTGAGTATATAATTGAAATATTTAAAGATTGAGTTTATTTTGTTATAGAAAATAACTTTTAATTTTGGTAATGGTCTCCTCTGATTTAATTGAATTTAAATTTAATATTATACAAAATGTATTTGGTGAAAACTATTATAATCAATCTATTAATGACAGAAAGCAAAGCGCAGTTCTAATAATAAAATTTCTACTAATTAATTGTAGAATTAAATTAAATCTGACTTTCCGCATATTAGAACATACGAAAAAAATATTAAATCCTTGTTTTTCTTAAAAATTTATGTAATAAGGTAAAAAAGGATTGATGAAATTTGAAAATTCCCATTAATTAAATGCTTTTTCACTTTATAATCATAACTGACACAACGAGTCAGTGAGTTTTTATAGCTAAGAAAGCATAACTAAAACGATTATATTTTTTTGACTGATTTTTCTATGTAAAATTACCAACATAATTTTTCGACTTTCTGGTTTTCACATTCAATTTCTACACTGTACCATTTTTTTAATGAAAATTTAGAAATTGCTTAAAGAATTTAATGACTTTAAGAATTTAAAAAAAAAATTAACGTAAATTTTATTTAGGTAAATAAAAAAATTAAAAATGCTTAAAGTCCAATAGACGAAGTAAGTAAAGAAAAACAAAAATGTCACCAATAAAAACAAAACGATTAATTTTACAAATTTTTCTTTTTAAAAAAAAAACTGCCATAAAAAATATTTTTAAAAAAAATTGAAATGAACAATTTTTCACTTCATTTTTTTCAAGATTTATTGGACTAAATTTTATGGGTTCAATATTTTATATATTTTTCGGTAATTTTTCATACAATTTCCTTTATTTTCCCTAATATTTTAACGTTTTTTTTTTGTTTCAAATCGACAATAAAAATTTTAAATTGCAAATTTATGTTAACCATTTTTTTATGTGTGGAAATATTTTGAGTATGTAAATTCCCATAACATTATAAGGCCATAATTTTATTACGAGCTTCAAAAATATAAAAATAAATATAAAAATAGATAGAAAAATAAAAAATTGTAGAATTATAAAAAAAACTACAAATGTACATAAATTCAACCAACAAGTGGAAAAATAAGATTTTCATTTAACGAAAAGTATATTTTAAAAAATATGCCGCCAAAAATAAAAAATTGACTCATAATTTTTCGTTTGTTTTGTATTAAAATTGTTTTTTGGTTGGAAACGTAACATCATTTTAATTTTTGATTATTTTTTATATGTTGCGGGAAATTTTGGTGTTTTTACACTTCAAATTTGTTTTTACTACAATAAAAATTTGTCCTTCTCCCAAAGGTTCATCATTATTGTAGAAAGTGATAAATTTGAATTGAAAATTATTTAGCTATATAATTTTATTTATGAACTGAACTCTTGTTTCCATGAAATTTGTTACAAAATTGTAATAGAAATTCATTAACTTACTTATTTTATATGACAGATACTTACCTATAATTTTTCAATAATAATTAATCAAATTTAAATTTATGTATTTAAATTCCAACACCTAATTTTCAATGAAAGTATTTATTGATCATGTGGGAAATATTTCTTTGTTGAATAATCATTTTGGAATTTTTCAAATTTTGCATACCATAATCGAAAGTTCCTCAATTTTTGTTTTTATGAATACCAAAAAATTAACCAAAACTATTTCTGAATTATACATAAAATTTTACCCGCCAAATATACATAAACATTATACACTAATCGAATTATTATGTAAAATAATGTTAATGATTTTTTTAGAAGGTGATGAATATTTTTTGTAAAAAAAAAAAAAGAATTTTTTTGTTTCGTAAATTTTTATTTTTAGCTCAAAATGTTTACCGGCTAACGAAATAAAAATTCTTTCTTATAATTATTTTCAAAAACATGATCAAGAACGTAAAGAATGTAGCAAGACAAGGTGAAGTTCATTAAAAATTTATAAAAAAACTGTTTCTTTCATAACATAAATAATTTTCCGTGCAATTTTTCATCGACAAATTCAAAAACACAACAAAAATTTATAAATAAAATTTTCTATTTTTATCATCAAAAAATAAATAATAAAATAAAAAAAATATTTTATTTTACTTTTTGACTGATTGATATTGGCATGTAGTAAAAAGTGAAAAATTAATAAAGAAGAATTTTTTCTTTCTCTGTAATAAAATGAAAAATTCCAATTTTGAAATATTTTTTTTTTTTTGGTGAAGATTATTTTTAATTTTGTGAAAAAGAAATAAATTTTACATTATAGAAATTTTAATTTTTTTGCCAAAAGAAAAATGAAATTATAAGATTTTAATTTACTTTTAAAATGTCGTAATTTTAAAATTTAAATTATTACATTTAAAAATAATGAATTTATAATGTTTATACTTAATTAAATTGTTATTAAAAGTTTTTTTTTTTTTTTTTTGAAATTATGTTTTTTTGGTAAAAAATATTTGCATATATTCCGTATAAATCAAAACGTAAATTACGCAGTCATAGTAATCGTGTTACGTCGTACATTTTGTTCATGTTTCACATTTTCTTTTTTCTTTTTTTTTTTACTAAAAAGAGTTATTAAAATTAAATATTTTTAATGAGATTTTAAACAGATCCAACCAAAAAAATGTGAATGAATAATCTTAATTATTTATAGAATAAGAAAATATTTTGGCATAATAATTTCTTTTTGGATTATATATGTAGTTTAAATATTTTAAATCTGGGACGGAGTGACTTTGTACAAATTTGGCAAGAAATATATTAAAAATTTTTATTCATTTCCGATTGAGAAACGGAAATTTCAATGAAATATGTTTTGGTTAGGGATTTTTAAATAATTAAATTAAATTTCTATCACATGTTCAGGTTAAATTGATTGTTTTTTTTTTAAATTTAAATTGATTTGGGAAAATATCAAATTTGGCATTGAAAAATGAAGAATTTGAATTGTAAAATGAAGAATTTTGTCTGGGAATGGTACCTATAAGAAATTCAACTTTGTTGTACTTTATTAGAATTACTAATTTTTGAATTTATTAGATATAAAAGATTGTCCATAAAAATTAATTTCAGAAATTACAACAAAATTATCCGTTTTTTAGGTCCTTATTGATTAGAAGGATTAGAGGAAAATTCGAATGCATAACTAATTTGGAATTTAATTTCTTCCCCTAAAAAATTTCAAGTTCAAAAATTTCTACTAAAAATTAACTTATGAGCATGAATTTTCCCATTATCCTTACATCACCCAAACAACTCTGTTACTCATACACAACAATAATACAACTACAAAAAATAAAATACCTATAAATAAAATTTTTTGAACTTCACAAAATTTCACATTCAATTAAATAAACTTTTTTTTCATAAGATTTTGAATATTCATAAAAATAATTTATGACGTGTTTTTCTTTTTCACTGTTCCAAATTTTCATTTTCAAACAAAACATAAAAACTATAAAGAAAAATATTTGCAGAATGTCAAGAGCATCGAAAAACATTTAAAAACGAAAAAAACAAAAAATTAATAGAATTTTGTCCTCGAAAATTGAAACATCCAAAAAAAAAATCTATTTTCTTTTTTGTGCCACTGACAAAAAAAAAAATATCTAAAAATATAATAATAAATTTTCTGATAAAATGCAAAACTTAAAGGAAATTTAATGGGGGTCGGTGGGTTAACGGTTATACAAAATTAGATTTGAGAATATCCTTAAATAATTTTTGCAATCAAAAATTTTACCTATCGAAAATTGTTCATTTTTCGTTCTCTAGTTGATAATTTTATCTCAATTTAACAATTTTTCACAAATTCCTTTACCTCTTTTTCCAAATCAAATTAAAGTCAATCAATTTTTTGATTCACTGCTTGATAATTTTTTTTTTTTTTTTTGCTTCAATGAGGACTAAAATTTCCTCAGCAATAAAATCAAAAATTTTAAGTGCCAATTAGGAAATTTTATTTGTGTTTTTAATGTAAAAATTTTAAAAGCGGAACGATTAGCGTAGGTTATGGTCGTTTAGTTTGGCTTGGCTATTTTAAAAACAACACAAAAACGAAAGTTTTTAATAGCAGCAACATGAAAAAAAATTCTATACGAGTATATTATATAAATAAAATAGGAAATGATGAAAAATTGAAAATGACTAAACACTTTTCTCGAGTGATTCTATTTTGTTGATTGAAAATGGTGATGATGACTGGTTTGGGGTACTTATATATTGGGGTTTTTAATATAAAGATTAATTTTTAGCAGGTGGGTAAATTCAAAATGAACAAGAACAATTTTTGTTTCGCACAATTTTCTTTCGTTTTTTTTTTTTTGATAATTTAATTAAAAAGAAATTTATTTGATGTAAATTATTTAAAAAAAATTATTAAGTTTTGTGTGGAGAGAGATATAAAACCCCAAGCGGGTCAAGTTTTATTGCAGATAATTAATTTTGTTGTTGGATATTTTTCAATCTTTTGTGGTCTAGTTAAATTTTCATGAAATATTGGTATTTTTTTTTTAGTTTTTGTGTTCATTTAACGTAAAAGAAAAATGTTTTTGTTATTTTATGATTGGTAATAATGATTTTTTTTTAATATACATATATTAATATGTTAATTGGGTGAAAATTTTATTTTATCTTTTTAAAATTGACTTTATAAATAATGGAGAGAAAAAAAATGGCAAGGAAATTGGGTTGAAATTTATTTAACTGATCATGTTTGTTTTGCTGAAATCTCCTTGGGAATTTATTTAAAATATTATACAAAATTAATGTTATTATTCATATTTTAGCACATTAAGTAAATGTTAAAATGAAAATGGAAAATTAAATTGTTTACCTAGTTTTACGAAACCTGAAATTTGCGAAATTTTTATTAATGATTATTATGATTATTTAATATGATTATTTAAGATACATTTTACTTTAATATCATTTTCTCCCCAATAATAATTAATAAAAATAAAAGAGAAAACTAGTACCTGATGGTCGCTAATTATGATTCTTATCCAATAAATATCATTGCCCAATTCCCATTTTATGTTTTTATGATGATTATTACCTGTTAGTATATTAATTGCGTAAGCCACTGATATTTTTATTTCCTATTTCCAATCAATTTATAAGGTAACACTATACTTATATTTTTAGTTAATGTTACAATCTAACAAATAGAAAATTTTCCCAAAATTTATTAAATCAAAAACTGATAATTATTTACTTTTATTTTCTGTGTGGGTGAAAAGAAAGAATGAAAACCAACCAAAGATCACAAATAAATTAAATTAGTTTCCCCCAAAAAAATACTTGAATATCATTCTTCTTTTATTAAGGATCTTTTCCCAAAAAAAATTTATATATTTATAAATAAATCTTTTCCAATAAATATCAAAATCAATTTCATAAAAATCTATGTAATTATCCTGGCAGGATGTATCCAATATCAAATATAAATTCCAATAAACCATTTCAAATAAAACGTACAAGCAAATACAAGTAAAAAAAAATTTAATAATTTCTGTTTTTGTTTAAAAAAGGATTTCACAATCTATACAAAAATCAAGGATTTTTCTTTCCAAACAAGTTGTATATAGAAATTATTATTTTTTAAATAAAATTTTTATCAAGGATTTTAATTACAAATTTTATATATATTTTTTTTTTTAAAAGGATATTTACAGAAAATCAAACAAATTCTTATTATATATTTGTTGGATACACATTTAATCGTCAGGGGAAAAAAAATAATAATAACAAATTTTTAATCGACCTTTCAATTTTTCTAATTGAAAAATAGAAAAAAAAAATTTCTATAGCAAAATGCCAAAATATATAAAAAATGGTCGTTCATCTAATCCTGAATATATTTTTATATTCAAAATAAAGTATTAAAAAATACATATAATATTTTATTAATAAATCCACTGGGATATGTTTGCACAAAAAAAAAAATTCAACATAAAAAGATTGTTATTTTTTTTATGTTCTGTCATAACTTGCCTCATAATTCATATTCAAACTATACAGTTTACTAACAAAAAAAACTATGTAGAACTGCAGAAAAAAAAATCTATCACTTTACCAACCCACATAAAAGAAATATACGTAGTATCTGTTTCAGTACATAGTACATAAAACGTTCCATTGCAATATTTCATACAAGGATATATTTAAATTTTTAGTATAAGGGCAAAAATCATTTTATTTATAATTCTTAGAACACTTTTACATTGTTTGCATTTTCAGTTCATATTTTTGTCTCATCAATCACTTTAATACTTCAGTCGGACCGGAAGATAAATCGAATGAAAATTTATGCTTTTTACAAATTTTCCTTCACCATTTTTATTTCGATCTTCAATTCAGTTAAAACACGATGATGTGAAATGAAATATAATGTCTGCCAATATTTGACAGAGAAAAATGTCGACAGTGTAAAAGTAGTCTTATCTTCAAAATATATTGTAATTCTCTAGCTAGTCCTTTCTACGTTTTATTTCTGTGTTGATGTTTTTTTTTTTTTGTATAAATGCGGAAGGATATGATAAATGGAAAAAAATATCTTTTTACATTCATATTTATGACAATTTTTTTTTACTTCTTATTCAAAGCAATTTGAAATGAAATTGTCTAGGAATTCGTGTTTTTTTTTTTTTGTTGGAAAATTTTGTTTATTTATGTGGAAAATTGTATAAAATTGCCAATATCGTACTTTCACGTTTCCCTATCCTTGAAAAGATTTCAATTTGCAAATAATTATATTAAAATTGGAGAAAAATCTAAATTTTGTAATCGAAATGTTATGGAATTGAAATTACGGAAGGTTTAAACGGAAATTACTTTTCCGAATCATTTAATTTTAGATCTGTAGATGGAATTTTCGTCCGATTTTGAATATTACTTTAATATTTTTAACAAACCCAAAGATTTATGAATTTTTTATGTAATGTTAAAGAAAAACTATACTACATATATTTTATCTTATCTAATGATTAAGAGTAAAGATATAAAAATATTTATTATAATAAATAATAAGACAGACAATATATAAAAAATAATGAATTTCTTGATGTTCAGTTTTAGTTTACGATTAATTAATAGTTTCTACTTAATTTGATTACAAAATTTTATATAAATAACAAAAATATAAAAATGATTTAAAATTAATCATAAAATAGAAAAAATATGTTGGAAAAATATTTAAATAATTCAATTTTATAATTAATTTTGATAGATTAAATATTTTACAAAATTTACAATTAATTTAAATGGATTAATTTAAATACAATTGAAAATTCTCTTTAATGTTTAAAATAGCAAGAAAATAATTGTGTACATGAAAATTTCTCTTCAATAATATAATTTGTACTTTTCTAGGGAAAAATTTATCTATCTTTATAATAAAATGGAAATTTATATACGAAATAAAACTACAATTGGCAATTAAAATTATTCCAAAAATAAATTTTACGGTTGAAACATTTTTTGAAAATTTATTACTAAAAAAAATTAAATTTTCCACTTTCAGAATTTTAATTGTAACATAATTTAATCTAGTTTTTAAGGTATGTAGGTGGTTGCCTTTAATTTCAATTTTTGTGTATATATGTAACAGCAAAAAATTAATTTCTTTCTCTTGCACGTTATGTAATTTGATTTTTCATTTGAAAACAATTCAATTTTCCCGAATTTTTTTTTAGAAATTTTTGATAAATGTGAAAAATAAAATTCAGTTCAATATAAATAAATATACCACAATGTACAAAATGTGTTCAAAAGTTTATCCTTGCTGTTATCCTGCAACAAAAATATAAAAAAAAAAAACAGAATAACAAAAAAAAACCATTGATTCATATTTTTCCACTCATAAAAGTTTTCACCAAGTATTAAAAAAGAATGGATGAAAAAATTCTATAAGAAATTTTTTATATTTAACCAAAAACGGAAAATATCAAATTTTACTGCACGGGAAACGGAAAGTACAAGTTAAAATTCAAACCAGCAGAGAGAAGAAAAAAAAAAGATATCTGATGCCTGTTGGCAATGTCAAAATGTTATACATATATTTATACATTTTTCTGTTATCACATTTATGGTCATGGAAAATGTGGTAAAGAAAATTATAAATTTTATTTATGAACGTGTACATATATATTTGTTTTTGTAGCGGTGAAGGAGACGACATTGAAATTATATTTGACATTTAATTTTAATTTTTTGTTATAGATAACACAAGAACAAATATAACAAATGGACGATTATGGAAATTAATATAATATTTTCATTGCTATTGCTATTGCACGGTCATTACAATTAAAAAAGTAAAAGTATTCATAAAAAATATATGAAAAATACAAGGTGATTTATAAGAAATAGTCTGCACGAATTTTCCCAAGGATATCTAAGTACATAAATAATTATTTCCTAAAACTTGATAGTATATTATATTACTTTTTTTTCATAAAAATCTTGAACAATAAGTTCTCATTGATTTTCCCTGTCCAGCATATAATCCTTGTCATGTCTACTTTTTGTCGTTTCTATAAATTATCCTATTTCGTTTATATTTATATTTTCATTACTGTAAACATTAATTTTTATCTTTTTAAATAATATATTCACATAATAACCACAGAATAACAAAATTGTTGCCAATGAAATTTACAATAACGTATAGGCAACCCACACTCATACCGTATATACAGTATAATTAATCGTCCTTTTAAAACAGCCATTATAAGGCCAATATTCTCATTTACAAAACTTAACCACTTCTCATTTCTTTTTTGCCACTTTTAAACAGTAACATTTTAAGTTTCTTTACCTTTCTCTTTCTATCATTTATACGTACAGATACAGACAGGCTACATCATTATTATAATGAAATTAATAGACTATAATAGTAGATTCAGTTATATTTTTATGCAAAAAAAATGGGAATGGGTATACGAAACGAAGCATTATGAATGAAGTAAATCTAACATATATGTATATACGTAAAAGGATAAAAGGAGAAAAACTGATGAACAAAATATTATATTATAGAAAGAGATGTTATAATATTCCATTGACGTACCTTGTATATATGATTGTGATGCTGGGTAACATTTGTTCTAATATATAGTTAAGTACGTTATATTACTAACTAGCTACGTACCAATATATAGAAAGTAAATATACATTTATTATATAAAAAAAACGAATACATGAAAAAAAACAACATATTTTTTTGGCATGCGCTGTGCTAACCTTGTACCAAAGAAAACACAAGGGTAAAGCTTTTTTTGGTTAAGGATAAATAATAAAACAAAAAAAAAAGGATATGCGCCCATGAACTTCATATACTAAAAATATAATAAAATATATTACATAGATAGATCCTATTTTGTTATTATTTTTGTTTTCATTTTTATGTTGATTGTTGTTGTAAACTTGATGTAGTTGTGTAATGTTTTAAATCAACAGCTTGTGGCATATCAAACTCATTACATTTTTCACCTACATATATGTATAGGAATATATTAATGAATATATGGACACATATATGGCCATTCGAATAAGTATACTAGGCTGAAATATACATATTTATTATCATATGTGGCTATGAAAATGAGGAAGATTTATTATTTATAAGTACGAAATGAATTGGAATTAAATGTATATTTATAAAGGATATACTTTAAGGTAGTGTAAAAAATTTTGGTAACGACAATTTAATAGAATTTTCCATAACAATATACAATTTACCAGAGTGAAAAAGTTTTAATAAAAATTAATTTTGGGTGAACCTATAGGAGCGTTACTTTTAAATTAATCATTTCTTAATTCAAAATTGTATTTTCCCAAATTAAATACCACCACTATTACTTAGTTGTAAAAGTTCCATATATCGAAACTAAAATAAAACATATTGTATAAGGATATTTTTATAACAGTGTCATCTTTACTGGTAATTACTATTTTTCGAATCATTTAATCGGAAAATTTATTGAATTTTTGTCTACCTATACATCTAAAGCTTATAATAATATCAAATTATAAATGTCCCTGTCATAAAAACTGAAATAATATTTCAACTGTGAATGATTTTAATAAACTATATAATAATTTAAAAATTAATTTTTTTAGTACATTATGAAACCCTACAGGCAAAATTAAAATTCGTGTTTAAAGGATTAACACATTAAAAGCAAAGTTAAAAAAAAAATAAAAAAAAAAAAAAATATTGTTGACCTTTTTGGCAACAAAAATCACAACATTTTAAAAAATAATAATTATTATTTCAACATAAAAAATACTGCAGGGAATTTCCGTACAGTAACAAACTTTCCAGACGAACACTTATTTTAATTGTAATTAAATTGACAATAATTGGTCATAAATTGTTTTTATTTTTTAATTAAAGTTTTAAAGGATATTCAATGGATTTATTTTAATTATAATAAATTATTATAAAGGATTTTTTTGTTATTATGAAAGAAAAAAAAAATATTTTATTGTCCAATTGAAAAAAAAGAGAGAAAATTTTTCTTTAAAAAAAGCAATAGAAAAAAAACTTTCATTAATCTACAAGTTTTGCTATCTATCGTCCTTTTTTATATAATCTATATAGAAGTTTATCGTTATTACATCGCGTTTTATTCAGAAAAAAGGACTTCATGGATAATCTCTGATTGATGAACATTAAAAGAGGATTATAATCAACAACAACAACAAAAATGATTGAAGAAAATTTATTATTAAAATTCTTTAGTTGTCATTTTTGTTTTCGTTTTTTGTTTTATTCTTGACATTTGAAAATAAATTAACTTATGTTAAAGCTTTTTGTTGTTGGAGGAAAATGAAATTAAATATTTTTCCTGGACTACAAGAATAAATGAGTTTTTAATGATTTGAACTTTTTCATAATTTTTTATTTGCTCTCTCTTCTCGATGATTTTTGATATTGCAATTTTGTTAAATTGTAAATAAAAACAATAAAAAATAGAATTTAAAATTGCATTTTTAAAGTGGAAAAACATTGAATTGGAAATGAATATTGAACATATTATAATATTAATTTTGTTTTTTGAGTTCATAGATTTTTAATATTTTATTAATTTTGGACTAAAATTATATTGAACTTTTGATTGAAATGTTTTTAAATTGCTTAAATGGAATAATCGTTTTAAAAGTACATATTTCGATTATTGACGATTCTATAGTATAATTTATACTAATCCAACTTCCGCTAAGCTAATGAATTTATTTTAAATATGGCGTGATATATGCACATATTTTACCAAGGGAGAATGGAAAAAAAAATATTTTTAATCATGAACATTTCTATTCTAAAAGAAAATTTCTAAAACGGAAATATGCTCAAAAATATTACAATAATTGATAAAAAATATGGAATTTTAAAATATAATGGAAATATGTAATGGAATTTTTAAATATAAAGGAAATAATTTTTATTTCAAGTCTTAGAGTTTAAATTATAATCTAAATTTTGGTCATAAGCTTTTAATTTTGGTCATAATTTTGCTTTGGTCATAAGCTTTTAATCATTATGTCATTTATATAGGCGGCGATGGCCTTGAAACCGTTCCACACTAATTACTTTTTAAGTATCCCTTTTCCTTTAACATTGTTTTAATTATATAATTCTAAATTGGTTAACGGCCCACGTGAATTGTTTAAATACTTTCTAACAGGGGGGAGTAGTAAATTGTTTTTTATTATTATTGTTAAAATTTTACATTTTAACATCAACTTTAATTAATATTTTTGTAGTGAAATTTAATTAAATTCTATTGAAAAAAAGAACAATATAATGAATATTAATATAAACACAATAAACCCCACCTAAGAAAAAAAAATCATATTTTGACTCACTCCTTAATTACAATTTGGACTTCATTTTAGCCTTGAATTTACAAAACTTTGTTTACAAAACTTTGTAGACTTTCCCCAAAAGGATATTAATTAAATTTATATATAAATAAAAAATGTAAATAATATATTAATTTTTAATAAATTTCATAATTTCCAATTTTCTTTGGCCTATAAAAAATCAGATATACCATCTATATACCATCCATCTATACTCAGCAATATAAAAATTATAGAAATATAATTTTTTTGTTCCAAATAAAAGAAAAAACATGAAATTTTTATTTAATTAAATATACGGAAGAACATTTTATGAAGCTTTTAAAAAATTATATTGGACCAAACATAAAAGTTTCTTAAGTGCAAAATGTAGTCTCAAGAAAAATAATAATAATATAATAATCATAATTTTCAATCAAAATAAAAAGACAAAAACATAAAAATGAAATTTTTATATGTAAGAAGTTTTGTTGTTCCTTTTTATATGTACAGGCGTCCCTCGTATAACACGGTTAATTCGTTCCGTGCTATATCGAAACCGTGTTGTACGAAACCGTGTAATATCAAATCCGTTTTATAATAATCGCAAATTTTGTACCGTGTAATATCGAACCCGTGCCTTACGAAACCGTGTTATACGAGGGACGCCTGTATACATACATAACTATATGTATATATTAATTTTATTTTTACTTTTCTGTCAAATTACACGCACAGAAATTCTAATAAACCAAAAAAAAAAAAAAATAAAGAAACCTAAAAGAACCTAAAGATTTATTACAAAAACATACATCCAATATTTTTTTCTTCTTCAGTATTTATGATAGCCCATCTTTCGTCTTGTAACACAGAGCAGTAACTTTTTTTTAAAAAAAAAAATAAGTTTCAAGTTGCGACAATCGATTTTTATGTATATACAAACAAAAAAAAAATTTTCCAAAGATATAAAAGAAAAGTTTTCTTTTTGTCGATTTTTTTTTTGTTCTTGTATTTTGAAAATTATCCTTTTCATAAATTATTAAGAATTTAAGTCTCGCGTTTAAAATTTATATTCTCAATATTATAACTACGCACAAATAAGGACAAATATATTTTTTACTGGATAATGTAAACGAAAAAAACCGAGAAATTTGCGCCGACATTGAAATACTCCAGAAGGATAAATTCTAAAATAAAATGGTATATAAAAGAAATAATAAGTTTTTGCGTGTCTGTTCTCAAAAAAAAGAAACACCAAAAGCAAAATCTAAAAACTTTTAAGTATCTATAAATTTATGTACATACATATACAAAAAAAAAATAATCTTAAAGGACAAGGACCTTATTTAAAGTTTTTCTACGTATACTCAAGGTTCATTCCACCACACCTTATTTTCTTTTTGTAAAAGGAGATTTTCTTATTTTGCCACTTCATTTTACCCCTAAAGTTTTCATTTTTTTTTTTTTGTAGATATTAAGTTTTTTTTTTGTTTGCTTTTAGGGATTAAAAGGATTTTTAAGTTAGAGAAAAAAATAAAAATGTTTGTTAAGGGTTCAAAAGTTCAAGAATTTCACACCGAACTATATTTTTTATACAACAAACAATTCTGTGTATAAGAAAAAGGATTATTTTCCTGTGGTACTATTTACTACATTATGTATGTGAGTGTGTTATCCTTAAAAAAAATATAGTTTTAGGCAAAAATATTTTTCGTAAATTTTTTTTGGCTCCGTTTTGAAAATGAGAAAAATTTATCAAAGTTAAAAATTCTTGTTGACTGAAAAAAATGAACGAACGAAGGCAGATTGAAAAAAAGGATACCATCAAATTATGTTCAAGTAAAAAAAAAACTTTATTTATCGATAAAGAATCCTTTTTTTTTCATAATATTATCCTGTAATTTTTATTGGATATTTTTGAAAAATTAGAAATGATAAATAAACAACAATTTTTTCCACTTGTCTTTAAGTTTCTTTTTATGGAGATTTAGAAAAAAAAAATATTTATTTGAAATTGAAAACAATGAACCGTTTTTTTCTATTTATATCCTTTTTCTTTTGTTATTTTAAAAA
The DNA here is from genome assembly GCA_949752835.1 of Empis stercorea. Lineage (NCBI taxonomy): Eukaryota > Metazoa > Arthropoda > Insecta > Diptera > Empididae > Empis > Empis stercorea. Next base: position 18,877,536 of record OX457085.1, on the reverse strand, counting down.
AATGTAGAAATAATAAAAGGATAATGATGAAAAAAAATAATATAGAAAAATAAACAATAAATAAATAGGGAAAAGAAAGCTTTTAAAAAAATTATACTCAATATTTGCTCACTTAAATTGAATAAATTTTTTTTAGTAGTCTGTCAAGTACTGAAATTTATTTTTATATTTAAAATTGGACAATGTTATTTTTTTTTGTTTAGCTGTCATAAAACGTCAGGGTACATTTTTATTAATAATTTATTCGTAAATTCATTTCAAATATGTTGTAGAAGCAATAAAGAGCAATTATCACAATTTCCTTTTACATATTTTCCTACAAAAAAAGTAATAATTTTCTAGAATTTTAAATTTGCTTCTGAAAATAATTGTAACTTATGTTTCTCTAGATTTGTAACTTATGTTTCTCTAGATTTGTAACTTATGTTTCTCTAGATTCACACATTTCCCCCTATCTGGTAAAAACAGTTTGTACATTTGGCAATATCATAATCATTCCTATAGGGTATAGCACTCTTAATTATAAATTTCAAAATATTTTCGATTAAAAAAATTTTTAAAAATATATTTTCTATTTAATCAGTTGAATTAATTTCATGAATAAATACCACACAATTTTTTTTGTATAAGAAAATTACACAATTTCTTTATCAAAATGATTAAGGTACAACAAGTGCTATAAATTTTCTATATTATAAATATAAATTCCTGAAATATTTCATACAATATTATATAATAATGATAAAAATTTATACTTAAGTAGTTCTTTGACTTGAAAACATTTGTTCCCATCAATTTAGATTATGTATACAATAATGTGTATATAAATTTTTTCTGAATGGAGTAAAAGTAGCATAAAAAATTTCCATAATATTATCTGGAAGAAATTGTATATATAAAGTGGGTAGATCAATTTATTTTTCAAATTTTTAAATTGTAGATTCCCAGAAATTTTACAATATTGTCGTTGAAAATATGTAAAGAAAATTTTACAAAGCAAAATGTGAATAAAAAATTTGCTATAAAATTTATTCCAAAAATATTAAAATTGATAAAAAAAAATTGTAAAATGCAAATTTTTGTTTTATTTTAATAAAAAATATTGAAGTGAAAAAATTTTAAAATTTTGAATGAAGTTACAAAATATCAGAATAGTTTTTCTCTATTATAGTATTAGTTTATTTTGTATAATACAATTTTACATAAATTCGAAATTTTTGAATATTTTATGTAAAATCTAATCATTCAGGGCCATTCCACCCAACCGTTGCGCTTATAGGGTGCCTATAGTAAGGTGAATATTTCTGTTCAAATACCAAATTTTTTTGTTAATACAACCTTGGTATTATTTACTTACATTGTATAATTTTACACCATTTACAAAAATAAAAATAAAAACTAATTTAAAATAAAATTCCTAAAATATTTTATTGATTTTATTATGCAAACAAATTCGTTTTTTCTTATCAAAAATATTACAGGAGTGAATTTTAAACATTGAATGTGTTTTTTGTTAAATATTTTTGAAGTGAAATTTTACATAATAATTTAATTCAATTTCATTTTTTCGATATTTTGTTTAAGCGAATATTTTTGTAACTGAAACCTGATACATATGTATTTAGGTTCATTTGTACAACGAAATATTTTAAGTAATATAAAAATTTTGATTGTCAATAATCATGACCAAAAGAATGTGACTGACAGGACAGTCATAGACAGAGAGTGATACAAAACCATAAATGGCATTAGACAGAGAGGAGATTAATGATTACATTTTGGGATGTCGAGAAATTGGATCAATGCTAAAACGACAATAATTATTGACTTTTACATCGGAAAAATGTGTCCAGTGAGATTTGATTTTGATTACATTTGGTTTCGTTGACATAAAAATATATAACAAACCCCTCATATTACTTTGATATCACAAACAAATTCTTTTATTTTAATTTTCCAACGAAATGAGAAAAATTCTTAAAAACTAAATTTAAATTTTTGATAAAAATTTTAAAGGATATTTTCAAGGATTTTTTTTTTCATACATATTTAAATTTTTCGGTTACAAATACTCTTTTTATAAATTCTTAAATATTATTTTCAATTTTCTAAATTTTTCACGCATAACGCACATTTAACACTATAAATTTTTATATCATCTCTTTCTCTCTCACCTTTTCGTGCTGTTAATCGTTTAAAACCAGGTGCTAAAAATGCTGGAGGTGGTGTTATTGGTGGTGCTGGTATTGAATCCCAACAAGGTACCACATCTGGTTGATCACGGTATAATTCTAAATGATGTTTTTCACAACGTCGTCGTCTCCGTATATTCGGAACAATTGTTTTCATTGTTGCTGAACGTGACATTGTTTCAATTTTTAACATTTAAAACCACAAAAATTAAAAACTTTTTATATTTTCTCAAAAACAAAACAAAACAACAATTGTCAATTTTTTTTTTTTTTTTGTAAGGATATGATGTCCTTTAATTTGAGTGTACAATTTTTATTTTTATTTTAAATTTTTTCAAATATGTTTTTACCAAAAGTTTTGTTATGGAACTTTTTTCTTAATTAAAATGTTTTTTTACAATTTTCTTTTATAAAAAAAGTTTTAACAATTTTTATAACTTTTTTGAGGTTTGACAATAAAAGCGTATTTTGTATAGAAGTAACTTTGTCCAAATTGTAAATTTCTTTATATTAAATAACAGTTCTTAATAAATATTTGTATTTAAGGTTTTTTTAAAAATATATATTTGCACATTTAACAAGGAAAGCTTTGTGTGTAATATTTTTGAAGCACTTTAATTAATATTAATATTTATAGTTAAACTTTTAATATGGTAAATTTGTAACAACAATGACAATAATACGTATATTTATATATATATTTGTAAGGATTAAATATAACTACTACAAGTGTTTTTTTTTTTGTAATATTTTATCTGAAAAATATAAAAAAAATAAATATTTATAATTATCCTTTTAAATAATAATTTTCAGGATAATCATTAAAATTAATTGAACTTCTTTTATGTAAGGAAAAAATTTTTGAATTGATTTCCACAATTTTAAGGTACAAAAAAAGTATGGAGAAGTTTGTAACTATTTATTTATATTTTTATGAAATAATCCTTAAATCCTTATTATTTATTCATAAATATTTACTAAGAGCATAAAATTATATAGAGGATAATTGAATATAATAATGAAAATTTTATAGTTTTATGAAGATATACCAAAATTAATTTTAAAGAATATTTATAAGGATAATTTCGAAAAGGATACTCAAAACAACGAAAAATTCAATTTAAAGGAAATATAATAGCAATTATTTATGTGCGATAATAATGTAAAAAAAATATTATAATAAATTTTCTTTTTTCTTTTTTTTGGTGCATTAAGGATAATAAAGTATAAATATAAGGAAATCTAATTAAGGAAAAAAAAATTATAATGATGTTTTAAGATTTTCTTCTATATTTACTATTTATATAATAAAATTATTTTAATGAGATTTAAGGATTTGAATTAATTGTGATACTTTTTTATAAACCAGATGGGAATTTTATAAATTTATCTCATTGAATTTTTGAGGAAATATAAAATTGAATATATTCTCAGGACAATAATAGAATGTTTAAATTAATAAATAAGTAAATGTAGTAAATGTGGTTTCCGTTTACCTACAAGAGTTTAAGCATAACTAACTAAATTCAAACAAATTTATTATTAATTTAATAAAGAGGACAAAATAATTTAATATTTATTAATTAAGTGAAATTTCTATTTTAATGAAGACTTATCTTAACGATCTATATTTTAATCAAATATTATTGGTTAAAAAAAAACCATTTTTATAAATATTTCGTCCTTATTCAAATCCCATTTTTTTTTTTTAAATAAATATTTTGACAAATTTATTTTAATATTAATTCGTAAAACTATATTATACTAAAAATATCCTTTTTATAAATAAAACCTTAATAAACTATCAAAGATTACAAAAATCGTACAGAAAAGAAAAATCTTTTAAAGTATATTCAATTAACCTTTTATATATTAAAAGGACCTAGGCAATAAGAAAGATTCTATTTTCCTTGAACAATAAAAATGAAATTGACCATAAAAAAGGTCCTTTAAAACAATATATTAAAAAATATAAATAACCTAAAATATTATTTATGGTGTAATTTAATTCAAGAAAGAAATATATATATAGAAAAAAAAATGTTGTGGTCAAATTCAAGAATATTTAAGAGGGTCAAATTTTGTGGGTGATTTGGTTGATTTCTTTTTTCTTTCGATTTTCAATTTTATATAATATCAAAATCAAAATGAATATTAATTAACTTAATGGCTAACCAAATAGAAAATTTTGCAAAAAAAAAAACTTATTTGAGGATAGAAAATTTCCTTTTTATTTGTAAAGGAAATTCTAGGAAATTGGAAAATAACAACGTTTGTAACATTTCTCCCCAAAAATAAAATGAAAAATAGGAAAAAGTCAATATTTAATTTAAATTTTTCTTTGAAGTAAAAATAAATTTAGTTTCATTTTCTGTTTTTTGGGAAATTCCAATATTTTTATTGTTGAGAAATGAGGATAATTTTCCTTCCTTTTTTTTGTATATTAATTTTAGAAGTTTTTTTTAGGATAAGAAATTGGATTTTTGTTAAATCAATTTATATTAATGTTGAAATTAATTTGAAAAAATTTGTTATTGTTCAGAAACATTTTTCACAGTACATATTTTTTTTTTATGTGTAAAAACATTGTGACAATAAAACTAAAGTTTTCCGACGCTATTATTGAATGATGAAAATAAGTAAATAAATGAAAATAAAGTTGAAAAATTACAAGCAATTTACAAGAAATAAGAAAATTTTATTGAATATCATTGGTAATTTTTTCATAAAATTAATTTTTTATCAACTTTTTTTTTTCAATGGAAATGTAATATTTTATAATTCCTATAGAGACTATAGTTTCCGATTAAAGACACCAAAGAAATCGTAAAAAGATACCAAAGAAATCGTAGTCGCAATGGCAGTCATTACTATAAATTCTTAAGATCAATAAATTTTTCAAAATGGCGGAAATCATAGTAGGATAGTATATTGAGAACAACAAAAAATTAATAAGTTAGTCATATTGATAATAAATTAACTATCCACCATATTCAAAATATATTTTAAACGGCCATTTTGAAAAAAAATTTAATAATTGTTGAAGAATTAGAAAATTTAAATTAATAAGAGTTATGTAATTAGATTATTCTTTAGGGAAAACTTTCAAATAATTTATTTCACTAAAAATGCAAAACTCTCGCCCGCCGAAAAAAAAGTTTTAATATTTTCATAATTTTTTCCTTAAAATTAATTTCAATTAACTTTTTCTTTGACCATAAAAGAATACCAACCAACAATTTTATCTTATTTAATAAAAAAATTTATTATTAAATGTAATCTTAATTTTGAAAAAGTTTCAAGGATAAACGATCAAGTTAAAATATTTCTTTAAAAAAAGATTTAACTTTTAATTCTATTAAATATTTAAAATTTTCTTAATTTTCTGATCAGATATTTTAATGATATATTTATTTAATTAGTTTTTTTTTATTTTATATTTGTTGTAAATATTATTTGATATTTAAAAAATCAAGTGTCCTTTAATTTCAGGAATAACAGGAAAAATATTTTTTTTAAAACACTTTTTAACAACAATTTATGTAAATTAGAAATTTTGTAATTTTTTTCTTTATTTGTCCTTAAAAACTATTGAAGTAATTTTTGGCTTTTTAGAATTTTTATTAATAAAGTTTTAACATTTTTTAAGAATTTAATTTTTAACAATTTTCTGTCCACAGGAAAAATCATTCATAATTTTTTCAGTTATATTATTTGTGAATTAAAGAATTATATTCGCCGAAGAAAAAATTTTGTTTTAAAAAATTTAAGTAAAAAATGAAATCACAATTTTAAATAAAAAATAATTTTTAGAGACAAATTATTAAAAAGAAAATTAACGAAAATTTAATTTAAATCATAAAAAAAAAATACTTTTCCGCGGCGTAGGTGTCAGATACACATTTTTATTATAGTGTTACTTGTTCTTCTGTGATTAATTTTCTTAATTTAAAAAAAATAAATAAATAATAAAATAAAAATTAAATTAAATTAAAAAAAAAATTAAAATACTTTTTTTTTTACAACTTAATAAACAAAAAAAAAATGAAATTTTTAAAATTTTCTTTAATTTTTCTCTTTTCTTTTAACACTTTAACTGATGACCATATTCATTGAATATTTTCACTGAACTGAAATTTTTCCTATTTGTAATGTTGTGATGATGCTGAGAGTTTTTCACGATTAAATTTTGAAGAAAAAAAACATATATGTATACAAAAATTTACTGCTACATTTTTTTGTCGTAACACGAGGAAATGTGAAAATTTTTTCCTTGTTTAAATGTATTTGTGTAATCGAAGAAAAATTTGTTTATTTACAGTGTATTTATTTATGTCTATATGAAAAAATAATTATTATTATTTTTACGTATTCATTTTAATAGTGTATTAGTGTACAGCCACTTGTTTTATTTCCCTCCTCAATTCAAACACAAACATAATATAAATATTTTCTTTTAAAAAATTGTATATGTGTATTTGTGAATCATGAACTTTGGCAAGGACGTTCAGCGATGCTGTGTGTGTAAGTAAGTTTACCTTTTCAGTTAGATGGAACAGTTTTTTATGCATACATTTTTTTGCAAATGAAGTAAAAAAAAATGGGGGAGCAACACAGGGGAAAAGCTTTTTTTATGAATTTCCCCTGAAAAATGAAAAATCAAAAAGCTTTTAATGCACGTGTGATTTTTAAATAAAGTAATAATAAAAATAAGAAAAATATAAAATAGAATTTTCTAATATTGAGTTTTTCAAATTTCTTTTTTTTTTACTTTTTGGTATTATGTTATTTATTTTGTGAAAAATAATGTACACGACAGAAAACTTTTTCAGGAAAAATTCATTGAATTCTTTTTTAAAGGAATTTATGATTGAAAAAAGAAAAAATATTATATATATTAATCTAAAATTGAATAAGATCCGTATATTAGATTCAATAATCTATTTTATATACAATTTCCTGCTTTCAGTCATGATCATGAAGTATATTACGTAAGAATTCCCAGGTAGATAGATGGCTACAGTTCGTTGGATTATTAGAAGTGTCTACAATAATTTGTGAAAATGACTTGTGTTGTGGTTGAGAATATTAATATAATATTTTCTCTACCTAAATTAGTTAAAATAAGTATGCTAATCTGCTAATCATTATTATATGTATAGAGAAATTGCCAAAAAAAGTTTCAGCAGAAAGTTTATAACAAACGGAAGTGGTAAGCAAATTTTGGTAGGCAATTTAAGTTTATTTATTATACAAATCTATAATTTTCTTAACAAATTCTTAGTGTAGTGTAGGTAAGCTTAAAATATTACTCAAAATTTTATAAAAAAAGTGTCCTGAAAAATGAAAGATTACGATTATCCTTTGAAATAAAATTATCTCTATAGATTTTCGAGATAAAGTAAATATTTTTATTAGGCAATAATATAAAATTACTGGTACCAAAATTTAACAGAAAAAAAAATTCATGGCAAACTAAAATAACTTCAGGGATATAAAAACAAATTTCATCTTGTTTATTTACCCAAAACCCAACAGAAGAAAAAAAAATATTATATATGAAATTATGAGCTTTAAACAAGGATTTTTCAAACAACAATACGATCCGAACGTTAAAATAAGCAAAGAAAAAAGAATTCATTTTTTATGTGTAAAATCCTTTATTGAAATAAATTCACCTGCTTTATAGTTAAATTTCAAAGAAAAAAAAAAGTATTTTGTTTCTAAGGACAAGAAGATTTTTGTTCGTCTACACATCTACTACATCTACACATAAATTTAATATCTAAGAAAAAATACAGATGAAAGTACAAAAAAAAAATTGTAAAATTTAACTTACCATCCTTTCTCTGTTTAAGCATCATTAAATTTTGGTGAAAATATATTATGTTTTTTTTTTAAAAAAAAAAATATTTTTAACAAGTAATTTTATGTTAAGTAAAAATTTTATAGGGTGGAAAATTATGGATTATAAAAAAGTAAATTTCACGACTTTTCTTCGAATTTTTTTTATTTTGTTCTTGTTGAAAATCATTCAATACAATTACGTACAGAAGAATTTATGACAAAATTCGTTGAAAGGTATAAGTAAACCCAATTATGTTTTAAAGTATTATTAAAGGTGATTTTTATGATTTGAATCTTAGGTAGAATCATTTTATAGGGTGAAAAATTATCTGGAAATGGTATAATTGTAAAAAAAATCATTTACTGCATGAAAATTTTGTAGAATCTAAATAATCTAAAATAGTCTAAGAATCCATCTATTTTCTACAACAGTGAATAAACATGAATGACTGTTTTCGACAATATAAATTTTTTCAAATTTACTATCTATAAGCTTCGTATTTTCCTATTTTGTATAGTCCCAGAAAAAAAGAAACAATTTATTTATTTCCTAATACCAGACATACATCACTAGGCATCTTATAATACTTTAGTTATATATCTTTTTTTGACTGACAAGCAAATTAATCACAAATAAAAATGCGTAGTTTCTTCATCCATTAAATATTATCCCAATCAATTGGTAAAAAAGAAAATTGAAAAATAATAGTGAACGTGTGTGTCTGGAGTTTTTTTCTTTTATATGTCTTTCCACGGAGTAGAAATCACGTAAAAAATAATTTTTTATTTTGGAAATTTTACAGGACGAAAATGAATTATTAGATAATTTTATGAATAATAATTTTTTTTAGGTACATTTTTATCCTGGTCTATAAATAAAATCAATTTTACATGAAAATTACGTGGGGAAGGAATTAATAAATATATATTTTTTTTTTCCATTATTACATAAATTTATTTTCAATGTTGTTTATGGTTTAGAGATGATAATCCTTAGCTCGTGTATAATTTTAGAATTTTTTAAACCCAAAATAGAAGAATACAATTTTTTAGCCCAATTTTTTAATGTATGCTGAAAGATTAGAATTAAGGATTTATTTATTTAAATACAAAAATTAAAATTTTAATTATTATTTTAAATATTTAAATATTATATTTTTCCTAATAAATAAAATATAGAATTAAATATTAAAAATACATCCCTATTTACAGGATGTCTGTTAAAATGTAAATTTACATCAATGAATATTATTATTTTGGTTCTACGTATTTACTAGAAATGTTATTTTTGTTTGGCTACACAGATCGATGTGGATCAGAGTCCTACCTTTTCAGAGATTTCTGTTATTGTTCCAATTTAAGACCTACCAATTTTATATATTGAGGATTCCGAACCATATATGTTAGTGAATTTTTTTTTTTTTTAATATTTAGAGTCGAGCAAGTTTCCCACTACTTTTAAACTATTTACTTTTCTGTAAATGTTATTACTGGTACTCATATAAAGTTGAGTAAATTTTGAACAACATCTATGCCTCGGCCAATTTGCCAAAAAATTGTTCCAAAAAAAAACTAACCACAATTTGTATCAAAAATTTTGTGAATTTATTCCTTAAAATATATGGCATTTAATTTTGCTAAGAGTTAACCATAAAATTTATATTCCTAGAAATTCGTTAACCAAACTGTTTAGGTTTAATCAGAACCACAAATTTCATACATTATTATCATATTATCATAAAATATAATTTTGAAAAGATATATTTAATTAAAATAATTTCAAATATTGACACATCATTAAACGTATATTCATTAATTTAAGTGAAATTTTCATTATTATCATAACACATTTATATGTAATTTGATAAATTAAAATCCTTTCAACCAAAAACGAAAAATTTTTCTCTTTATACCAATATTTTTTGAATTACCAAAAAAAGTATACATACATATTTACATAACTACATACATATACATATGTATAAAAAACAAAATTTATTTTTAAAAAAAGTGTTTTTTTTTTCCTTATGCAAATTTATTTATGTAATAAAACATAGAATTTTACTGCAAATAAAGTTTTACTATATATATTTCATACTTTTTATATGTATTGACATTGTGGGCGATTTTTATGGTTAAAATTAAAGGTAGTTTTTTAAATGGGCTGGGAAATGAGAGGCAAAAGTACAAACAAAAAAATATTAAATAAATTATTTATATTATTTCTCTTATTGCACATATAAAATTTTCATGTTTATTTTTTTACCCAAACAGACACAAACCCAATATTTATTGTATATACTTTATTATCTCTGAAAATGAACTTGAAAATTACAATTTATTTTTAAGCTTATTCTTCTTTTTTTTTTGTTGTGCACATCCATTATTATCTTCAATTTCTACACAAGAATAAACATTAATATTGTAATCATATTTATATATTATTTTTTTAAGTTTTTAACCATAAAAAAAAACACAAAACAATATTCATTGTTTATGGAAATCTGATATGCTTAACTAAAAACAGCAACAACAATATTATAACATATAATACCCTCTAGTGTCAACAGCAACATAAAAAGCATAAAATATAATGTAAAAGGCACAAGAAAAAAAAAGCTCAACAAGGACATCAGAAAATATATCATAAGATTATTATAAATAAAATATTTCTATGACTATTTTTACATTATCGATTTTTTCATTCATTATTTTTTCCCTGAACTCAAATGACAGAGACAGACATAAATTATAAGAACGAAGAATGAAAATTTTTGTGTTTATATAATTTTCATTTTGACATCATTTTTATTTTGTAATTAAAATGTCTCAATGAGAGAAATTTTTTGAAAATATCAACCATGTAAAAGTTGTCTACTTAGAATACAAGTAAAAAAAAAAAAGAGAGATAAAACAATATTTTGTTGTTGAAAAATATTTATAATAAATCGAACAGGTAGTTTTTCCTGGGTGGATTATCGTTCAATTTCCTCCGATTCTTTACTTTATGTACATCCCACACTTTTTCATTATTTATCACCCACTCATATTGACTAAACAAAAAAATATACCATCCTTCATTTAATGTCAAAAAGTATTTATAAATTGATTTTCCTTTCTTATCTCATTTCATTTTCTTTTTTTATGTTTTGTAAAAAAGGAAAAAATATATTTAAATTTTTTTTTTTTTTTTGTTTTTTTATTACTATTTAAGGTTAATGCAGAGACAATTTCATTATTTATCTCTTTTATGGTTCCAAGGATTTTATAAAATTAAAATAAAATTACTTTTCGGTCATTGTCATAGTTGGCAATGCCAATGTTTAAATGAAAACGTATTTAATTTTGTCTATAATTTATACGATAAAAGAAAAACTGCAGCTGAACTTGGAACACTTTATACATGCAATATTGTCCTTGAAAAAGTACAAGGATTAAAGAAAATTACAAGGATTTGAAAAGAAAAGATATTTTTTTTTAAAATAATTTCTTGTTTTTTTTTTGTTCGAGTTGCAGTGAAGTGAATTTTCTTTTGCTTTTTTTTGAAATGTTTAAATTTGATTTAAAGGAGCAAAGAAAAAAATTGAAAAAATTTATGTACATATATTTATTTTTTTTTAAACAAAATCGCTAAGGAAATCCTGGAAATGTTAAGGAGATAATTCGTTTTTGTAAAAAATGGTATTTGCATATTTGGTATATAGAGAGTAACATTGAGGGAGAAATATTGATCGAAATTAGATTAAAGTTGTAATGGATTTAAACAAAAATTTGTCTTGCGGTTGGTTTTTTAGAAATATTTTCCAGGATAATTTAATAAAATCTGTTTCAGTGTTCATTATATGAAAGCTATATAAAAAATTAAGAAAATGGAAAAATATTTAATTTAATTTTTAATCATTTTTGTACAAAAAAAAAAAATTAAATTTTTTTTCTATAGAAATTCTGAAAATTGGAATTTATTTCTGAGCCATCTTTTCCGGCAAATATTTTTTTTTTTGATTTTACAAAATTTATAGTTTAATTATCAAGGATTATATTTATATAAAAAAAAAAGATTTATTATTTTATTCTCCTAAAGGGTCAATAAATAATTTTTTAACATCATCATCATTATTATTTTATTTTTGATGATTTTTGGGTTGTGAAACTACAACAAATAATTATTATTAATTAGTTAAAATTTCTATAAATAATTTTCTTTTTAAGCTTTTCCTTTTACCAAACTTAAACTATTTATTAAAAAAAACTTATACTAAAAAACTTAAATAAATCATTCTTACTTAAAAAATGGGAATTATAGTATTCTTAGCATATACTGTAAATATTCTTTGAAAAATATGATTAATTAATGTAAAATGAATTATTTACTATTACATGAAAAAGGTCTATTTAAAAAGGATTTAATTTTTTCATCTAGTAATTTGGGTTACAAAATATTTATTACCAAATTCAATTAATTTCTTAGAACAGAATTGTTGGTTTTTTTTTCAAAATGGCTTCTTTGCCCAACAATATTTAAAAGATGATTAAATTAAGTTACATATTTGGAAATTGGAAAACTATATTTATGAGTTTTATTCATTAGAAAAGTTTCAATACTCATTAGATTGATTTTTCGCTATGACATTATTGTATGAAAACTTTCTACTAATATTTTTCAAACTTAATTTTTTATTTATAAATTAGTTTTTATATAGTAAAAAGTTAATAAATTTTACTCCTATTATTTTTGCTTATTAAAAGTTTGTTTGTTCCGGAATAAGTTATTTTTTTATATGTTTTTAGTGAACCCAAAAGTTATATAACTAATTTTTATCAGAAAATATTTCTAAATATAATTTGAATTTAATAGAAAATTTAACTTATAGAAAATAGCTTGAAGAGAAAAATGAAAATAAATTCATTTGCATTTCCACATAAATAGTCAACTTTTTTTCTATTCAACAATAAAATTTAACAATTTCATATATAAATAAAAATTCAAAGAATTTCAATTTTCAAATTTATATAATAACAAAATAGAATAATTCAAAATTCTTTAAGGACATTTGTACAAAAAATAAATTTTGTAAAAAAAAGACAAAATATATTTTTAAAAAGAATTGAAAAGAAAATTTAATTTTCAGTAAAATATATATGATTTTTTTTTTGTTAGAAAACCATTGGACTGAATACAAAAATATGGTTACAATAATTGTAAGAATTGTAAAATAGAAATGAAATACATATATAAAAATCGTCGTGAAGATACAAATAAACGTAATCAACAGTCTGTAAAAATTATTTGGTTCTCTAACAGAACATTTGCTGTTACAATTTTTCGATTACAAGTCAGTTATTTTCTTCTTCTTACCAAAAAGGATTCATATTCATGGAATGCATGAAATAAAGTTATTGTTTATATTAATATTAATCATGGGGAGTAATTTTTAGATTTGATTACATAATTTAATATTTTTTCTTATGTGTCGCCATTTAAAGGCATATAAAATTTATCTATTATCAGTCAGCAATTTGTAAAAAACCATAAAGAGATATTACAGGGTTCTCTTTATCACGTATACTATACTATATATGTACTTGAAACTATTTGAGATAAATCTAAAATTACTGGTGAAATTTTAATATTACACTGTTGTTGTGGAATAAAACAAGCCGTATATAAAACACTGTAAATATTATAAAACACTGTCAATTTCTGTGAAAATGTGCTATAAACATAAAAAATTTATGATCAATAATTAATAAATATGCAACACCTAAACAAAACACAATATCACACCAAAAATATAAAAATTTTTTGGTCAATAATGTAGTTTTTATTTTACTAAGCCAGAAGGATCAGAATTCGCAGAACTGAAAAACTATATTTTAACAACCAAATCTAAATTTTCGCCTAGTTTTATTATTTGTTTCAAACTGGCAATCAAATTCCATTCATAAAAAAAAACGGAAAATATAAAATTTATATCTGTAGAAAATAATTCAAATCCCCCAGATGAAAATTTTAGTAAAAAAAAATATCCTTGAACGAGACAGTTGGATATAATTTTATTTAAACCAAAACAAAAATATACGGAAATTATTCAAAGGAAAATTTAGAGGATATTTTTCTCTCTGGTTTTTCATTTTTCAATTATTTAAACAAAATATTTCATTACCTGTTGATGAGGTTCTTTTTAGAGTGTAGTTAAGAAAAAAGATAATTTTATAGAAACATTTTTTTTTTGTTCATTTAAATAAATCAAGGATGCTTGATTTAAATTTGTTTTTCTTTAATTTTTTGGTAAAATGGTCATGATTTTCATCTTTTTTGTTATTAAATTTTTTTAATTATGAATACGTATAAAAAGGACATGAATTCGCCTCAAGCTAATGTCGAAAAAAATTTGAGGAAGATTCAAGGGCAGATTATTCAAATTTTTATTCCGTATTTTTTCAACACGTCCCTAACGTGAATTTAATGCTTCTTTTTGTAGAAAATATTTTGACAGATAATTGAAATTTTTGGATGGAAAACGGACATAACTAATTTAAATTTTAAGAATTTTCACAATATTTTTATTAATATGGTTTTTTTTTAGCGAAATCATTTTCACTTTATTTGGAAAACTATAAATTTTATATATTTTTTGGAAATTAATGGATTTTCGGTGTAACCTTTTCGAAATTATTGATGTTGTGATTAATTAGTGCAATTTCTGAACTGGCAAATATAATTTTCATTGATAATAATGTTGAAGAAATTACATTTTTCATGATTTTGCAAATTTTAACAGATATATGATTAATAACATAAAATGAAAATGCTTATTGAAAAAAAAAATTATATCAAGGTATTAACATGGAAACTCATTTAAATTTAAAAATTGAAGTAGCTTTGACATGTGGTATACCATTAATTAAATAAAGTAAGTAGATTACAAACCACTGTCAAATATCAAAGTGAAATTATTAAAATTTCTTTAAAGTTATATCAATTTAGAAATAAGAATTAAAATTTATGAAAAATAATATTTCTGAGTTGAAAATTTTTACAGGTGCCTCTGTAAAAGGAACATTTTTTGCATTTTATCAGTACTATAATGTACTAACCACATAAACAAATCAGAAAAGGCTTTCCAGAAACATTTTTCTTCACAATTAACCAAAATTTGAATCTTACAAATATACACCCTGTTATAGTTTTCGAATAATAAAGCTTTTTAAACTTTTCATTCTCTTAACAATCGAAAATCATTTATTACTTAAAGAGAAAATATGAAATTGCTCTTAAAAAGCTTTTTCTGATAAATTGATAAATATTTTCTCTTAAAATGTAATGAAAATTTGTATCAAATTATATTATTATAGGAGTAATTTTTAATTATTTAATGTAATTAGCTTTTATATCGTTTACTAATTAACTAATTATCATTAAATTATTCTACAAAAAATAAAATAGTTTATCAAATAAAGAAAAACGACAAATTGCCTTTAAATTTCCTACCATAAAATATTGAATATATGTACTATAAAATTTAATTTATTACTACTGAAAAAAATAATTTTATTAGTAAAACTATATAGATAAATTTATTGTGTTACCGATGTCAAAAATATATTAAAATTTTATCAGAATTCGAAAACTATAACTATAGAATAAACGCCCACAGTAAATTCATTTCAAAATTGATAAGGGTAGGTATACTACAAAAAAATCTTTTGGATTTAAATTAAATTAATTAAAAAAATTAATAGAAAATTTATTACAAAATTTTGCTTACCATTATTGCTATCATCGGTATTAGCAATTTGCTTACCTGCAAAATAAGAAGAAATAATTTATTCATTGGGTATATACAAAACTTGAGAAAATTTAATACGATAACTAAAATTTACTATAAAAATGTTACCAAACAAACAAAAATATGTTTACCAAAAATTAAGTATTTATAATTTTACCTTTAAAACAAGCACAACCCATGATGTATCCCATCATCAGAGCAGCTTTGTTCAAACGTTTTCTACTCGAATTTTCAATTTCAATAAAAAAAAAATATTTTCAATTTTCCGAATTGAAATCTTTTTTAAAGAAAATTATAATTTTTCTGAATATTATTTTCTCTTTGGAATGAATAATAATAAAATATCAAAAAAAAAATTATACTTAAATGCACTCGTAATCCTTTAATTCTTAAGGGAATTTTACTAAAAAAAATACTTAATTATTTTTTGAATCACAATTTAGCTTTTCTTATTTTAAAATATTTTATGACATTTCTTTTAATCGTTATTTTAATCTTGTTATTTATTAAAATATTGTTTTAATTATATAACTTTTTTTTATCAATTAATTTGTTCATAATTTATTGTATTGCTATAAAAATTCAGATAAAATTATATAATTGCATTTTTGTTGGGAGTATTAAAGGGTTGAATTTCGTAAAATTTCATAAAATTATGAATTTTCTATCAAATTACATGGTTTCACATTTATGTATGTAAATATTTACTGGGAATATTATGCAATAAGGATACACAACCAACAATTTGTCTCTTCCATCACAATTTTGATATTTCTCATTTAATTTTTGGGTTTTGGTTCTTTCTTGGTACGATAAGTTATTTCAGTCAGTATAGTAAAAACGTTCATAAAGTGAAAACATATGCAATAAGGATATTTAATTAATAACTGAACACGGGAAATTTCATTCCGAACCTTATCACCTAACCTAATCTAATCTAATCTAATCTTATCTGCATTAAAAAGTCAAAATAATTGAAACATGAAATTCTCTTATAACATAAATATGGAAAATTCCTTAAATTTTTAATTCTTCATAAAAAAAATTATCGAAAAAAAATCTTCAAATTTTTGTAACTCTTTACAAAAGAATTGCGAAAACCAACCCTTATGGAAATATTAAGCTAATTAAAATTCCTTTTATATTATTAAAAATTTACCAAAAAAATTACCAGAAAAATAAAATTCTTTTAACTTTTGATAAAAAGAAAAATATCCTTAAAACGAAAATGATTTTTAGAATATTTATAAAAGAATATTTTTATACGTTTACATATAAAACACATGTCCTTATACACAGCAGCATACCTCATAAATAATTTCAATATTTTTACTTTGAATATTAAATCCATAAGCAAAAAAGAAAAGAAAAAGAAAATATGAAACAGCTTATCCCCAGATTAAAAATGAAAATGTTTGACAGAAATTCCTTTTATTTTTGTCTCCATATAAGTACGTCAAAAAAATTTAATAGGGTGTAATGATAAATATTTTACCATTTCATCGGGTGAGATCTAATCTCCGAAATTTACGATATCATAAACGTAAGGTCATGTAATGTATTTATCATTTTCTGTTGGAAAACAATTTCTTTGTAGAACCAAAATTCACGATAAAGTGAAAAGTTTTTAAACATTTTTTCTTAATTTTAATTTTGTTTTAATATTTTGTATAAAATTTCATACAGGATAAGAAAAACTTAATTGAGAAGTAAGAAATTTTTAAAATTACCAAGATAATTACAAGATGAAAAGATAATTGAATTAATTTGATATTTATCTGAAAGAAAATATAATTAAAATATTTTAAAATGGTTCAGGGTAAATTTATAATTAAATTAAATAGAAGAAAAATTATGAATTTTAAATACGATTTCACACCAAAATTTCGTTTTTTAAGCATATGGTATTTTATTTCATATAACTCCACTCCATGCTGTAAATAATCTAAAATTAAAATTATGCTTTTTTAGTGACCCTTTTATTAGAAATGGTAGAAGAACTTAGAGATGTGTATATGTGAATTTTATAAAATAATAGGTTTAATGGGTCGTTTTCTACTAAACTTAAATTTACGAATAACTAACGAAAATGTTAGAAACTGAGTAAAATAAATACTCTCAAAATTATAGAAATTTTAAATATATAATTCTCAAAAATGTATTTAAGTGTAAATTTACTACAGAACCGATAAACTCAAATGAATGACTAATAATTAAACTATGCGGTCTTCTTTTAAAGCCTCTTATCACACAATACAAAATAACATACATAAACAATTAAATATACAATTAAAAACATATTTTATCAATTTAACAGATTATTAAATTTTATTTTATGCGGTTTTAAATTACACAATTAATTGACCAAAAGATTATAATTTCTTTTATCAATTAAAATTTACTTTATTTATCGATAAGAGTTCATACAATTATTGTACACTTTGAATTTGTAATTATTATTACTCGTAAATAGAGAAATTTAATTAGTAAATCAAATATAAACATTTTAATTTGTTTAAGTCAATTACAAAAAAACAACAAATAAGTATTTACATACTTAAAAAATTAAATATGAAAAATATTAATTTTATTAAATAGATCGTAAAATTGCAAGAACGATTTTAGTTAAAAATTTATTCTAAAAGATTTGAATTTGACTGCAAATCTTTAACAGCTTTTAAAAAAATCTACATAAATTTTAAAATCACTTTTCAGTTTAGATTATATAAATAAATTCATTTACAGAAGAAGTAAATTAAAAATTCCTCTCAAATGATTTTTCTAAATTAAATAAAAATTATTTAAACAGAAAATCTATTTTCAAACAAAGGGGTTTTAAGAACAAAAATTTTCCATTTTAAGATAATTTTCCTTGAAATATTCTTAACAAAAATAAAGAAAACATCTTCTAAAATTTCAACTTCATTTCTATATCTACATTTATAATTGTTCAACTTTGGTAACAAAATATACAATTATAAGTATACTTGAACTTAAGTCACATAAAATTTTTCTTCATCCTTGAAATTCTGAAGGAACACAAAAACTAAATCATTTTTCTTTAATTTTCATTATTATAATATGTAATTTTCTTTAACAAGCTGTCATTAATATTATTTTCTTTAAGTCATTATAGTAGATAATTTTTTGGTTCAAAAATGAAAATATGTAAGGAAAGGATTTATACTATATATAAAAATATATAACAAGGATAAAGACAAATGATTTATTTTTATTGTGTGTGATAATAAAATAAAATTAAAGCTTCCAAGGTAAATTTCAACGTGTAGACATTTTTAAGATTTTCATTGAATTTTTTTTTTAAAAGAAAATTTAGGTGATAATAAGACATTGATATGGTATTTAATTTTTCTTAGTATTTTTTTTTATCTATATTTATTGTCGGCTTAGCAGAATGATAATTAATTAATTCGAATTCCATGAAATTGTATAAATATATTAAGTGAGTGTAAGAATTTATTTATGTATATAATTAACATATTTCACTATTATACTGTGACTTTATGAGAATTAGAATTACTATAATCCGAGATATTTTGCAAGAATATTTGAGCAAATAATTTTCTTAAATTTTCATTGCTATGAGTTGAAGTAAATTATATAACTTATAATGAAATAATTATTATTTTACAGAAATTCTGTGTGAATCACATCAGCATCAATTGTAAAGTCGAACAAGTCCGAAATCTGACTGATTTCTTTATGAATATATTGCATAGTTAGACTCTTGTTGGCTACAAATGACAACCTTTAAGTTCACTCACCATTAATTTACGAATGACAGTCCACTTTGTGGAGTATATTTAAAATTAAGTTAACTAAGAAAAAAAAATATTTGCCTAATGCGGTAATTCAACTGCAGGAAATAAGGATTTGGATACATTCAGAAATATCATCTCAGACAAAATGCCAATTTGTCAACTATACTCTATTAATACAATGCTAATAATGTTATCTGACAAGCAACAAACTCCTTGTATAAACATATTTCTCTTTTATTTTAACCAAAACAATAGAAACAAAGATAACAATAATAATAATCATATCAACAAAAATAATAATGTTATTAAATCTGTATTTGTGTCATATCATTTATGAACAGTACAGTATATAGCATAAAGAAATACCAGCAGGAGCATTAATAAAATGTATATTATATGTTTTTTCAAATGTAATTGTATGATTCTGGGTGTTATTTGATCGTGGGCAAAACAGTAACAAAAATATACACGACCAGAAATCTCTATTTGCACTCAACAACAGGCGGGAATAATAACACAAAACAACAAGGACGAAATAATGAAATTATATTTTATGTAATAAATATAAATTGTGATTTTATATTTTTATCCTGATGACAAAAATGACTTTTGTGTTGATGGAAGTTTTATTTTATTTTGTTATGTTTTTTTATATAGTTTTCTTAAGTGAAATATTTTTTTTTTTTAACATTTATAAAAATCATTTTTGAAAAATATAAAGAAAATGCTAGTTATAGCCTCTACAAACTGGGCGCCTATAACATGATATAGAGCTATAACATGATATATACATGTTATAGACTAATATTTCCATATAAAAAATGTGTCAATCTATATTACCTCTATCTATAGCATGATATAGTAGCGTATATCACCTAATTTTTAAGGGATTGACATAATAAAATTTCGATACTTTTGTAATATTTCGATGTTATCGGTAATATTTTCAGGAATTTTAGCAACCCTAGACAGCAATTGTCAATTTATTGTTATTTTTGTTATTTTATTTGAACTTTGAAAAATAATTGTCGAGTGTATATTTATTACCTAATGTTCCCATTGAAATTTTTAGTTTTTAGTTTTACAGGATTGTATAAAAAACAAACTTGACGAAAAATAAGAAAAAGAAAAAGTTAAAATCAATTTAATTTTTTCATAAAATTTTCATAATTTTTTTCATCAAAATTCAATGGGTACGCGATTGCAAAAATTATGGGAAAAAACTATGTAAAATTCAATGGGAACGCACTGTTATACTATATTTATTTTTTGCATATATTTGCTCTTTGAATAAAATTAAATTTTTTCAGAAATTATAAACGTCAAAATATATCAAGTATTTTCAGTCTGAATGCGTTTTTCATAACATGTTATAGATGTGATATAAAGGTGTTATATGCGCCCAGTTTGTAGAGGCTATAACAGTAAGAAAAAGGATATTATAATTTGAATTTTCAGTCTGTTTAATGTTGCATAATAATTGTAATTTAATTTTGTAAGTATCATTAAGGAAGGAAAACTATGTTTTCAAAATATTAAAAAGGAAATTAAGGATTATTATTAAATGTTCAAGTATTTAAATCTTATCAGCTTGTTTCCAACCTAATAATATTTTTTAGATTCAATATTTAATTTAATAGTCTGTTAAAAGTTGTACACCAATTTTATCATTAATCCAATTCCTACTTTAATTATTAAATATTTAAAATAGAAATTAAATTTATATTTAATTATCCAACTTAATGCGGACTCAATAACCATAAAATCCTTTAAAAAATTTAGTACAATAAAGCTCAATTTTTGTAACATTAAATAACATTAAAGAAAATTACAAAAATATTTTGAAAAAATCAATGTAATCTTTAAAATGCAATCAAATTTTCATCCATAATGCAACAATTTCAAACCATAAATTGCATAGAGACATTATACATACTATATATATGTTATCACATTGCCAGGTGGAAAATATAACTAAAAAATTATTAAAAAGTATTTTTTTTTTAAATATTAAATACAATACACAAAACGAATGCAGTTTTCTAAAAGATATCCTTAACGAGCATGTTATTCATCGCCATTTTTCTGTAAATTTATAGTACACAATAAAATAGAAAGATTATAACTATTCTTACATTTTTCCTATGATCTATAGTTACTCTCTAGTATTCGGATAAACATTAACATAAAAAAAAAGGTTGACCTACATTTCCATTATAGTTTGTTTTATACAATATTTATTTTACTGACAAAAAAAAGGTATAACTATAAAGAAATATTCTTGAATTTTAAATTTATGATGATTATTCTTCTTCATTTTTTCATATTTACTGAAAAATATTCATTCAGATATACATTTTCACTTCACTATTAACCTATGCTTTTTATGTTTTTATGTAACTCTTTCAAAAACCAGCAAGAAACTTGAAGCAACTGTCTATTCCCTACGGAAACTTGAATTGGAACGATTAATAATAAGAGATTATCCAGGACATAAAGAACAGCAAAACTTGATTTATATAAATTGTTTTTTTTTTTTTATTAATGCTACCACATCCCCACACACAGAGTAGATGAAAAGAGAACTCACCTTTCTTAATTAGAAATTTTTGTTTGACTATATGATAACTGTGCATATTAAAAAAGGAGAGTTTTATCCACAAAAAACATGCAAAAAAATGTTATCCTGCTGTTATGATCTCTAAAAGATATAAAAATTTTATGTAGACCAGGTGCAAAACTTACAATTTTTTTTAGATTTTTTTTTCTGTAGTTTATAATAGAAATAATAATTATCTTTATGGAAAAGGATTTTTTTTTTCAAAAAGGATAATAATTGTAATTATATCAGAATTAAGGTTATTAAATATTTCTTTACATATTTTAAAGAGAAAAAAAAAATTGTAATTATATTTTACTTAATTTTTGGATTTCGTTTAATTAATTTTTATGGTAATTTACAAGAGAATTTATTTTATATTTAAATTGGAAAATATTATAAATTTAATTTTTGAGTTAAAAAGAATTTTAACAACGTGAGAGATATAATTTTTGATTTAATTGCGAATCAGAAATTAATTAAATTAAAAGAAATCCTTTAAGAAATATCTTTGAATATTATAATGATTGTATTCTTTTGATATTAAATTACAATAAATGGATTTTTATGGATTTTACCTGAACCGGTTCAACTTTTAATTTGTATGAATTTAATTACTATTTATAATTATTTTTTTCAATAGTTTCTTAATAAATTAGTTTTTTAAATTGAAAGAAGGTAATCTAAATTCACGAAAAATATAAAAATAAATTTAATTTTTCTAAATGATTTATATATGACATACTCAACCACAATTTGTTTGACAACCCTTTTAACAACTCATACCAAACGGTTTTTAAATTTTAATCCAATATAATTAAATTATACATTTTGATTCAAAAATATTTATAATTATATACTTCAAAAATAGCTACAAATAAACTAATATAAAGGCCTCCCCAAACTGGCTCGATTTTTTGCTGCGGCAGCGGCGCAACAGCGAAAAATCGCGCGGAAAGTCGCGAAATAGCCCACATCGACGTGGCAAAAAATCGTGGCAAACGTAAAGAAAAGTGTCAATTTAATGCAAAAAATATTTGTTGATAATTTATAGTTTTATTTATTATTTGATGACTTGATATTTTTATTTTAAAGTTTTTTTTGCGGCAAAAATTCCTATAGAAAAAGTGCGACAAAAAATCGCGCGGAAATCGCGTTTGGTGTGGGCATACTCATAAGACGCCATGTAAATAAATTGAGGGGAAAAAATCGTGTCGCTGCCGCAGAAAAATTCACGCCGGTTTGGGGAGGCCTTAAATATAGTAATAAATTTAATTTACTTTTTATATAATAAACATTAAAAATTTATATATCCACATTTATATATCCACTATTTAATATTTAACTATTTAAATTCAAAAATATTTATTAAATAGTATTCAATATATATGTGGTAGTAAAAAGTTTATTACTTATTTAAACTGACCACATCTGAAATATCTATATAATATAAACTTTTATTCATAGTAAATTATAGTAATTCACACAATCTTTTTTTAACACTTGCAAAATTTAACCATCCGGATAAACCAATAATAATAATAATCTCCTACATATAATAATCATAATATAAGTAAAAACGATAAAATTTATAACTTATAATAATCATAAATTATACAACAATAACAATAATAATAAATATTTTTATAAGTAATTTGATTTATTTACAATATAAACCCAATGTTTAAATAGTTTATATTTTGATTGAACAACAATTATATTTATGTATTGGTTGATTATAAAAATAGGATCAAGAAAAATGATTTAAAAAGCATGAGGATAATAAAAATGCTAATTAGAGAAATTGAAAAAGAAATGGAGCTGTTTTTTATATACCTACATATAAGTGCACAATTATTATAGAATCATTGCAGAGAATATCAATATAGCTAAAATGGATTTAACGTACTTAAAATATTAAATATTATCATATCAATTGGCTTGAAAATGATGCAGATATATTTAATAAATTGCAATTATGTATACAAAACAACTATATAAATATATTAAATTATATACATAGTTCAAAATTTTAATCGTATTTAAACATAATGAACCCATTTGGAACGTCTATATGGAAAAAATAAAATTTAAATAAATTTGTTAATATTTTATGTTAAAACTGAAATTTTTTGTCGTTTTATAGTTAATTTGGATATACATAATATGTACATATATTTTTTACATTATATTATATTATAATTGCCGCAAAATAATTGGAGAGAGATGAGTTAATTAATTATAATTTCTATCATCCTATAGTAATTGAATTAATAACAGACAAATGTAAAATTAAATCATTTTAAAAATATTCACACTCCTTGAACATTAAGTATGAATTATGAACATTCACATTATAAGAGTACTAAACATTATTAATTATAAATAAACAAAATTTATTTTATAATATTTATTTCCAAATACCATATCAAAATTTTATAAATTAAATATTTATTTATAAAAATTCTATTACATTTTAAATTACAAATCTAGTCTATTATTTTAATAGAAATTCCAAAAAAAAAAAAAATATTCTTTTTGACAGTTAGAATGTCATTATTGACATTGACAGTTTAAACAGTGTAAAAATCCTTTTTCGCTTTAAAGCGAAATAAAGTTTGTTGAATTGAAAATAATTTTTCTCTCATTCTTTTTTTGGGCTTTGGGGGTAGTAAAATTTAGTGAAAAAAAGCTTTTCTCTCAAAATTATTGTTGTTGTTTTGTTATAAATATTTTATAGAAATGTCAAAACAAAATGGCGCATGTGCTATACAAACAACAACAAAATTATTTAAACTTTAAAATGACGTCGGAGTCGCATAGTTACAACAAAATATACATAGTATAATAAAGTAGTAGTAGTTTTTGTTTTACCTACAATTAAAATATGAAAAAAAGGATATTTTAAAAATTTTATTTCCCATTGTATGTATTAGAATTAGAATAAAGAACATAAAAAATTATCCTATTTTTTACTCGTAGTATGATCATAATTTTTTCAATTTTCAAATATTTTTTTATTATTCCGCATAACAAATTTAAGGATATACTTATTTTTTTATATGTTCGTGTTTACGTTTTTTGTATATTTTTGTTTAAATTGATATTTTTCCAACATTAGCAATTCAAGAACACTGGAAGAATAATATTGTGGGGGATAATAATACTACTGTAAAATTGGGGTTGAAAAAATTATTATTGTTTGTTGTGTGTGTGTGTATATTTGTTAAGCATAAATAATGTTCGTGAATTAATAAGAATTTTTCATGTTTAGATTGAATCAAAACAGAAATTTTTTATATTGTATTATATAACAAACCAAAAAAAAACTAAGTTAAAACACTTGTTATCAAATGCATTTAATCAACACACCCTCTTACCTACTTCTAATTTACCACCCCCCTCCCTTCTATCTTCCATTTATAGTCGTCGTATATACTTTTATATGGAATAAACAAAATTATTGACGTATAATTTTTTGTGTAAGCTAATTTACAAAGCACAAATTTAAATTATTAAATTTTTACATTATATAAAATTTAATGAATAAAGGATATTAATGATCACGTGTTTATTTATATCCTGGATAATAAAGAAAACTTTTACTTAACCATAATAAAATATAATATCCGTTTTTTTTTTCTATGAGTATATTTATACAAAAAGTTTTTTTCATTAAAGTTTCTGGTAGAACATTTGTTGCTTTTGATTGTTTAACAAAACAAAATTTTACTTTTTTTTATATAATTTGTATTACAGAGTTTATAGTTAGGAAAATGGCATTAAAGTATGAAGTGTATCCTTAAAAAACAATAAGTAATAATTTAAAAAAAATCACAATTATAGGAAAAAAAATGAATGGAAAACTTATTAAAAAGTACATTTAAAATTATTGTGGTTGTGAACGGAATGCGTATCACAGGATTATTATATATTTTTTTAGTATAGGATGACGAAGTTTAAATCATATATTTAAGTTTTCAATTAATTTAAATGATAATTTTATGGTTGGCTATTTAATTATTTTTCAATTTCGTCGTAATGATGACAAAGTTTTTGATACTAACTTTTGTTAATACATTTAAATATTAGAATTAGAATTTATGCGTATATTTCCATAATATACTATATCAAATTCAATCCAACCCATTTCATCCTTTCGGAAAAAGGAAAAAAAAGAATACATTGTTTATGTTGAGAAATTATGTAGAAGGAAACAAAAACTAATTATAAAAAATAATATATGTACAAAACAAACTTTTACTTTATTATTTATTTAAAAAGGATCAAAATTAAAGGATTAATATAAGCATAACTGGATTTACTGTACAGAATTGGAAAGTTTTTCAAAAAAAAAAATTTATTAAGTAGGAGTATAAAATATTTTAAATCGAAACACAATGAAACTGCATCAAAGGACATTCTATAAATATACAAGTAATTATATTATAATTTATAAGGACCTTTGAGATTTACCATTAAAGTTTTATTATTTCAAAATAAAAAAAATTTTAATTTAAAAAAAAAAGCAAGTTTTAAATTTAAACAAACATAAAGTATAGCATTAATAAAATTTTAAAATATGCATGAAGAAAAATATGTTTTATTACACAATATTTAAACGTAACACTTAAAGTAAAAGTGTAAGTTTTTGAAGTAAAAAACTAGGACAAATTAAAAATAAATATAAACAAGAATATTTAATTTAAGAAAAAAAAGGATTCTGTATTATTATTAATAATTTAAAATTTTTATTTACATAAGGCTACATATGTATTTCTGTGACTTTAAAAATATATTGAAAAAATTTAAATTGCATTTTATAAGGAGAATTTAAGCTGAATGATTTTAGAATCGGAAAAATTATGTAGCATTGGTAAGTGAAAATTACGTGAGGCCATGTTTTAATACAAAAGTAGAATTTCAATTTACTTATTATGAAACATATTACTTACGACATGGCGATTTTTGGAAGGCAAACTCAAGTGCAATGAGTACAAAATGGAATCTAAAGCTAAATGGTGCAGAAAACAGAGCGAAATAAAAGTTTGAAGAAAATTGACGATTTTATAAGTTTAAAATATTATTTTAAATTTTCAAGTATTAAAATCAAATTTTTGAACGAATTTTGTTCAATTTAAATTTTTTTGTAGCCTTAATAAGTAACCTTAATCGACGTTAAAAAAATTGGGCACCCATAATAGTTATGATACTATTTGTAATTAAATTAGATTGAGATCATTAGGAAGCTTTTTTCTGTAATGAAATTTAACTTTTTGAAACAGATCAAATATTAATTGACAATCTATAATTACATTTAAATGTTTTGCTTTATTTCAGTTCAATTATTCTTTGTAATTTCGTTAATATACTCTAATTTGTAACAGTCCATTACATTTCCGGTAAAGCTATAGCTATATCTTTTTAATCACAAATACAATTTAAAGGAAAACTTTTTCATCAATTAATTATGTTTATGTTTAAAATAAAATGTCAAGAACAATGAAAAATTTGTCTGAATAATCAAACCATAAAATATTTATAACATAATTTACATTAATTAGCATATAAAATTTATAATTTTTAAATCTAAATTATTTTATTACCACTGGTCTCTTATTGTATCTATATAATTTATTCTAATTAATATAAAAATATTAATTTCCAAATTAAAGAATTAAAGGAAAATAAGTAATTAAGTACTTAATTTTGATTTAGCTGTAAAATAATTGAAGAAAGTTGCTATTCAAATTTTATGATTATTAAAATAAGCTTAACCACCTCTCGATCGTTAGAAAGACAACACGCAAAAAAGACACATTTTCAAAAGTTGGCAAGTAGCGCCATTGATCTCGATTATCAACAACCCAAAAAAAAAAAAAAGTTCCCTTCAATTTTTTGGCTAATAATATTCTACATAAAATAAGACCACAATTACAGCTACATAAGATATTTTCTATAAATAATCACGTCTGATCACATATTTATTTTTTGGGTCATAAATTTTGTATATACAACAAAAACATGACACAATTGTTTTTTTTTTGTTCCCTTTTAAAGTTACCCCCAAAAATAAAAATTCTTTTGTAAAAAATTCTTTTCTTGAGTTCAGTGAACAACAAAAAATTTATTTTGAATCATAATTTTTTATGTTTTCTCTTCTGGTTTGTTCTTTGAATATTAATAAAATTTAATTGAATTCATAAAAAATAATAATTTTCTTATTAAATAATATTTTTTTTTTTTTTGTAAAATATTTTTATTTGGCATTTCCTCTTTCGCATATAAAATGAATTGTTTATGTGTAGTTTATAGTACAGTATAATAGTGTTCTTATTGTTGTTGAACATAAATTGAAATTCAGTGAAATTGTAATTTTTTTTAATGAAAAATATGTAAACATTTTGTGGTCAAAATAAAAATTAAATTAAAAAAATATATATGTATATATTGTCATTGCATATTTGGTTGTAGCATAAAAACTGAACCAGAACTACCCACTCTTAAAATCATTAATAATATATTTTTTTATAAAGGTTGTTAACATTTTTTGGTTTAATTATTTTTATCGTAACTTTTTTTTTATGATGTGAAAGTGAAACTGACAGGAGAACAGAGTAGTATTTAATTTTTTTAGTGAAAGTATTAAGTAGAATTGCCATTAATTAAGCGCAGATAATTTAATCCAAGATATTCAAAAATAATTGGATCGTCTAATAAAACTACTATTGGTCATTTTGGGCTCAAATTAATGACATCAGTGAAGGTTTTAAGAGCTCGACAATGAAAGTATAAATACCATTATGTAATATCCAAAAATATTCCTATAAATCATTCTATTTTTCCACTCACATAACCTAAACAGTGTTAAATCTCTAAATCTTGTTGTCTAAAGTTAAGGTCGTAATTAAAAATTATAATAAAATATACTTTTAGACCAAATTGTATAAAATAATTTTAATTTTTTAAAACTGACATAAATTGTTAAAATGAACCACAAAAATACAATTCTACAATTCTGGGATTTTCCCCAAAAACAGCACAAAAACTTTTTCTCCAATTTTTATGGTCATCAAAAAAATATTTCACATTTTTTCCGTTGTTGTTAAAATGTCAACTACAGAAATGCATATAAAAAAAAATAATTATTATTAAATTGAAAATCATGTCAAAAATTTCATCGTCATTTGATTTTAAAATAAAATTTTTTTCATTCATAAAAAAAACAACGTAGTATATTTAACTTTTTTTATATATATAATTTTATTAATGACATCAAACACAATTTTTATTCATTTACATAAATTTTATTTTTAGAATATCAATGACACCAAAAATAACCGTGCAGCAAATAAAATTCCATCAATTTTGTTGTCATAATGGAATTTGCGAGAATAAATAATTGCATCCCCCGCAATTGGTATAGAAAAATAAAAACGTTTTACTGAATTCAGAACACCAATTGACCAAATTGTAGCTAATAAAATTTAATCAAAAAAAATTTAGAATTCTGTGGATAAAAATTGCAATTGGTACGCGGGAAAAATAAATTGATTCTGCGAAAATTTTGTTTAAACTATTAAATTAATTTTGTGAACAAAATTTGTTGTTTGCTAGACAGCAAAAATTTATCTTCCCAATATAAAGTTCTATAAAAAGAACTCTAAAAAAATATCAAATTTAGGAAATATATTTTGGTTTACACTGTAAAACGAACTATTTACAGAGCAAAGAAAAATATTGAATTATCCAAAATCAATTAGAGAAATTGGTAACGATTTATAATTTTTAAATACCAAAGTAAAATCGAAGGCAACCAAAGTGTATATAGGCTATGTAAATAAACTAATGAACCAAAACCAGAATGATCCCATTTGACATAAAGATGTTGTGTCCCTGAAGTTCAGAATAAAAAGCTTGTTAAAAAATTATGGATGAAGCTAACAGACGTTTTCCACCAAGATGTTAAACTATTTTTAGCCCTCAAAATTGGTTTCGTATTTCGTTCAACAATTAAATGGAATTATGATAATACTTCTATAAATTTAATAATGACGTTTAATTTTACAATATCGAATAATAATGTGACAAACGTCAAAACTACACACCTTTTTCTGGTGGAAACGGTTGTCGAGAAATTGGGTTAAAACAATAATTTTATTTTCTTCGTGGAAACAAGGCATAAGCAAGATTGAACCAAAAAGTAGTAAAAATCAGGTGTTTATTGCAATAAACTATCAATCACTATTTTTTATTTCATGTAACTATATATATATATAAATATATTTTTAACAGTGTAGTATACATAAAATTACTATCATTACGAATACGCCTTAAACCAATTTATTTATTTTTATCTTCCCACAATTATTTATAATATTTAATAAAGAAAATTATGGAAAATATTTATAAACAAAAAAAATAATAATTTCTTTTCAAGGTCACCAGCAACAACAAACCAGCACTGGAAAAAACTTTAACTTTTCAATATAAAAAAAAAGAAGTGTTGTGAAATATGTCGAAAAAAATTTTCTCAACTAAAAAATACAAAAATTCTTTAAAGTTCATTTTAGGCTTGAAAATTTATATTTTCAATTTTTTTTTTCCAAGATAAAAGAAAATTGAATTTTCTTTTTATTAAAGAATATAAACTTTTAATGTTTTTTTTATCAACTGAAAACAGATTCTTAAAAATTTTTCTTCTTTGGATACATAAATTTTAATTTTTAATTTGATTGAAGAAGAATGAAAAAGAAAAATTAAATTGTGGGGCCATTTAAGAACTGAAAAAATCCAAATGGTTTTATTGGTTGCAAATTAATCTTAATTGCAAATGAAAATATAAAAGAATTAATGAGATATTTTTTTAACAAAATATTATATATAATTAGCGATTTATAATTTTGTTGGTAATAAATAAAATTACTTATCTTTAAAGTTAAAATTATGTTAATTGATGCTTTTCTTATCTTGTATTTCATTTAAATTTCAATGAAGATATTTGAATTTTACAATGGAAATTGCACAAAATTAATTAATAAGAATTTTAATATTATTAAATTAGAGAAAAAGTATTGGTAAATTAAATTTCTAATTAATTTCTTAGATGATTATTGGATTTATTTGGCT
The DNA here is from genome assembly GCA_949752835.1 of Empis stercorea. Taxonomy (NCBI): domain Eukaryota; kingdom Metazoa; phylum Arthropoda; class Insecta; order Diptera; family Empididae; genus Empis; species Empis stercorea. The sequence goes on along the minus strand of OX457085.1, from coordinate 18,846,197 downwards.
TAAAAATTGAATTTTTTTCATTGTATAAAATTCTTTAATTAAAAATAATAAATTAAGACAAAAAATGTATAATATAAAATATTCTGAATTTTAAATTTTGCGACCTATAAATAAAACCGACATGGGTCCACGTGAGTGTTTATGCCAAAGAAATATAATGTACATAAGGTACGAATAATTTATATTACCTAGTATTTTCTTTAATTGAATAAGTATATGTAATTGTTTAGAAAATTTTTCTTATTATAAATAATTAGTGAAAAAATTCTATTTTTAATATTTTGTTTATAAATTTTACCGACAGTGAGAAACAAAAATTCTATAAATAAATATAAAATTTATTCTAAAAGATACAAAAACAGGAAAGAAGGAAATTTTCATGATTAAAGTATTGAATTATATAAATTTTTTTTTTGTTTATAAATATAATTTATTTTTGAAATTTAATTCATATTTTCTCCATTTTCCTGGAAAATAAATTAATAAATTTAAATTAAATAATCTTACAGATTAAAAAGTAATAGTAAGATGTACAAAAATTGTTGATTATAACAGAAATGAACATATTATTCATTTCTGGTAAATGTGACATTAATTATTAAGGACATTTTTTTCATTGATTGTATCTATCTTAGGGTGTGAATAGTAACTAGTAAAGGAATAAGGAATAGCATGAAAAAATATTAGGTTACTCTCTGGTAAAATCATTCTAGATACAAGAATTTTCCTCAGCCAACATGAGAAATTTTCAGACGGAATAGTTAACTATAAAAATTAGCTAGACAAATAATCAAGGAATTTCAACAGCTAAGAATTTGTTAACAATCTTGCAAATTATGTAATTACAAATAGGATGTGGTGAAGTAATTATCCGAAATTTAATTCAACCCATTTCCTAATTAAAAATTTCCAGCTAATTCAAAAATCATTTCTTCTAACAAATAAAATGAAAAAAACTTCAAAATATAAATTAAATATTGTAACTCTTACATCATCTAACAATGTAAAACAAACATGAACCTATATAAAATTTTAAATAATCGTTACAAACAATTTCAATATTTTCTTAAAAACAAGATAACATTATATAAAAAAAAATTGTACAATGTAAAACTAGTATATAAGAATAAAATTATAATTGTAATCCTCTGCAGAAATTACTTTCAGAAAATCTAAAATATTATATTCCGCCCCCAAGAATTTTGAAATTTATTTTACTCTTCACTTCTTGTGGCAACTAAAAAATAAAAATAAATGAAAAACCAAAGTCCCTAAAGTATTATAGCTGCAGAGTAAGAAAAAATACCATCAACGAAAATGTAATTCATTCTTGTTTATATATATATATATATATATTTAACATTATATATATATATATGTAAATCTTAAAATAACAAAATTTATGTGCATTTAGAGCAAAACCAACATTATTCACAACACATATACATATATACACCGAAACCGAAAAGAATCCTTTTGATATATAAAGTAAAAATATATTAAATAAATTTTATTCCTATAATATTTTTTTTATATATAAAATTTTGCAAAAATGCCACAAAACCAACGCGGCATTCCGCACATCAACAAAAAAAAAATTATTTTAGAACTTTACACCCATCAAGGACGAAATGAATATATTTCATATTCTCTAGGGAATTTTTATAATGATGGTTGTTTTGTAGGCGGGATGGGAGGATCATACTATGTATATATTACGAAAATTGGTATATTATAAAATGTGACATATTGTAGACAGTGGAAATTATAAAATGTACAAATTTTTTTTTTTTTTTTATATATTTTGAAAGATAAGCTTTTTTGAGACAATATAATTATTATTTTAGATTATAATAAAAATAATTTATCTATAATTAAAACGCGACATTTTTAATTAAAAGTTCAGTGGTTCTGAAGAGGTTAATAATTTTTGCATAAAATATAAGTATGTATAGCAAAATTTATTTATGTATTAAATTTTCTAAATAATTTAAGTAATCTAATTTACATTATCGTGGACCACAAGGTAAATTAATATTTATCCATTATTTATTTTACTTATTAAGTTATTAATAAAAATTGAATGATTAAAATTTTATCAACAAAAAAGGACATAAATTATGAAATTTATAAAATATTTAATTTTTCGGATCACTTTAATACTGTGTTGGCGAAAACTTTTCATTTAAGTACATAAAAATCTGAAATTTATATACAAAAATTTCAATATCACATTGAAAAATCTAATTTTTAATAAGAAATAAAGGAAGGATATATTTTTTAGAAATCATTTTTTTTGATAAAGCCACCCTAAAAAGAAATTGGTAATATACTATTCATCATATATCAATAACAAAACAAAAAATTAAAAATGTCCTTTTTGATTTATTCATAATTTACGTCATATTTTATCGTATCAAAAATAATAGTTTCAATTTAGATTTATTTATAGAAAGGTTTTATATCAGAAAACATCAATAATAAAAATGATTTAATTAAAGGTTATTGACTCATAAATCTGACAAAATCCGAAAACTATAAGTATATGTATACTTCAAATCTGTAACATTTCCAATATGTAGAACACTTTTTCTATCCTTAGCATATAAAACAACCAGAACAACGAAACTCTCTGCAATAATACCACAATTTAGTATAAAACCGACTAACAAAATTGATTTATTCATTTACCATAAATATATTTCCAAGAATCCCGGACATGGGTATATATTCATATACATCATACAACACGTAATAAAAAGGATATTTTATCATCAGATATAAATAAATTTGTCCTTTTGTTTCTGTCAACAAAAAAAAAAAACGAAGGATCAAAATCCATGAATAAAAACAGAAACTAGCGTAAATATTGACAGTTCGCAACAGAGTATTATTTTGTTTAATTGCTATAAAAACCAGGATTCTAATATAAAGGTATTATAAAAAGGATGTCATCTGATTAACAATATAGCAACAACAAAAATTCTGTTTTTATTTATGATGATGGACGTGTGAGCTTTTAGGGATATTTAATGAAATTTATTTATATACATATATGTTTTACAGCATTTCAGTTAAATAGATAAACATTGAAGGAAAATTATAATTAAATATCGTTTGTTTGTTTGGATTATTTTATTTATATTTTTTTGGGTATTAACAAATTTAGATCCTGATGAATTTTTTTTTGGGGTTAAAGATTTATATATTTCATATATCTTTGTAATTTATATTCGTTACGTGTGCAATTTTTTTTTTATACCTAAATAGAATATCCTTTTTTTGTTATGGTTCAGATTAGTTTTTGAAAACAAAAGAATTTTCAATTTAATTTCGTAGAAAATAGTAGGTGAAAATGGGGAAATTCGGATTTTAAATTGGGTGACTAATTCTCATCTCAACTCAATCAATACCGAGATGTTTCTATTTGAGCTTGGGGCTAACTTATTATCAGGAAACTTATTATATAGGCCATATATATTTTTTACTTCTCTGTGTGCAGTCTCAGCCAAATTAGCCGAAATTTCAACGGCAACATGATTTTTTTCAGAGACGACATTTTCGATTAGTTTCATATTTTATAAATAATAGTACGAGTACTTAAGTCGTAAAACTGTGCCATTCTGTTTGGTAACACGTGAAAATACGTCTACTTAAATATTTGTTTATCATAATTTTAATCATATCATAATTCATATACGTAATCTAACTAAAAAAAAAAATGCTTGTGTAAATCAAATATAAAAATTTTAAATTCAAATGATAAAAAAAAATGTAATCTTTTGACGGACATTGACCTGAAAAATATTTTATTTCTTCATATAAAAATATTTATACTATTATAGTAAATCCAAGCAATTTGCTTTCCAGGAAATTTATAATATTTAAAGGAAATAATGTACCGCACACACATATTTGTAATTTGTTATAGGATTTTCTCAAAAACGAAAAATATTCATAATAAAAAATGTAATGCTATTTTTTTTCTTCTTGCATTACAAATTGTTAAGTTTGTTTAGAGTTCTATCAGTTTTATTCTTTTATACAAAGTGCGATAATATTAGAAAACAAGAGGTAAATGTTAAGGACAAACTAACTGATGGCAATCAAAATTAACATTACTCATAAATTTAATAGCAATAACAAAAAAAATCTTCCATGTATAAATATAAAATATGCCATTAGTCAAGATCATATGAAAATTATATTCGTACAGACAGTATCCTGTAAGATTTAAAAGGAAAAAATGAATTCCTTTTTCAATTTATTAATCAAATTATTATCATAAAAAAAAATAGTTTTTCTTTTGGGAAATAAAAATTATACATTTTAATTTCACATTTAAATTACAAGAAATTTATTACACAGGAAAAAAAACAGAGAAGAAAACTTTTATTTATAAGTTTATTTTTCCCTAAAGAAATATTTCAGAATATTATATAACAATTATTTGAGACCTTTTAAGATCTTATAGAATTGAGAGACCATAAGTTCTAATATTCACAACTAAAAATATAATCCTAAAGTATACATCCTTTTGTGACCGAATCATGAAACTATAATAAAAACTAATTATACATACATATGTGTACATATATGTATACTTGACAACCGACCCCTCACAGAACCGAAAAAAGTATAGGATAAAAATGGTTATGTTTTCTTATAAGAATTCATAAAATTTGAATTTTCCTCTGCATATCAAGAAAACATAAAATTGTGACCCTTTTAAGTGTAACACATTGAAATTTAAGGAAATAATTTATCCTTTTTTACCATTTTCATTGGGGCATAGTTAAGTCATATCTAATTTTGGTTAAGTGTAAGTTTAAATATTTATAAATTTTAATGCAAAAATTTCATATATGCAAAACTAATAATGGTTCTTTTATTAAAAATATGTTTTTTTTCGACAAGTGGTAAATAAACATATTGTCGTTGTATGTAAACCATGTATTTAATATTTATAGATTATTTTTTTATGAATTTTTTTTTAGGTAAGATTGGAGAAGACAAAATGATTACCAAAAAAGAATTCTTCATCTAGTATAAATTTGGCTCGATTATGGAATGATGAATTTGGAAATATAGTTTCCAAGAAAAGAATTTGTCAATTTGGTACGTTAACATTAAGGAAAATTATTAATTTTGTAGGTGAAAAGTTTTGCTAAACTAAGTGAAATGTCATGAAAAATTATTAAATTCCCATACCACAAAAATGTATAACAATAAATTTCAATCTTTTAAAACCTTTTTTCCTATCTTTCTGACATTTTGAATATATTAAAGTGTCACCTAATTTTCTTACCATCTAATTGAAAACATATTAATCAAATAAAAAAAAACCCACCTACACAATAAATCAAAATCATACAATCATTATTTTTGACTGTCACCTAATTTTATAAAAAATAAATAAAAATAAAGTAAAAATTATATAAAAACGAAATTCTTACAAGTTCACGACCTCTTGATAATGCATTGTTCTCACCCCTATATAATAACAAAAAAATATATCTATCACTCCCACTTCCATATCCTCCCCTTCTCCAACACCAATAAAAAAATCATTCGGTTTCACTTCCTTAAAAACCTCCAAAAAAAAAACTCTAAGTGTATAAAGAAAACCATAAAAAACTAGCACCACCACAAACAAAAAAATTCAGATATAGGAAGAAAAAATATGATTTTTCCTCTATCTTTTTTTTTGAGTAGTACTAGAACAGGATCAAGCTCCAAACAGGATACCTAATATAAATAATATTTATATGCGACCAAAATAAATATATATATGGATGAGGAGGGAAAGAGGAATTGAAATTTATTTTGGAACAAATGTTACATACATCTGGGAGCACAAAAAAAATTCATATTAACACACATACAAATGTAAATAAGGGACCGCCATATATCCTTATTAGTTAAATTTGTATTTGTGTTCTTTTTTTTTGTTTGAGTTATGAAAAATTTACGAAATGCATTAGGGTGGAAAACAAGAAATTGCTAAAAGCGGAAAATTTCTTCGAATATATAAAACAACAAAACAAGGATTTTTTTTTGTCTATAGATTAAATTAATAATTATAAAAAAAATCATTTTAGAAATATAGTAGAAAAGTTGGACAATTTATTAGAGACTTTGTTAATGGCGTAAAAATAAAAATTTAAAAATTTAATTTTGTAATCCTTTAATATCCTTTTTTTTTGTAAATTATATTTACTCTTTTGTAGTAAAAATTCGTTTTGATTAAAAAAGAAATTCAACTCTTCGTGTATCCAAATAAGAGGTTTTATTTTTGTTGAAATTGTTTACACTTTAATTTTTTTGACAATTTTTGTTTTAGTAACTAAAAAAATGTCAAATTTCTTTCACAATTTTATACTTTTTCATGGTAAAAAAACCAATTTTTATTATATATATTTCTTTATCAATTTTTTTTTTTTTAATTTTACTTGAAAAACAAGATCTAAATTCATTCGTTTTTTAACACAATATTGTCGACAAATATTTTATAGTTGACGCACAAACAAACTGAGTACAAAATAAATAAACAAAATATTTACAAATTATTAAAAATTTATTATTATACGATTTAATAAAATAAAAACTAACTTTTAATGAACACTATAGAATGGAAAAACAAGAACTACTACAGAAAAGAAATAGTCGCCAAAATGTCATCACTACCGCGCGCCGTTTATTCCATCTATACAATCACCGCTACTAAAAGTTTATTACTAAACTTCGATTGTTGGTGTCTATTTTTCTTTTCACTACACTCTGAGACAGCAGACTAGAAAATAAATATTATTTACAATTATATTTATTGAGCGAGGAAAATGGAAAATTAAATTGAACAACAACAAAATAAGGAAAATCGTAAAATTGTCTATACAACACACAACATTTTCTTTTTTATTATTATAAAATTAGAATTTTTTTTTATATTTTCCTTTTTTTTCTGTCTAGCGGTATATTAAAACGAATAATTATTAAATACATATAAACCCTCTACGCTTCGCCACCCTTAAGTAACTGTACAAAAAAGCTTATAACTGGGAGACAAATACCTCCAAAAACAAAATTGTGGTAAAGTTAGTAGCAAAGCAACTAGCAACGGCATATATAAACTTTTGATAAAAATACGAAATGAAAAAAAAGCCCGGCGAAAATTTCTCTCATTATTATTATTATTATCAAACCCTCTTGCGGTTTTACAACCCCTTGAAGCTTTACCATACAACAATGAACAATGTCAATATTATACGGAGAGAAAGCTTTAAAATTTCAATGAAATTATTAAAATCATATGTTCAAGTTCAATATAGAAATTTTTATATAATTTTATATGCTCTCCATTTTATGCTCTAGCAATATTATGTTTTTTAGCAATGTTGAAAAGCTTACCCGGTAAATTTTAAGTTTTATGTAGTAGATTTTTAACAAATTGTAATAGAATTTATTTTAGTATGGATTAGCATTAGAGAATAAAAATTTAATTAAATTTTTCTAAGTTCAAAGCAATTTTTTACAGTCAATATTCTCCAAATAACTCTAACGCTAAGTTTTAGTCCTCGCTTGTGGGTCTTGACTGGTCTGATCTGTGACTCTTTTAGACACAGTATCTAATTTTCAATACACTTTCAATCTTAGTGATTACATGGATGCTCATGAACCAACAGTGGCATAAAATTAGACTTTACCCAAAATTTCTTAATAAAAATATTCATTCTCTCGGCTCTTATAAACAAAGGACATCCAAATATATTCAAATTAGAAGCCAAAAAAAAATAAAATATATGCATAGTTCTTTAACAAACAGTATGTCACCATAATATCGCCTTACGCAATACTAATTACATACAAAAAAAAAAAAAAACCCCAGGATTACAAAGTATTAAAATGTATTAATGTCCTTTTTAATTCCTTTAAAACAAAACGAAAAACCTTTGCTATTCTGACCTCAGTTTTGTTAAGAAATTTTAAAATGTTGTCACCAAAAATATGTAATAATAATATCCTTGAACCAAACAAACAATATTGTGAAAAACTAATTCAATTATAAAATACATATATATATGTACATATACAATACACTTTTTTTTTTTGGAAAATTGGTTAACAAAAATCCTTACATTATTTATATAATACCTACAATATACCAAAAAGGACACACATAATTTTCAACATTGATTATATTCTCTAATGCGGGGAAAAACATTATTATTATGTTACATTAAGGATGAAAAACAACACAATATGTGTTATGTTTTTATGTCGGTGAATAAATTTTGTATATACATATACGAAAGTAAACACAAATTTGTGGTTATGTTGATAAGAAATATACTATATTAGATACTATATACATAAATTGGAAAGTTTTTTTAAAATTATCAACGTGTTGATTATTTTTCAGTACATCAAAGAAGGTTTAATAATTTCTCAAAACAAATTTTATTGACACTTTTATGTATACTTAATTTAATAGATACTAAAATTATTGAAAAAGGGTTTTTTTTTGTATAAAATTTTCTGTACGTTGATTTCTTTTTTTAACTACTTTGCCTTGTGCTAAGAGTATTTTCCAACCATCGGAATATTACGAAGAGAAAAAAAAATTGTCGTTATAAAAAAAATCTAATAAATATTACATCGTTAAACAATTTCCGTTTAACATAAAAGTGTTTTTTTTTTTTCTTTATCAAAACAAAAAAAGTTTTTTTACTTTGCAAAAACAAAAAAATATCCTTGCATATAAAAAAGACAGTAATAAGGAATATCACTTTCTCCAGTGTATAAACAAGAAAAATACATCTTCAAAATCAAATCAATATTCTGTAAGGTATTCTTCTTGAGTGAATTTTGTCATTAATTCCCATTTAATGCCGGTAGAAAAGGTACCGCCACCAACCAAAAAAGGATCTAAAATATAAAACCAAAAGAAAAATAAACTTGAATTTATATAAAAACAATATAAATATTCTCCTAAGGACTCTTACAAAAGAATTACATTAATCAAGGATGACGGAAGTGAGAATAAGAAAAAAAAAATCAATCATAAATATAAAAAAAACAAAAACAAATTTAAAAATATTGAAAAAGCAAAAAAAAATTAAAATTAAACTAAAAAAAACAAAACAAAAGGAAACTGAAAATTAAAAAGTCCTTGTTTTTAAGAAGAAAAATGTAATTTATAAAAGGATATTTCTAAAAGTCTCCTTTTTCTTGTCATATTAAAATATACTTAATCAAAAATATAAAATGAAGGAATATTTTTTTTAGAATTATGTTAAGGAAAGATATTTTACCAGGTGTAATTTAAAAATGTCCTTGTTGTCTATGATGATTTATTGGACAAGTTTTCTAAATCAATTTATCTTTACTATATAAGAGATTTTTTGTTTATTCATTCTTCATTCAATTTGAAATTAGAAAGCAATAAATTTGTGAATAATTTTGGTTAAGTAAGTAAAGATTCTTTTTTTCAATTTACATGAGAGAATAGATTTTCCTAAACCATCAATAACAGGACATGGCGCATTGACCAGATCTTCCATTAACATTGTAAAATTACCAAATTCTTCAAGTCTTTAATACAAATTACATTAAATTTTCATTTGTGGAAAAAATATTCTTAACAAAAACTAAACTTTTTCCCTCTTTATAAATGAAAAAGCATAAGGAAAATTTGATTGTCATGTAGATTAGGTACCCTGGACAACATTAATTAATAAATGAAGAGAGGGAAAAAAAACAAAAACCAACCAAGTGTTTTTCATTTTTGGTTTTCGTAAAGAAGTGTTAGAAATAAATGAGAATCTTTATTAGTCTTAAGTTAATGAGAAAAAATAAAATGATTATTCATGATGTACATAAAAAGATTAATGGTACCCGCATTATAGTCTTTCATTCAACATAGACAAATTTCATTACGATAGACACCAGACAAGAATATTTAAATTAAATTATATTATTATTTTGCTTACTTTAAAGATTTTAAAAATTTTCGATTTTATTCAAATAAATAAATTTTTAGAATTATCTTGAAAACACATAAAATGATAACATAACTTTTAAAGTTAAAATTTGGAAGCTAATTGGTATCACAACACAACTGTTATATCCAAACAACTAACCACTCTAGTTAAAAAATAATATTAAAACGAATAAAGGAGAAGCTTTTGTCGGTTTCGTAGCTATTAACAAGTTAAATTTAATAAACATAAAATAAATAAAATTAAATGCATATTTTTTTTTATCTTTTTATGTAAATTTATGTATTATCTTTTGAATATCTTAAAAAGACCGCATAAAATTTTATTCGATAGCCACATCAACCAACAACAAAAATTTATTTTTTATCTATATTTAATGGGTGCAAATATCCTCCACCTACAAATTTGAATAATTTTAATATTTTTTTTCTACACATAAAAGGAAAATTTATTGAAGTGAAAATATAGTTCTCTCTTATATCTGATTCATCCCTCTTAAATTAAATACAGGATCTAAGCTTTATTAAAATAAACACAAAATTTCTTGACTTTGTACAAAAAAAAAATATTTTATTTGTGCAAACATCAGAGATTACACACAACTGACTTTAGTGTGTCTAGGAAGACTGGAATAATACTTTTTGGATAAAATTAAAAGCTCCTTCATCGGTTTTATACTGTGTAGGGTACTTTATAGTTGACAAGAAAATCTTTGTAGTTGTTAGCAAACAAAACAAGGATGAAAAACGAGAAAAATCAATAATTTTTATGTTTCATCTTTTATAGTTATAAGATAAAAATTATTTTCTCTAATAAACATTTTTCTGGTGAATAATGTTAGTTCTAGTATAATGTAAAAAAAAAACGCTTAGCTAATGTAAGGATTACAACAAGGATCAAAGTAAATTTATATTATAATGTAATTTTTTTTTGGTAATTTACAGAAAATAAATATTTACTGTTTACTAAAACCCTCTAAACCTCAGGGATCATTTAAATGTAATTTAATAAATAAGAAGGATTTTCAATAAAAATCCTTTTGTAATCTAACATACATATATGTACATAAAAATTAATTTACTCATACATAAAATGCACTATAAAATCTTTTAATATAATTAATTTGTTTTGTGAAAGCTCTATTTAAAATGCCAGGACCGGATAAAGGGAGAAAATTAAATGTGGTTGTAATGTAAATTGACAAATATTATATTTAAAGATTTAATACAATGGCAAATGTGAGATAATTTGTTGACGTTAAATATAAAATAATGGAGACTCAATGCAAAATATAAATAAATTAATTCTCAAAAATGACGTTTAAAATGTCAAATAGATTTCTAACACCTTCAATTAGGTATAAAAATACTCTGAACTATCTAACACATTTATTAAGGAAAATTGGTTTTCTTATGGATTACATTAAATTTTTGGTTACAAAATTACTAACAAAAAAAAAAATTTTCTTAAATTATAATTTGTTTTTTTATTAGCACAAAACTTTGTTGTACTTTTTATTTTGTATTTTTATAAATAAACTTAATAAAATATTTAAGAAAATTTCCATCGTTTTTAACTCACTGAAAATATTATGAAAATTTTAAAACGAGAAAGAAAAAAAACATCAACAAAAAATAAGTTTATCATAAAATTTAAATCTGGTATACAATTCTAATCTTCTTCTTCTTCTTGTTAAAAGTTATTAAAAGTTTTCTTATTTTCCAGATTTTTTTTCTCTATATTTATATTTTTATGTTGAAGTTTTTTAATGTTCAGACATTTATACCTGTTGTTTTTTTTCTATACAAACAAGAAACAAAAATGAAATCATAAAGTTTGCATATACGAAAAAAAAAACTTTATTCTTTAAGTATATTTGGTTTTCGTTTTATGGTAAATAATTTATTATACTTAAATATTATTATAATAATAATAATATTTCTAAAGAAAATATTTGGAAATATATTTTACAATTTTAAGTAATCATAATACAAGATAAAATATGACTTTATAAAATATGAATCAGAATTATGTATATAGAGACTAATAGCAATAAAGATAAAATAATTTTCAGATTTTATCCAAAAAAATAAGAGAAAATATAACAAGTATAATAGTAGTTCAAAAAACTTAATAATTAAAATGGAATTTATAATAATTTAAATTATTCTTAAAAAATATTTTCTTTTGTGTACTACGAGTATAAGATAATGGAATAAACTCATTACAAAATTAAATTACAAAATTATGAACCTAAGTAATAATATAACATTAAATAGCTTATTTAATATCCTTCTTTAGCTGATTTGAGTCAGTATTTTCCACTAATATACAAGTGAACATTTTTTAAATATACAATAATTTTGAAAATTATAATCAAATTTTATGAGATCCATTTTCAAATTACATTAAATACATTCATCTGAATACGAAACCCTTTATGATTGAGTATAACAAAAAAATTTTATAAATTTATTGCAAGAAAATTTGAATGAAAATTAGGAAAAGAATTTTTTTTTTTAATATCCACGAATAATTTAGAAAGAATTCTTTATAGCTTTACGAAAAGTTTCCATTTACCTAATCGTCCTTAATCTGAATTTTTTATTAGGCAAATTTCCTAAAAAAAATTTTTTTTACGGAATTTATTTTCAAGGTATGAAAAGGAAATTATAATTTTAGATTATGTATATAAAAAAAAATAAAAAATATATAGAAATAAATTTAAAGGTGAAAATATGATGTTAAGAGTTTATCAGCTTTTAAATGGAGTTTAAGGGATTTTAACACCCCAAAATGTATTATACATATATATTTTTCCTCAGTTTATTACTTGATACAAGAGACTTTTTCACTTATTTTTCATTTATTAGAGTTAAAAAAAAAATGATATTTGAGTACCAGAAATACAAAATTATTGTATATTGATTTTTTACATTTATATATATTTTAATTTTTTCTTGGCAACCGAATTTATTAGAAAACCTTTAAGAACAGTCTACGTTCTAGTATGTTTTCAGGACATATCAGATATAAATTTTATTTATGGTATAATTTTGATATTTTCCATTACCAATTTCTTTAATGGAATTTTCCAGTTCAATTGAACAACTAAAATTTTATGTTATTTACAATCCACTTTTATAAATTTTACAATATAATACTGCACACACATCTAAATATCCTTTTCATATGTCCTTTCAACCAAACAACAAAACTAAATAATCATAAATTTTCATCTATAATCTATATAAATATAAACCATACCACCACCATAGTAAATTGTATATCCTTTTTTTTTTATTTCAAAACTTACCGATATTATTTGCAAAATGTTGTTGTAATTGTTGAGCCAATGCTTGATGATGTTGTGCTAATGGTGTTAATGGTGGTGCTATTGCATTTTGGCCCCCTAATTGATGTGGTGCTGATTGTGAATGTGGCACATTTGTTGCTGATAAATTATTATTAAGATTTGCTATTAAACCACTAATAATATTACCACCATTGGAATTTATTGAATTATTACTATTGCCATTTTGGCCAATACTATCACCGCCACCACCACCTAAACTACCACCAGTAATATTTTGCTGCTGCTGTTGTTGTTGTTGTTGATGGTGATATAATTGTTGTGTTTGTGGTTGTTGTGAATTAAATTGTTGTACTGAATGTGATGTTGGTACTGATGATCCTAATGACGATGTTGTTAAAATAGTACCAGTACCTGTTGTTGTTGTTGATGAAGAATTATTATGGACGGCAGATAAACCAATTCTACCATTTGAAATTGATGTATTATAAATTTCCTCACCTGATGGAGTGAAAATTAATATGTAAAACAAATTATAATAATTTAAGAAAATTTCAAAAATAGTTTTATAGTAGCAGATTTTTTTTTGGTAGATTAAAATGAAAATTCACACAAATATATTTTAGAGTGCAAATAAAATTGTGTTCAGTACTGTACAAGGTTATACAAAACATTTTTACTGTGCGATTCTGCTGCCAGTCACAAGGCGCTATGACAGTCATAACTCTACATTAGTCATAGTTATGACTGGAGATTTTTTTTTTGGTATTCTGGGTACAGTCTTAACTATGACTAGTCATAACAAATAGTCATAGCTATGATCAAGTATTTATTAGGTCTTAAGAGAGTCATAACATATTTGACTGTTTGGTAAATATAAATAACATAACATTTCAAAGTGCGATGGATATTCTGGCTACATTCTTGGAGTTTATTATTAGTGAACAGGAAAAAAAGTAATTTACATAATAATTTTGTTTACATAATAATTTTAATTTTGCACTCTTCTTTTTTGTAATTTTTTCCATTGTCTAAAAGATATGTTCCTAAGTGAAACATCGAAATAGTAAAAAAACTCACCAAATCTAAGTAAATCCAAAAATAAGAATAAAATTTTTTTTATATCAATTTCATTTATATCGATTTCTTTTATATCGGCACACTGCAAATTTCAAATTTAAAAAATAAAACGACAAGTAAACAGTAAATTACAAGTCTACACAGCTTTGGAGAGTCACAACCATATACCACAACCATTAAAAAATTAAAAGTTATGACTGGTGTTTCAGAATACTGATTTCGGCATTAGTCATAAGCTCAGTCATAAGAAAAAAGTCATAAGAAGTTATGACTATTAAAAAGTCATAGCAACAGAATCGCAATGTTAGTTTATCTTCTCCAGTCTCCACTTGGGAAAAGCTAATTATGAATGGTTTGAATATATGATGCGGTAGCAAATAACGCCACCTATCGTGCAATAGAGAAAATGTCATAGAGAAACAACTTGGTTATAGCAATCGGAATGATAACAAGAACAATATTCTGGGACAAAAAGGATACAAAAGGGAATTTTTAAATTTAATAACGATAAATTTAATAATAATGAAGACATTTTCTCAGAAAATTTGCCTTTAATATATTTTAACTACAAATTGTGAGAGAAGATCCTGATTTCAATTATTAAATTTTACCTCAAATTTTCATTGATGTTTTTCCTAAGCCATAAGAACAATTATTCAAAATAATCTCTTGATAAATTATACAAACAATATTTCCTTTTAAAGTCACAAATAAAATAACAAACAAACAAAAAATGTTTATCAAGAAAACGTTAGTGGGATTTTCAGAAAAACGTAAATATTATTAACAAATAAGGTAAAAATAAACAACAAATAACAAAAAATTGTATTTAAAAAAAAAATTAATTTCAATTTCAATATAAAAATGTTGTGCGGTAGTAAAGTAATAATTAGTTACGCTAGCACGTCGAAATTTTTGTATATATGTGATAATATTATTAAAAATTTATAGCACACTCAACTATGAATGAAAAATTTAAATAACAAATCCTAAATTGGGCCATTGAAAAGTAAAATTTTATAAATAAAAATAATGTGGATTCAAATAAGTTTTGTGGGTTTGTTATAATATGAAAAATTTAAACATAAGACAAATATCTTTTTTTTTTCAAATGAATGAAATGGATTAAAACTTTTAGACGATGTACTCAAAAATTCACTAAACTGAACAAATAATTAAAATTGTAAATATATTTCCATTCAAATATATTGAGAAAGCGTGGATACTTCAAACTCAAAACCATAGTCACAGCTTCCATTAAAAGATTATAGAAATATCAAAAATAGGAAAAAAATAAATATTAAATATTGTTACAATTGCATTAAGTCGGAGACCAAATGTCATAGATTTGGACTCAAATTTTGAAACGACCAAGATTAATATTTATAACTCAATGTTAGAGAAATTAACAGACAAAGTTAAATTTAGCAATAAAATCATTGAAAATTAACAGACAAAAATAACATTTACCAAAAAAATCATTAAATTTTTTCAATATAATTCATTAGTGAATTATTACAAAATGAAAAAGCTTTTATCTATTATATTCTTCCACTAGAAATACAAAAAAAAATTGAAAACACATTGAGGTAAATTGATCATAGATTAAATATATAGTTAATATTATTGTAGTTTCATTAGATTTATTAGATTAGAGTTATGAAATAAATGTTATACATAGAGCCTACAGCGTTAATTTTAAACATAACAATCAATGAAATCTAACAAGAAATTAAATATTGCATAAATATGAATTTAACTATATTAAAACGAATTTAATTAACACAATTTTTGATAAATAAACATACATAAAATTATGATGTACCTTAACTAAATTTAATTTTTAGGCTAACTGAGAGTTTAGTTTTTTTAATTCAAATTGATTCTGTTTTCAAAAAAATAAATACGAATTTTTGAAAAAGGACTAATTTGATTTGGGAAAAAGACTTATTTGACTTGGTATAAGATCAAATAAAATGTTACAAATCTAAATCTAAATAGTAAAAAGACTAATATGAAATTTATAAACCAATTTCACATAAAAAATTCTATTTATGATACACAATAAAGAATTTTAATTAGCTATATGTCATAGAACTGAAACAAAATATCCTCCAGCACTGACAAAAAGTAGGTACAATTGAAAATTATAAATTCATGTTGACATATTCGTTAAATTGAAAATAATTTTTTTTTGTTTCCGAATGTATAAAAAGGATAATATGTAATTCCTTAAAAAAAACATTATGTAATTTAAAAATGTATGTGGATCAACAAACTACGAGTACACAAATTGCTTTGTTGTGGGTGGACAGGACATATAATTTTTTTTCTGATATGATCATATGAATGAGATTTGGGAAAAGGATTTTAATTATATTATTTTTACGAGTACATATAAAAAAAATTTAAATTTCTAATCATTTATAGATTTAAATTTAATTTACTTACCTGTTTCAGGTATTGTTCCTATTGGACTTTCTGGTAATAAAATTCCTTTTTGAACAAGTTCATCTCTATTGGCACGTACTGATATTTTTCTTTCAAGTGCTGCAAAAAATTTATGTTTGTTTAAAAATAAAATTTTAAATATTTTCATGAAAAATTATTTAATTGTTTGGAAAAATAGGAAAAAAAAAAATATTTTTTAACAATAAATTTTAAACATTTTCATATATTAATACAGTAAGCATTGAAAAAAAACCATGTCCTTCCTATACGAAACGAACTGGAAAAATTCATCGAAGCGAATTTCATTTTTTTTAAGGATAAATATTAAATACAAGTATATAATAAAATTAAGCTTAGTCCTTTTTTTCAGTTGTTGTTGTTGTCGAATACAATTCCTAAATATAATAATTGTTATTGTTGAACAAAAAAACATCTTTTAAAGATACAAAATAAAATTATGTAGCAGATTGTTTTCTCTACAAATAATAATAAAGTAAAAAAAAATGGAAATTACCAATTTGCTTTATATAGTAATTAAAATGGGACCTAAATCCTTTTTCTTCGTATTTTTTTTCTTGTACATTTTTTTTTTATATAAATTTTTTGCAAAACATAAAAAGGTAAAAACTTGGTAAAATAAAAAACTTTGTTGATATAAAAAGAAAAAGCACCAAACAAACATTTTTTTTTTGTTCAGAAATTTTTATGACAGACAACACACAAAACACAAGAAAAATATCCTTAGGGAATATTTCACAATTTTATTATTTATTAAAAAATAAAATTATTTAAAGGAAAAACTAGAAAATTAATTTAAGTTTTGTGGGAAAAAAAATATTTATTATGGTTTAATGTCTACGTCAACAAAATAAAAGGATTTTTTTTAGTTTTTCTACTTATTGTTTTTTTTTTTTTTTAAATTGTGAAATATTTTAAATTAATTAAATTTATCATTGAAAAATTTTATATTAAAAAATTTTTTTTGTATACTTACATTTTGAAGTTTGTTCAAATTTTTCACTTTTCTTTTTCCGCCGCCATTTCCATGGTTTAAAAAAACGTCCTAGTGCACTTAATTTACTTTTACGTTCTAATGGTGGTGTTCTTGTACCAGCAGATCCTAAACTATTTGTCCTTAATGCAGCACCATTTTGTTTTTTAGCTAGAAACAAAAATAAAGGAAAATTTTTTTATTCATTTTTTTTCTAAGAAGGAATTTTTTGTTGTTATTGTTTTAAAAATATTTCAGCTTTTAATATTGATTTCAAAAAAGATTTATAAAGCCCGCGGACAAAGTTTTTAACCTTCTTTAAACACTCTCTATAAAACTTTGTCCAATAATTCAAGATGCAAGAAACTTAATCAAAATCACCATCATACGCAAAAAATAACCATTTTTTAAACACAATGACAAAATTTTACTTGTCATATTATATAGAAGATAATCCTTCCACCGAAGGATATAAATTATAAGATTTTTATTACAGTGTAAATAAAAATGAATTAAATGACATATTTTGGTTTTTGGTTATTTTAGAAAAATGGAATTTAGATTTGGTACATTGTGCAATATTAGTTTTTAGCTGGTTCTTCTTTTTTATTTTCAAGTGGAAAAATGATGTAGCATAAAAAAGGATTGCACAAAAAAATGATATCGCAAAAAAAATCTTCTACCATTTGTCATGTTAAAAATAACATTTTGTATTAAAAACTTTTTAAAAATTCTTTAAAAAAAAATTTCCATTAAAAAATTGAAGAAGGAAAAAAGTTTGAGAAATTGGAAAATTCTCCAAGGACTAGATTTTATTTATTTTCATATAGTGTGTTTCAACATAATTTTATTTTAAGGTTAAATTAAATTTAAACTAAAAAACATTTGATAAGTAAAAAATATTAAAACTATTTTTTCGCGGTTAAGTGGTAAAATGTGGCGCAAAAAAGTTTTCCATCTTGAAAAAGAAAACAAACTTTCAGTGGCTTTTTATTTTGGTATTTAATTAACTTATGATTTTAGTTAGAATAAGAATAACTAAAATGAAATTATGATAAAAACAAAAAAATATTTAATTTAAAAATTTTCTTTTAAGTTTTTAAACTTATTTAAAATTAAAATTTATTTTCCTATTTAAAATTACAATTTGTTGAGGTTTTAGTGTAAATTTTTTTAAGTTTTAAAACTTTCAAAGTTTCATATTAAATTCTTTAGACTTTAAGGACTAAAAATGAGTACCACCAGATATAACAGATACTATACAAAATTAATTATTATGAAAATCCCCCAGAACCAATTGCCATTTACAAAATATTTCCAAAATAAATATTTTGAAAAATGGAAAATTTTGATAGTTATATTTTTTCCATCATAGGAATGGAAGTATTTTATGTACATTTTCATTTCTGCGCAAAACGTGTTTCAATTCAATTTTGAAATGAAGAAAATGTTACAAAAATAAATAGTAGATATTTTTTGGAAAGAACAGAATTTTGTACAAACCTTTTCTCGTTTTAAGGCAATTTTACATTTACAAAAATTGAAAAATGGCATATCAGAAAAATTGTCTAAATAAATTGTGATACCATAAAAGGAAGAATAAATATTTTTGCATAACTTTCTGGTTATTTCCTTCTTTTTTTGAAAACATTTATCAAAAATTGCAATAAAATTATCCTTGTTCATAAAATTGTTCGTACATATAAAAATGTTGAAAATTTAATATTACAGAAATTTATGGTCATTCAACTGTGTGATGAAATGTTCTGTAAACATAAAATTTATAGCCACTATGATTTTTTTTTATTAAAACGTGACTATATAAATCGTACTAAAAGGATCTACTATGAAATACCACAAGGATAATTAATGTTGTAAAAAAAAATTCTAAATTCCACAATTATATAATGTATTAAAGAAGGAAAGGAAACTAGGTAGAAAAAAAAATTAATCTATATTTACCTTATGGCTTTTCACATAGAAAACTATATAATATTATGAACAGAAACTGTATTAAAAAGGATAACACAGAGAGAAGTTACTTTTAGTTGGCGGCTGTGGTTTCTGGTTTATTTATAAAATGCATCAGAAATTTTTCAATTAAAGTTGAGAGATTGTGCTGAAAAGCGTGTATAGTAAAATAAATATTAAAGTAAATTATAAATTTTGTATTTTGCCTCAATCTGAATATTTCTCATATATAAATTATATTTAAGGTTGAACTGAAAACTTTATTAGTAATTTATATGCATCACTTTCGTATAGTTTCAAATTTATGGAGTTGGTTTTTTTGAAATTTTAGTTTGTGGAAAACTATTTTTATGGTAAAAGTTAATTGGAAAAATATTTAAAATTATTTGTATTTAGTTTTTATTATTAAAATATAAAATTAATTTCAAAATTAATTTTAAATAGTTTTTTCAGTAGCTCAGGAGCTGTCAAATCATTCAAGGATAGAACAGTAACAGAACACGTAATCAAAAGTTTCTTCTTGTCGGCATGATCTATTTCAGTTTCTGCACTTGGCTATAGTTGTAACTAAAACAATAGCTAATCGCATTTATGGCGATTGGAAAATTAATGACAATTAATTTCTCCTAATTTTTCATCAAATTAAGAATTATTTATAATCATGATAATACTTGTATGTAAGTAATTTACTTAAATTTTATATATTTTCACTGATCTACAATAAAATTTTATAGTATATCAATTTACTTTCGTCCAATAAGAAAGTCATCAAATTTATTTCCTCAAATTCCCAAAACAGATTATACTCTTATATATCAGAAAACAAAACAATTCTACCCAAATAATATCATAAATATAAAATAAAAACAAAGATAGTTTAAGTGAAATCGATAAAAACTACCTACAATAATTTTCTGTTTGTATATATTTGAACCAGAAAACATTAATTCACCTGTTGGTTTTTATGTATTTAGCCAAAGAAAAATAATATTTTATGGTTTGAGTCGTGTAGTCTAAGCTAAAAAAAACAAAATCACTTTATTTTTACGATTGATTTAGTTTAGTGTTACGTAAAATCAACAATATTATCCGTCTAATTTTCTTCTTTTTTATAGCTTGTTTTATATTTACAGTAAAAAAAAAGTAGATAACATTTTTTTTAATTCTTCTCTTCTTTCCCATTCAATCTCATCGATATTATTTAATGATATTAAATTGTAATTTTTTTACAATTATTTCCGTTCTCCTAACCGCCCCAATTTCAAATACCAATCAAAGAAAAAAAACGTTTTAAATTATAAAAACAAGAAGTAAAATATAAATTTCTGTTTTGTTTTACTTAATTATAAAATTATTTCGTTACAATTTGTTTGTTTTATAATTGTAACACACAGTGTAAAAATTTCCCTTTCATTCTCGATATGTACTACTACTACAGTAGCGGACAAATTATTTCCACTATAAAAATGTTTGTTTATTTATGTATATGGAATTTGTCTACAAAATAATATCGTAACGCATTTTTGTTTGATGAGCATCAATGACCTACGCGCCACGCATAACCATTTGCAATATTAGTTCATAGAGTGTGGAGGAAAAACTTGCTCAAGCACGTATTTTTTTTATTATGGTAATAATTTTATTATGACTTAAAGATCACTTTTCTTGTTGGCATTTTTATTGAGGAATTGCAAACTGAAGGAAAAAAACTAAGTAGTCATATTTCTGTAACTGCATTTTCAATAATTTTCTTATTAACCTGGTGAGTTTTTATTAGATATTTATACTCTGATTGCCTGGATTACACATAAAAATTACTTAAGGTAACTTTTATATTATATAATTTTTATTTTTATGTAAAACTTGTTTTTCTGTATTTTGTAGAGAGAAAGATAAAAAAATTGTAATTTATTTATTTTTGTATATTTTTATGTGAAATTTTTAAATTATATTTACTTTTATTAACAAGATTTTGGTTTTACATGAAATGGAGAAGTGGAAAATTACATGTAATTATTACAGGAAGTTATTTTGTCGTTATAGATTTATATCAGAGAAATTAGATAGGCGCCAAAAGTTGATATAATTTTTAAATATATTTAAATGTTAGTTACTTTAATGTATAATATTTTTAAATTAGAAAAAAAAATTATTTCATTAGCTAATTTGATAACACTGGAGAGACTGAGACGTCTGACAATCCAAATAAAAATTTTACAAATTAAATGATAGAAGTGACAGAAGTGAAATGGCTTCTAACTTATAATAGTTTAATAATATTTTTGATATATTGTGAATTTCATCGTCGATTAGGGGAAAACTTGTTTTTGCATCAGAGCCCAAAAAATATTTTGATTTATATTATGCTAAACGTTCAGGGAAATTTATATTAATGTCCTTTAATTTTATACAGAATATTTACAAATGAAATATATGTAATGTATGTATATGTAATGTATGTATAAATACAAATAAATAAAAAAATTATATCTGAAAAGTCAAATATATAATAAGAAAATTTATGATTAACTTAAATTAAGATAATGTTAAAAATCATACAAAAAATTCTGACAACTCGGAAAGATGATGGATATATTAATTTTTTTAATAAATCTAATTTAGGTACCAGTTCTGATAAATACAGAATTAATGAATTTGCAAATTTGGATACCAAACAAGAGATTAACTAGACTAGGAGCTTTGTATGTGTAGCTTTGACACTAGAGACTGGATCGCTCTTTATTATAAAGCAATTTAAAAACAAGCTATAAAATTGTAATCGAAAACTTGTTATACTAGAAATTTTAGTAATTAGAGATTGTATAACCAATCACAACAGATAAAATTCAAATTATATTTGAACCGGAAACTATTAAATGTACCACATTATTCGAAAACAAAAATCACAGTTTCTAAATATAAAATTTAAACAACCCCCTCAACATTTTTTTTTTTATTCGAAATGTTAGTGTGTAAATTATTTGATTATTATGCAGATATTTTATTTAGAATATTCACGTACTCTCATAGAAAAAAAATTTACAATAATTTTATATAGGCACCTATATCATCCGCCCTAAAGCTGCACCCTACTTCCATTTCATACAACCAACAACAAAAAAATGCGTGAGCTTTTACATCTTAAAAAGAAAATTGATATTATACAAAAAACGAAGTTTTAAAATTGCCACTTTTTTATATCTTTTGGTAGAGTAGACATTTTTCCTTCTATATTTTAAATATTTTATATATGTAAATGAATAATATTATTAGCATGGAATATAATAATGCTAACAGAATTTATAGCCTAGCCTAGAAATTATTCAGTTGGGAGACGTAGTGGGTGTTAGAAATATCGTTAAGATAACAAAGTTATAATATGTAAATATTGAAAATAAAAATCTTAGAAAATTTTTACAAAAAAAAAGAGAAAAAGTCTTGATAGGCTGAGAATTATTTTATATATTTTTAATGTTTTTCAGTAATATATACATAAAGAAAATAATTTGTTTAACATTGTAAAATTTATGTTTAAAAGCATTTTTTTTTTTTTCTTGTCATTTATTCGAGATAAATGTAAAATTGTAGTATAGGATAAAATAAATTAATAAACTTTTTATTCTTTTGAGATATATAAATATTTTTAGGTCTTTTTTTAAAAAAAAAAATCCCTTATGTTAACGCTTTTCTGTCCGTCCGTCTGTCCCATGTAAACAATAAAAAGCAGTTATTTCACATAGTTACTGTACATACAAGTTCATGATTGACCCACCAATAGAAAGCTTGATTTATTGAGAACCAGATGTAATTGATAGAATTTTAAAATTCGGCCGGTAGCCGGCGCTATTCACATTTTGCCAAAACATGTTTTTCCGAATAAAAATGTAATTTTATATAGTAAATGTGCCCCACAAATGAAGTGTGACTACTCGTTGGAAAGGTAATTAAAAGTAGAACACGATGATAGTAACCGTATTTCAAATTTCTACCGATAGAGGCGCTGAATACTAAAATATATAAAATATTAATTTTTAAAATGCGATTTCCAATAGTCAATAAACCCCAAAAATTATGTTAAATGTCGTATATGAAGGGTAGTAAGTAGTATTATAAAATCACAGTTGTTATAATTTTAGTTTCTTCCACTAGAGGGTGCAACATACTACTCAAAATATGCATTTACAGTAGATAATTTAAAAAAAAGCCCATGATTATAAAACTACTGATCAGTAGTTCGGCTGCGCGGCATTTTTAAATGTATAAATACATACCTATTTAATTTTTAAATATAATTCGTCATTTTTAAAGCAATAACTTTGCATTTTTCAAATCAATTTAATCGTTTACATAAATATTTCTTTCGACTTAAATATTTGTTCATCATAACCACAAACATGTTTAGTACATATACTTACATTTATGTAGAAACTTTTATAATTTAAGATAATTCAAAAAGAAATCATGAATTTATATTGCCAAAATATTAAAACCCAATAAGGATAACAAAATTTGCTTATAAAATATATAAAAGTAATTAATTTTAGTTATACATAAATAATTAACCATGATTTTAATCTAAGAATATAGTTTTAATTTGTCTCTAATTAACGAAAATCCTCTTATATATTTTATCATGTCCGTCTTTATCCACAGAATAAAATTAAATAAAATTTATCTATACCTGGGATTATGTAATTATTACACTGAAACAAAAATAAAAGGAAATATTTGTTGGTTGTTAAGAATTTTTGTAATGTCTATGAATTTTACTTTGATGATTTTACTAATTTCTGACATTATAATTAAATAGATTAATTTATTTGAAATTTGATAAAAAATAGACTACAAATAAATATAAGAGATTATTGAATGAATTTTATTACACCTGTGTCTCATATATCCATGTTTATGATGTGATGTTGATAGTTTTTATAGATTCAGTGGGAGAATTGAAGGTGTTAAATAACGTGCAGCATACTTTCTATTAAAACTTATGGTCTTATTAAAAAGGTGTGTTACTATAAAAATTGATATGTAAAGGTTATAGAGCCCATAATTTATAGCCTCTTACCAAAACTTAACAACTCTCATAAAAAAAAATTTATGAAAAACAAATTTGATTAGTTTCAATTTTTAAATACCAGAAATATATTTTTTTATTAGTAAACTAAATTTAAGTGCTTAAAATTTGAACAAAATTAAATTTTACTTCAAAAAATTTTCTATATTAAATTAATAAGTATACAATACAGAGCAAAGTTATATTGTCCTTTTATCATTATGAAAGCCCACTATTCGTTATACCGTTATAGCAATTAAATTCAATTTTATGTTACAAATGTTTGTAAAAGGATACAAATAAAGTTCATAAAAATCTAATAAATCTTAAAAAATTCAAGATAAATTTAATAATTTATAATTTTAATATCCTTAGAGGTTTAAAATTCTTGTTGTCTCAAAGGATATTAAATTATTTTTAATTATTATTTTATTATTGCATAAAATAGAAAATTTGTAAAATTTATTACTCTAAAAAAATTTCTAATATAAAAGTAATTTCTGTAAATTTTTTTATACAACTATACAAAACCATTTTAGATATGTCGACATTTCTCTAAATTTATCTCTTAAATGGAAATTGTTGACTTTTTACTATATAATATTTAGTTATAAATAAATAAACTATTTTACATAGTCCTGATTATAATAGTAAATTATTATTTGTATACATATATAGTAGTCCATAAATTTCTAAACTAAATTTTAAGGATAATGAAAATAATATAAGTACGAACAATTTTATTATACCCATATTTCCGAATCAATGAATTTTATATATAGAATAACTTAATTGGTTTATAAGGATACAATAGATTTTATAGAAAATAATATTTCGAATAAAATTAATGATTTATGAACTAAGAATTGTAATAGAAATATATAAAAAAGGTAAAAAATTATCGGAATAAATTATTATGAAAATACAAAATTATAAATATTTAATAATTAATTTACATATGTAAAGTTATATTTTCTAATTCTTGGACGTAAATAAAAAATTAATTGAATTTCAAATTTATTTTTACAACAAATTAGAAAAAAATATAAATTGTACATTCTAGTTTTTCGTAAAAATGAATTTGAAATTCCATTAATTTTATATTTAAATTCTAAAAATCAAAAATATAAATTAACAGGTAAATAAATTATTTAAGAAACATTTATTTGAATTACAATCATCTAAATAATGTTAATACATTTAAACTAAATTTGAAAATTTATTATTGATATTTTTATATCGATTTAAATCCAAATAATCCACAAATAGATTAATTATTATAACCATATTAGTCCTCACCAACATAAAACGCTTCATTTAATATCAAAATTTAATCTCTTATACATTTTCCAAATTATCCTTTTGTCATTTTGAATTGCAATTTTTCACAAAATTAAATTTCCTGAATTATTTTTGCATATACGTAAAAAAAAAAACCGCATAACCGCAAGGGAAAATTAAAACAGTAACAAATAAAAAAAAATCAACTAAGTAAATAAATATTAAGGTTTTTGTTATTTTATGTGATGTCATCGTACTTTGTAAAAGAAATGTTGTTTTTGTACTACGCCATAGATAGAGTCCCCTATCTATTATAAAGGATAATAGTATTTACACAATTGTGAAAAATGTCCATGAAAAAATTTCCTGCAAATATTTTTTTTTCATTAGTAAATATGTTGGTGCCACTTCAAAAATATGCATGTAAATGTATAATGATGAAAACAATTCATTACAAAGTGAATCCTAGGGTGTTGTAAAAGGACTGTATTATATTTGGAAAAAGGTATAAATTGAAATAACAATTGAATATTCACAATGATGCAGTAGAAATATTGAAATTGTGTGAAAAGTTACAACAGGTGGTATGTAAGTTTTTTTTTAATTTTGTGTGTGGAAATTAGTGGAATATGGTGTGCGTACAGGAAGATAGAGTTTTTTTTCCAACAATAATTTATATCATTTTGTCAGAGAAAAATGTTATAAAAGGATATTCAAAATAAAATATTCAAATTAATTAATCACGTTTAATTTTTACCATACTTCAAAATTCACTAAAAAAAAACACTAAAAAACACAACCAAATTAAGACAAAATGTAATCATGACTAACAAATATTTCATCCCATTAAACAAACTTATTTCTACTGTAAATTTCAACAATTTTCATTAAATATTCGAACAATTTCAATTAATTATATTATTAAATAATTTGAAAATATTACAGCTTCGACTAATAATTCACTTTATTCTCAGTAATAAATCAAATTCACATTAAACAAAATAATAAATTCCATTGAAACAATGAAATCAATTATGTATTTTAATTTTAATTCAAAAAATACTGAAAACATAATTTTAATTTTATTCAATCATTTCTAGTAACAAAAAAAATAACAATATTTCCAATATTTTATATTCATTATTTTTCATTAAAGCTCAAAGCATCACAATATAAAATTTATGTTATGTGCTAACAAAAAAATTTAGAGCTACTATACAAAACTTTTATAATAATAAATTGCAACGAAATAAATATAATAAATTTCATTTTCTCATTGAAATGAAATTTAACAGAAAAAAGTTGAGTATAGAAAAAATTAAATATAGATGAAAAATGTCATGAATTTTTCATTATAGCATTGAACTGCGTTAATAACATTTATATAAAAAAAAATATAATCAAAGGAAAATAAATAAATATTTGTAGCTGCTATTCAAGTGAATTGAATGATGTCAGATCATTTAAAATAAAAATGTTAAAATATAATTTTTAGGTTATAGGAGAAATGGCTCAACAATTAATTTTCTGGATAACAAAAAACACCTTTTATTTCATGTGGTCAAATAGATATAAAATCGATACTTTAGTAAAAATCGGTGGGGTGTCTTAAGGCCATAATGGCATAAAGTAATAATGGCTTTATTGCCCACTCGAATGAGTGTTAAAGCCATATGAACAAATTTTTCGAGGATGGCTTTAAGACTATTTCACAATAAATAAAAAAACCATTTCAAAATTATGTTCAAATTTAAAATTCAAACTTATAAATTATTACTTCATTTTGCTAAAGCATAAATTTCAAACTTATAAATTATTACTTCAACTTTTCGGGAAAATGGAAAACTTCTTTTTTCACCTTTTTGATTTTTTTGAAAAACCTGCAACAATTTGAAGTACATGGAGTTGGGAACTACGAATTAAAGAGCTAGAATTTGAAAAAAAAAATCAAAAAGCTGCAAAAAAAGGAGTTTTCTATTTTCCGAAAAGTTTTGCGCATATGGCTTTAAGAATCATTCAAGTAGATCATAAGACCATTGTGGCCTTATGTCATATGGCCTTAACACCCCAACGTAAACACATTAAATCAAAATATACCAGGAACTTATGTAATTGCTAAATTTTTACTAATTTTAACAGGAAAATATTGTTTTTAGCTAATTAATTCCTGGCTGATAATTTGTGCAAAGACGAAGAGTCAAATTTTGTATCCTACGATTGAAAAAACGTTTTTAATAAAAATTCTTATAAATTTTGAAGCATTACATTTCACTAAAGCCACTTAATATATAAATAGATAAATTACTTATATAAACTTTAGAAAATTATAAAGAAATTTTTCACTTTATATATAAAAATTCAATGCTAGTTTACCACTTTCTTTTATATTTCTAACCATTTTGTAATAGCAAAAAAAAACATTAAATGCTTCGATGGCTTTTCTTATTTATATTATAATATCTCTACTATATTTACTATAAAAGCAAAAAATATATATATACATAATCAGTTTTTCAACATTTTATGAGCTTCACTAAGCGGAAAAATATTAAAAATATAAAATAATATTTTTCTATACATTTTCTTTTATGAATATTATAATTTTCTGTATTTTCAAATAAATTATTTACTGGGTTCCACATTTAAATGATATCTACTCTATTATACATACTATCTATTCAAATGCACGTGTATATAACATTTATTTTTCAAGTAGCTTGTTGTAAATTGTAAATTGTCATTTAAATGTTTGAATTGCTATAGTAGAGACTTACGAGTTTAGCAATAAAAAAAATTACAGAAAATTACTTTAGTTCACCCACTTAAAATAGAAAACTGAAAATTTGTCAAACTTGATGTCCACTTTTCGCACCAATTATGACTAAGTGTTAGTAGTTTATTTCAAATTTCAATATACCAATGAGTATATTTTGGTAATGTCTAAACTAGATGGTAATATAAATGAATTGTTATAGATATCTTGGTTGGTTTGATTTTGTAATTCCCAAAATTTACGAAGCTGTTATAACTTCAAAGACATTGAAGTAGATGACGCATTTCTAATCGTGTGGATTTAATTTTAGTTTGTATATTACAGACATTAATTTTAAAAAATAATCGATTTCCAAAAAAAATAATCATTTCTAAAAAACATATTTTATAATTTCTTTCAAAACCTGACAAATTAACTTCACAAAAAAAATACATTTATTTCACTTTTCACGAAAAACCAAATAGAAAATCTTCGCCTTCAGTAATAATTCTAGATCATTTCAAAAATGAACCAAAGATACAAACGTCATATCAAATTACGTGTCTAAATTCCCCCCACAATAAAAGGAAACCAATAGAAAAATAACATTTTGAAAAATGAGAGAGAAAATGAAAATTCCAAAATACTAAATGCATTTGGCAGAAATTCATCATTTTGTATATATAGAAGACATATTATTCAAAATGTCGATATGTCTGCAAGAGCGATCATAGTGCATCACATTTACAAAAGGAGATAAAAGTAATACGAGAATCTCTATTGTCATTATACAAAATAAAAATTATATAGGCATTATAACAAATTTTTACTTCGTGATTCTTCAATTTTCCATTATTTTTCTGAAACAAGTTTTGTGGTTATAACGAAAATGAATTTTCCAATTGTAGAATTTATTCACTGTTTTTTTTTTTTTGAAGAAGTTATCCATGGGGGGGGAATAAATTTTTATCTTTAACTGGTATTTATAAGGTTCCTAAATATTATATTTGAGAAAACAGTAGATATTTCCAAATTGTTTTTAGGATGAATTGCAAAAGTTTGAAATAGTTGTATGTCCATTTCTTTCGTATTTAGATGCGATGGAGATTCTTTGATTTGCATCATCATGACTCAAAAATATTTCTACCCAAATCTTGTTTTTTAATAAATTATCCTAGTAGTAGGATATAAAAAATTTCATTGTAATGATAATTATGGTAATCCACAATGATCTAACAGAAATTTATAATACATTTTATAGTGTGTAACTTGTGTTTTCATTATGCTTATACACCTGAGAATGTCTCTATGGAATTTTGAAACGACCTCACCTTTATATTTCTTATTTTTTTTTTATTTCAATCTTTTCTTTCTGTTGTGTTAAATTCTTCTTGAATTTCTGGTGAGGTTAAATATTTTCTTTTATATTTATGAACATGAAAATGATTTTTGATTCTAAAGAAAGTCATTTCTGTTTAACGCTTTTCTTATTCCTTTGTTGAATTTCGTTAGCTGACTTGTATTAGGCAGATTTAATATTTAATGTTTTTTTTTGACGAAGCAGATTTATAGAAAAACATAATTTCATTATTGTTGCAGGATTTGCAATAATCTGTCATTCTTTAAAATGGCAAGGAAATCTTTACTTGTCTTGGCATTTCAAATTTTCTTCTTGATGTGCAAACGATAAGTTTGTATACCAAGTTTAAATCATTCTTACTCTTTGGCAATTCAGCTAGACAATGTCTAGACCTGAAATTTAATCTTACATCTGAGGCATGCACACAACTACACAAATTCTAATATCATTCTAACTTTTATTCTCCAAAATTTCTATACAAACTTTCTTCTTATATAAACAAACTCATTAATTTTCTTCTGTATTTGCCAATTTTACTTATATATTTTGGAATTCTTTGAAGTTTTTCCACATCCCCAAAACAAACTCAGTTATATACGAGACGGTATCAATATTTCTCTGATCATATTCCTTCCTTAAATTTTGAAATTTGTTTTTTCTTTATCAATTTTTGCACGTGCCAATATTAAAAGAGAAAAAAAAAACGATTTATTTTTAACTTTTTTTTTTATTATTTTTGCGTACCTTTTACATCTTGTCTATCTTTCTGATATAACATAATATTTTTTTTCTTTTGCAATATATACCAAAAGGGACGTAAAATCTACTACGATGGATCTGAACAGCAAAACACGATGAAAATGTTAAAAAAAAAAATTTATTTTCAACTTTTTTCAGGGAAGTTTTTTAACATTTTTAATCTGTGATTTAAGGAAATTGGCTTTTAGGTGAATCCTTTAAATACCAACTTGGGTATAATTGGATTTTGACTATATATTTTCTATGTAACTGATCCGAACAAAAGTAGTTAAAGTAAAAACATTAAAAAAAATATAGAATTTTTTTTAATTTTTCATTTTTCTACATTTTTTTTTTGTTATTGATGAAAATTATTGATGAATATTAACGAAAATTGATTACAAAATGAGCTAAACGGAATTGGTTTTCAAATAATTTATTCAAACATATTCCTTAAAAAAATGGCATATATTAATTTAACATCATTAAATTTGTACAAGAAAAAGTTTTGTAATATATGTATATGTATATTTTTTTAATTGGCAGCTTGTTACGAAAAACCACCTTAACCATTTTTTTTTCACTTTGTCAAACAATTTTTTCCCTAGTAAAAAATAACAAGTAAAAAGTTTAAACATTTGCAAAGCTTATTACTATAGTATTTAAGATTATTTATATTATTTCAGTCCTTTTATCCTGAAGGGAAATTAAAGAAAATTCTTCTTTAATAAAAAGAAACTTTTTGGGGTTTTTTGAACAGTTTTGAAAAAGGGAATAAATTTTTCCAAAATAAACAAATAATGTATGTAATTATAAAATTTACCCTAGAATAAAATTGTCATTTTACATAATTAACTACTAATTAACTACGCTGTCGGTTTTGACTACAAAATCTCAACCAAAATTCAAAATTTCATTATTGCCAAATGCAATAATTGTGTTCAAAGCTGTTGCAGTAAGGCTAAATTGATAATCGATATTTGCGTTCGTCGCCTGAGTTTGACATTTATATTAAATGAAAAATTTTCTTCCCTCGGTCTTATGAAACTCTGACATACTAATTAATTGTATAAAAAAAGACAATTATACCAATGACGATCCAAAACGTTGGAATGTCGTTGGTACCAGCGAATGCGAACCCACATGCTAGTGAAAAAAATATCATTTTGTTCAACAATTTACCCCAAATTTCCTCATACACTAAATCCGCTTTAATTTTAATCATAAAATATAATCAATTTGCAATAATTTTAATTAATTGGTAAATAACAATTTCTAATATTTCTATATATCCAGAGCTAAACAAATAAATATATTATTGTAAACTTTATATAAATATTCCTAACGAAAATTTAATTAATTTATCTAATTAATCCAATATTAGTAATACATATATTAAATAATTAATTGATATCATATACTTAAAGTTTTACTTCCTGTTTCTGTTTCTTACTTTTTCATAATAATAATAAGAAAATCAATACAACGACTAAGAAGAGATAATCCAATTGACTAATTTTATAAAAGTGTTGGAAAATAATAAATGAAAAATATCTTATTAATATTTCTTTTGACACGGAAGCTTTTTGGTCTTTAATTTGAAATAAAATAGCTACTTCAACCAAAAACAAAACAAACAAAAAGGTCGGCCATTTAATACCAGAAAAAAGATGAAAAGTCACCAAAACAAACTATACGAGTATAACAAAAAAGAAACTTTTATTTTTCTATATGCTGCCCTAAAATATTAAATTTCTTAATACCACGAAGAGGGCGTTTTATTAGAAAAATGTATAGGAAAACTTCCCCCATTTAAAATATAGAACAAAATAAACTTTCAATATTATTATTAATCTAATATTTAATGTGGACAAACTAAACCACTCTGAACGACGACCCTTGTTTTTCGAAAAATAAAATAATATTTGAAAATTATTTGTATATATATTTCTCTTATTTATACAAACATAACAAATACACTGAGAAAAAAATTGGGGATTGATTTTTATATTTCATAATATGTATACTATTTAATTTAATTGGAAATTTGCGGAAGATAAGAATAAGAATAAGACAGCAACCGGTTTTAGATTGTTCAAAAATTTTCGCTGTAATTCTAAGGATTCGGAATTGTAAGCGTTCTGAGTCTAGGTCCCTCTTCTAAGGAAGCCTAAATTTTTGTGTGTTAAAAATGTTTAGAACTGGCTTAAACATAAAAGGACGAATAATTTGAAAATGGAAAAATAATGAACATCGGTAGCATTTACCAAGTAACCAAATTTTTCTTAGTGTAAATTAAATTTTTTTCAAAATCAATATTTATCCACTTATATCATCTAATATCATTATTATTTTTCATACATATATTATCATAAATATATTATTTTTCCACCTTCTCTAAACTAATTGAAGAAGTTACAAAGAATTTGTATAACATAAAATTATTTTTTTATTTTTTGCGCGACATTATTTAAATATTTTTTCTTCTTTTGTTATTACTGTTACTGTCACATACCTACATAAATATAACAAAAAAATTTAGCGCGTAATTATTAGTTGCTTTATGCTTAGATATTTATCTAAAATAATGAATGACAGATACAATTTCGATAAATTAAACTATAGAAACACACATATAATTAAAATTATTAAATTTATTGCTTCTGTACATTTTTAGCTTAAAAATTTATAAAGTGTTAAAAGTGTTAAATTTTTTAAGACCATGAATTTTTTTTTGAAAAGTTTATTTATAATTTTGTCAATCTTCCCGCAGAAAATGTGTTATAAAAATAAAAATTTTCAATCAATAAATAATTCAACCCATCCATCATCCTCCAATTTCCAATTTAAATGGAAAATTTAATAATAATACCTACATTATGTACAATAATATTTATCTTTGATGTTGAAGAAATTGAGATGACATTTATTGTGAAAATTATTCATTTTCCTCACATTCGATTTTCTGTTTTTTTTTTTTAATATAAATTTTATTTTATTTATTTTTGGTATATACAAAAATAGAATTTCTAAATAGAATAGAAGATGATATCCACTTACCTGAAAATAAATCAAAAATAAAAATCGAATTAAGAAATAATATAGTGAAAATAAATACTTGAGAAAATTTGTATTTTTAGATAAATTTTGTAAATAAAAGTTTATTAAAATTATATTTACAATACGAAATATTTTTTTGTTTTCAATTATTTAGGAAAAATTAGAAAATTATATTACAAAAAACTAATGGAGAATTTTTATTTAATAAATACATATACAAAAATAAGTAGTCAATGAGGAAATTACTTAGTCTACTACACAATTGAATAATGATTTAATTATTTACTTAATTCTTAAACATCTTTTATATTTTGTTTATAAAACTTAGACAAAGTAAATTAAAAATATTATTTATTTGATGAACTTAATAAATCTAAATTTCTTATTAATGACTAGATAACATAAAACTTATAAAAGATCATTAATTACTACGAATAAGAAATATATGGAAGTGGCATAAATGATCCCTCTCTTTTTAACACATTAAAATTTTAATATATTGAAAAATTGTTTATGAAGTCACGATTTTGGTAGTTCTCTTTCCTTTTTGCTCGCCGAAGTGTCAAAATAATAATATAAAAAATATTATAACAGCTGATTTTAGATTTACAGGGCTGGCTTATTTTTTTAAGTTTAAGAGTCTCAATATAAATTAACAATATTAACTAGCTAAACAAATTACTCTATTTTACTTTCCATTTGTATAATTATCGTTGCGCGACCTAAAATATTCCTTAGGATGATCTTTACATGTATTTTTCAAAAAAAGTAAATTTTATCTCCTTAAAAAATTGCTGTCCGAATTAAAAAAAACCTAATCCGCCCCTAATTTCTCATTTTTATATTTTGACAATTCGGCTAGCAAAAAATGAGACAACTATACCCGGCGTGGCTTCAAATTTTTATATTTATGCCCTATCCATATATCTTCTACTCTATATCGTTGATTAATTATATAACATACTAGATGATAGAAATTTCTCTAGAAAGTGTAGTGTAAATAGAGAAAAGCGAATATAATTTTATTTGAGTCTGAGACTATGGTTTATTATTCACAAAGTACATAGACTTCAAAACTATTTGAATAAATATTTCGATGTAGAATCGATATAATGAAAGTCACTATAATATATGCTTCATTAAAACGTTCACGACTCATGAATTTTTTGAGTTTTCTGTAGAAACTCATCATCTTGTAACTAATTACATTTCTAATAAAATGTGACCCATATTTGTGACATGAGTTTCAGGGAAAAGTACAATGTCACATATAACCTGTTAAAATCATATATAGGGAAAAATTAACAGAGGTTTAACAGATTTAACAACTTTAACATCAGAAGGATGGTTTAGCAGAAATTCTTACAGGTCTGTTCAATGAAAACTAAAAAAAAGCCTGACATTGATATTATTCAAATGAAGATTTACATTCACAATTATAAGATTATTCGTAAAATTCGAATTCGTATATTTAACGAAATTTTACATCAATTTTTAAAATATGAATTTACCTTAATTGTAGAATCACCAAAATTCCACTATTCGCTTACTTATTTATATTATTTCAACCAGAAATGATTTAAATATCATTTTAAATTTGTAATTCAAACAAATTTTGATTTATTTAGTTCCCGTTATTTATTTCTAAAATTAAACAAATTTGTAACTATTATACTACCAATAATTTCATCACGCTTCAATTTTATTTATTTTATTATATATTTAATTAAAATCTTCTACCGTTCTTCAATCACGCACGATTTCCAAAAACGAGAAAACCCAAAATAAAATCTTCTACAAATCAAACCGACAAAATTTTTAATAATAATTTTCATTTCAAATCAAAAATACAAAAAAAAAAACATTTACGAAAAACGAAATAAAATATCTCATCAAATTTAATGTTACAGTCTAATTTCATAAAAATTAAATCAAATTTCCTTTAATTTAATTTTTTACAATAATCTACAAAAAAATATAATCTCTTCAATAAAAAAAAATTGTTTAAATTGCTTTCCGTGATTTAAAATAATTTGTGTATCTTTTTTTTTTCCTTATGTTTACTCAAATATCTAAAAGACAAAAAAAAACGAATCTTTTAAAATTCCACAACTTCAGACAAACACTATTAAATATACCAACAAAAAAAAACTAATTGAAGAGGGAAACTGGTTTTTTTACTTACATATTTTACTTCAACTTTTGTTGCTTGACCGCGTGTATTTTTCAAAATTAAGTCGCGTGTTTGGAATCATTTTATTTGTTGTTTACTAAAAAAAAGTATTTTGTATTTTTTTTTAACTGACGAAATCATAAACAAACGCATAACAAAATATTTATGTTGTATGTGAAGCGCGTTTAATGTTGTATGAACAAGAGCATAAAAGTTGAAAATTATTGTAGTCTGAAAGATTGTGTTACAAGCTTACAAGTAAACCAGTTATTTTTTATGATAATTTTTTTTTTTGGTTCTCAATAGAACAGAAATTGTGGTATAATAAAAGTTGAATAGCTTTGAAAATTCGTAGCATTTTTAAATGTGTTCAAATATCATTTTGTTTATATTTACAATACTTTTTTGTACATTATTTTGGTCACATTTCACATTTTGGTCACATTTTGACCAAAATTGAACTGAAAAGTTGTAAACACAATGAATATCAGACAAAAAAACGAAATTATGTCCTGAAAACTAATTTATTATTAAATTCTTTAGCAACAGCTTCTCACAACAAACAGAAAACTATTGCCGCCATAATTGAAAATTTAATTATAATTTGGTCAAATCCTGAAAAATGTACAGTGATTTAATTAAATTTCTACCAGGAAAAAGTAAATAAAATTGAAGAGGATTACATATTCCTTGAATTTTATTAAATCCTTAAATTTTTTTTATTATTTCAATGTTCAATCATAATACAAAAAATTATACATTTATATAAGTAATTAATATTTTTTTTTAACATTGAGCTAATTTTTTTAACTAGGAAATTTCTGTTATAATTTTTAATGTGAATAAATTATGATTTAATGAAATTTTTAAATCATTTTATATAAATAAACATGAAATGTTTTTCCTTATCTTTCAGAAACAAAACGACAGAAAAATATCAAAAATAAATAACAAAAAATTTCACAAAAAAATAAGATAATTTTTTCCTATGCATAATTT
This sequence comes from Empis stercorea, assembly GCA_949752835.1. Taxonomy (NCBI): domain Eukaryota; kingdom Metazoa; phylum Arthropoda; class Insecta; order Diptera; family Empididae; genus Empis; species Empis stercorea. Next base: position 18,808,971 of record OX457085.1, on the reverse strand, counting down.
AATTTTATATTTGTTTATAATAGTATGTATATCTAGATATGTTCCAATTAGCAAATGATTTAAGTGTATTAATTAGAAGTAATGGTGATATATAGTTTTATTCTTAAACTTTGAACCAACATATTGAAGGTAATGTTTCTACTTATCAGACTATCTAATCAGTTATTCAGATAGTATATAGTATTTCTATGGAACGTGAGAGTAGATCGTAGATTGTTCCAAGATGATTATACCAATTGATTTCCAAATTATTTAACCAGATTATACTATTTATTTCTCGGTTTTCTGTTTCATTTAATTGACCTAAAAAAAACTACTAATCTACTTGAATGTATACTTATGATTTAATTTTTTGCGGTTAAAATAGAACGCACCAATTATATGTATATATCTTTTTTAATACAACAAAATTAATTTTTATCTATATAAAGTAAAACCCATGAACGATAGATACAATAACAACAACAAAAAAAAGAAAATTTTAAATGAAAACTTGTTCTAATACCAAAATATGTACATACATATTCAGAGATTATGGAAATTTAAAAAAATAGTCTATGTACAAAACGTGAAAAAAGAACTAATCTATCTAAAAATATTCATTTAAAATTATGAAAACAACCTGTTTGGTTTTTAAAACATCTGATAATCTGTTATAGTCCAAACCAAGAGGCGAACCAAATCCATAGTAGATATAAAAATTTTATAATTTTTAAAAACCAAAAACAGAACAAAAAAAAATTGAATAAATTCTCTTTTATAGGGTCTAATTTTTCCATTATATTTATTCAAGAGGAATTGAAAATTAGTTCTTCTTATTAGATTAGCGTTAGAAAAGTTTTTTTTTTTAATGGAAAATCTGAATTAGTAATTTTATAGAAGCTTTTTTGGAGTGAAGTTTTAATTAGAAAAATTTACATATAAAAATATTTTCGTATGAAATTTTATTAGGTAGGCATTAGAAATTTTTTTAATTAAAATTTATGTTAAAAATAGTATTTTAATTTATTCAATTTTGTTATTAATTAAAAAATACAGTTTTTCTAATCTGGGAAATTTTTTACTTGTTTTTTTTTAATGGCGTTTTTTATGACAGTCAGAATTGAAAAGTTATGATAGTTTAGCAGTAAATTATATTTAATAATTCATTAATAATCATCAGTTAACTACTAAATAAAATTTGAGTTTTTAAATACATATTTATAAAAGTTTATTAAACGTTTACTAAAGAGAATTAAGTATACTAAAATTTTCAAATGGCGGCGTTTACAAATTCTACAAATGGCGGTCACATATAAATGAATCCGTAATCAAAATATTGCAATATATTGCACCATTAATAGTTGATTTTAGGGATCATTAATTTGATTTGGGAACAGAATTTGATTTTTTAAATATTTGTAAAAGAATTCAAATAATGAAATTTAGGTTCAACTTTTTGAATTAAATTGAAGTTTTGAATGCAAAATTAATTTGCAATATTTATTTTAAGGTCCAGAAATTTGACTGCCGAATTGGAATGATATTTTTAAATTTTCAGGTTGAAATTTTAATCGCAGTGAAAATTAAACATATATCCCAAAATTTATGAAGAAATATCATTCCACATTTCCAAAATCGAACTTTAAGACCATTGTCTTTTTAAAAATTCACATTTCTTTCAGCAGGAATTTTTTTTTTTTACCTAAGAGATTTCTAATTTATCATAATCCATCACTTTTTTTTAAAACATTATTGTATACTTTAATAAATATTTTATATTAAAAAAATTATCATAAATGTTCTGTGTCCCATTTACCCATAATAAATAGAGCACCCAAAACATCATCATCATCAGTCACTTCAGCATAAGAAAAAATCTTTATGGATAATTGGTTCATTCACCGAAAAATAATTAAAGAAAAAAGAGGGTGAAAAGAACACTATTTTTTTTTTTATGTTAAAACAAAACCAAATAAAACACAACAAAATCATTTATTTTTATAAACTAAAACAATTTTTCATACAAACATCCAACATTATAATAACTAAACTATACATAAACATAGAAAACAAAAATCTGATGCTTTTGGTTATTATTTAACCTCACAAAAATTATGATAATAAGCTCTTTAATCCTTTTCCACTCTTTGTCCTCTTTGTATATGTTAAATTTTACAAAAAAAAAAAACTGAATAGAAAGAAAAATTGGTTCAGTTCTATTTATTCATTTTCAAGAAAAAAAGAGGATAGAAACTAAAAAGGAAAACCTCAACTAAAAAAAAAAAAGATTTTTCCTCACAATTCCATTTATTATTAAAGAAACAAAATTTTAATATTTATACACTTTTTCTATGTAAAATCCTCATAAAAAGACAAAGGCATTTTTGAAAAAGTCCTTTTATTCTTTCTTTAAATTTAGATTTCCGTATAAGTTGAAACGACGGAGGAGAGTATGAATGGAAGGGAATGACAACAAGCTAACAATTATTCCGGTTTTATTCGTATGATAACTTTTTCAAAACAAACAAAATATTTACATAGATAGAAAATATTTCTGTGTACACATATTTATAGTGTCCTTTTTATTCTATAAGGATCACTATTAGTACACTTGAAAGATGATGATGATTATAACTATTTCTTATGGAAAATATCATAAATAGTTAGATAGGTAAAGAATTTGTTTACAAAGTGTTTGCAGAGTATTTTTTTTTTAGATTATGTCCTCAATTTTTATAAATTCCAATCTTTAAAGATTTAGAAATTTATACTCAATATTTAATTTTGATTCCAAAAAATTTTGACAATTCTGAAAATATTAATGATAAATCATAATATTATAGTACACTATTTTATTTGTAGTGAAATTAAAAATCTTACCATTATAATTTTTAAATAATAGCAAAACTAATTTTAGCATTTCTGTTGTATGCTGCTGCATACATAAATACTTAATTTAGTTAGATATTATAAAATGGGTGTCCTTAATATCCTCAACTGTGGATATAATTGATTTTTAATATATATCTTTGGATAAGAAAAAGCAAATTCCAATTAATAGAGTAGGTTAAATGGATTTGAATTATAAGTTCCTCCATTAACTGATCAACATTTAAATTCGAAAATCATTTTTGGATCTTAAAATAAAGTAAAATAATTATTTCCATTTAAAAAAAACTATTTCAATAAAACAAAAAATCGTATTTATTTAAATTACATTTCTTTTAATCCACAAGGAAAAGAAAACAGATTAACAATATTATATATTAAAGTTTAATGTTTCTGTAACATACACGCTCTAATCATAAAATAATCATTTTAGTCACATAATTTTTAATATCTTTGACCTTAGGTCAATTTATTTTAAATTTAATTCGCTCTCTTTTCTTTTTGTATGCACTTTTGTATAATGCCACTAACTTAACAGACAAATGTATAGATAGACTGACTATATATATATTTATATTCCCTAGTGGCTAGTTAGCAATTTAAACAGCTGCGAGGTCATTCACCACGATGACAATGCGACAACAATTTACTTTAATTGGTTTCAGTCATTATCAATTTCTTATATTTTATATATTTTTTTTTACCAAATAAGAAATATATTAGATGTGACATTTCTTTGCTTGGGAAATAGATGATGACATTGTGTCAACCATACTAAGTATATACCATAAAAAAAATTGATTGTAATTAAAATGTATTTAAGATAAACAATTTACTAATTATATCATGTTAGACAAACAAAGACAAATTAGAGAAATTAGATATGGTATATGTTTCTTCATTTTATTGGATATTTATCTAAACAATGTAAAATTGACACTGATATAATTTATAATTGGATAATAATAATTCAGTGTTTATGAGATGTGATTACATAGTAGTTGTTAATTGTGTGTAGGTACATTATAAAGTTAACACTGCTAATTTTAATTAAGTGTTGATGGAATCGAGTTCTAAACTATCAAGATTCAAAATAGTAAACAACATATATATACTCGTAAATATAATAATACGTCTCCGATGAGCAGAACATGAACAACAAACATCTCCGATCAACAGGATATGTACAATCCATATGTTAACAATGACAAGAAAGGTACATACCATAAGCAGCAAACGGTTAAAGGATTAAATAACCAAATCGAGGCAAAAATCGATAGATAATGAAAAGACTAAATTCTAAAAGTGAGATTCAAAAAATATTATTTAACGTATAAGTGATGGCATTAGGAATCCTGAACTCAATTTGAATTGCAGCAAAAAGACTTTATACTTATTTGAATTTAATACTCTTAAAAGAAAAAGTAGTAGTTGCATTTTAGTGGGAAATTAAGTTAATATCCACCTCAAATGCAATGTAAACGTAACTCAGATTTTATACGGTTATGATGATACAAAGCACTTATAACATTTCAGTTAGTATTAATATAACTATTAAATGTGGTTCTCATCTTCCTTATGAAACTCTTCAACATTTTCTATACAATGTTATAAATATATCTATTTTGCTTCAAGGTCAACAAATACTAAAATATTTTTTATCACTATACATACTCAAATAACACTTCTGCTTTTTTTTAAAGGATGCAAATAATTTTTAAGCATTCATTTTCCTATTTTCTATAAAAGTTTATTAAATAACATTTTTGAGGCAATAAAAAAAAACAACATTTTGAAAGGATATAAAAACATTTCCAATTTTATTTATCAGTAAATATGTAAATTATAAAAAAAAAATTTACCACATTTTATATCTTAAAACTTTATTTTCTGTATAAAAAAAGGGACAAAAATATCCTCATTTACCATAAAAAGAGAAAATATTTTATACATTTTCCTACTTAAACTTACTTACTATACTAAAACTATTATTATTTACATTTTATTTCCCTTTTTATTGATTTTTTTTTTCTATGGGGTAAATTTTAACCGCATGACATAAAATTTTACTTTTCATTATAGTTTTCCATTTTATATAGCATTTTCCTTTTTGAATAAAAAGGAAATTGAAATGAAAATTGTATAAAATTATATAATACAAAAATAAAACTTTTAAATACATAAATAAGAAATTTAATATTTTAAAGCTTTTTATGAAGCGAAAAAAGAAGAAAAATGATTATATATACTTAAAAGGCTATTAAAAGGACGAAATGGAATTCTCATTAAATGTTACAGACAGTCATTTAAAAATAATTTTCTATATTTTCTTCATATTTTGGGAAATTTATTTGGCGACGTAATAAGTACATAAAAAAATATATATTTTTAATTAAAATTCCTTTAAAATTTGTTAAGATAAATTTTATTTTGGGAAAAGGGAAGAATTTTTGGAGTTTTGAGATATAAGAGGATAGAATTTTTGAAATTTTATTTAATACTGTCATTTAATTGCCAAAGGGAAACAAATAATTATTAAGCAAAATCAACTGGATTTTAGTAAAATATTTAAGGATATAGCTATTTATTTTTAAGGATGAAAACTGACACTGTCAATTTATCCATTTGAATTTGTTACTGTCTATGTCTAGTTTTGGAAATAACGTATGTCGGAAAGTGAACTTCTATTTTTTATTATCTGTCAAAAAATACTGATTGAATTGTGACTGTCAAAAATTGCTGATTGTCTGTCAAAGAACTGAAATGTCGGTGTCCAAAACATGAGTTCTTGGAAAATATATCATTGACTATGAACTATATTTTATATGGAGTTTTCCCCTAATAAAATTACTGACTGACATGACACTAAGAAAGTAACTGAGCCATGAATCATTATCATATTTAATACATTAATGGTAATTATTATAACATAATATATTATGTAAATTGTTATTTCAATAATAAAGTGACTTTACTAAGTGAATTCTCTCAAACACCATAAATTTATTTAGTAAAAATTCTATTCAGTTATTTATTATAACAACATAAAGCTTAATTTTACTCTAACATCAAATTAATTTTAATTAACTATTAATTTTCTCTAATAAATTCTGCAAATAAAAATTCTTTTATTTATGAACTTTAAATTAACTGCAAATCATTGTAATTAAGATTTTTCCTTTCACATAATTTTCTAATCATTTTTTTATATAATTTTCCATAATTATTCTTAATCATTTGAACAATTATTATTATTTTTATCCAACTATAAGAAAGGAAAATTTTCTTTTATTTTTCTAAATTTTCTTTCACTATTAAAAAATTCCTAAACTGACGACATTTAAGCATATAAACAAAAATACCAAAATACAATAAACTTTTTTTATAAATCAATTATTCTTCATAATCCACGAAAACATGGAAAAGAAAATGTATATTAGACAATTTTTTTCTTTTATGAATAATGTACAAAATTTAGACATGAAATTTAGATAAATAGAAATTTTCCGCCTATCGTAATTGAAAATAATAAAAATTTACTGCAGTTGCGGGCTTTCTACAGATAGAGAAGGATTAATTGTTTTATTGAACTTTGACTTTGAATTTGTTTCAAATTGTTATGTCAATCATAATAAGTAATATTGCAATGACGAATGACATAGACAATAATATAATTTGTAGTGCAGGCATTAGATTAACATTATAATGAAAATTATGATTTGGATTCTCCTGCATGACGTTATTGTATACAAAGTTATATTAGAAACCACAATTGAAACAAATAATAATTATAATTGTTTGGTGAAAATATTTGAGGTGGATTTTTATATCCATTACATGTTGTAATTCATAAGATGATCTAATAGTTTCCAATAATTCTAGAATTAAATTAGTGGTATATTTATGTTTTAATAGTCAGATAATTATTTATAAAGTTTTCGTTTCTGGAAAATTTGCTTAGAAAATTGTGAAAGTTTGTACACATACTATTCGTAATTGTTAAATTTTATTTGGAAACGAATTTCCGGCTTATGCCAAATAGTACAACCCCTTCCAATTGAAAAATATTGCCAGCATGGAACGCTAATCTTATTGCTGAAATTTGAATCATTTTTGTACAATAATTCCATAAATTATTCCTACAAATTGGTAAACTAAAAAATTTCTAATTTAATAAACAAATCAAAAACTATATATTTAACTCAAAATTTATATTACATTAACCTTTTTTTATTAATCATGACATTAAAAATTGCAGCCTTGTAAAATTTTATAATTCTAACAATTTTGTTTTTGTCAGATAAAAAAACATTCTCGCTAAGCTCATTCAAGTTCAACATGAAAATATAATATAAATAATTTATAAAAATGCATTTTACCGGAAAATTCATATAATAAGTTGTTCATAAAATTAAATTAATTTTCTATTTTACAATGTTATTTCTTCTTTTATGATTGATATGACAGTAACATGCCACAAAAAATTTTACTTTTTAAAGAAAATGCAGAAAAAAGAATTATGCCGTGAGAAAGTTTTGAAAAATTATAAAAAAATTATATAAAAAAATTGTTAGTTATAAAACTATGTATAAAGCTATATGTATGCATATCAGATAAAGAAAATAGAAATGGAAAAATATTTTATAGTAAAATTGGAAAAAATGTGTTTTTGTAAAATTGCCACAAGACTTTATGTCTTCAATATAATGCAGTAGCAAAGAGATCTCCATTCGGAACTATCAAGATATTGCAACAATTTCATAGCACTGGTGCGGCTTTCCATAATTTTATTCAAATAAATCATTTATATATTTTGGAGAAATAGGGAGTCTAATACTTTATTGAATAATATGTAATGTAAATCTTCAAAATCTTTGTAGGAAAATGACTTAGATAGGATGAAAATATATGGGCCTTCATTTTATAACGAGATATTTCAGTTTACATAATAGAAAATATAGTGATAGTCTAGTAATGACAGTAATAGATCATATGGATGATTCTTTGTTTCTAACTAAGTAATGCTGTGTTTCAGTAGAAAAAAGTAATTAAATTATATAAATTTGACGAGTGAAACATACAAAAAATAATTGATAAATTTTTTGATAGAATAAATTTAAACATCATTATCATAATAATCATATTTGTGAGTAAAAACATATCACAGAAACATTTCTTCTCTTACGACTAATTTAAATTGTCAATTTTTAAAACTAAAGCCACATCAAATACCATTAAATTTTTTTACCTAATTGCACCAAGAGAACAAATTTAAAATTTGACATTAATTTTGTATGACACAAATTTCAACATTATTTGCTTTTATACTCAATTTACTTCATGTTCTAATGTTCAAAAATTTAAGAAAAAAATAATTAATATTTATGTTCTTTCATGCTAAAATGAGCATTACCAAAGAAAATTCAAATTACAATTATTATTTTAACTGGTTCGCACTCAATCTTAAATTATCCTTGGATTATGTTTAATTTTAAATTATCCATTTAAGTGTAATTTATTGAAAGTGAAAACAAGTCAAACTTATTAAGTATATTTATTTCTATTTCAGTTTACGTTACTTCCATAAAAACAGTAAAAATATATTTAAAGTCATTGTAGAAATATTTCCGTTGTTGATTAAAACTCTACGATAATAGTAAAAGAAAACTGGTTATCCCATATATAAGTCGAAAAAAAGAAAATTAATTAGCCATCAGAGAAATAGAAAGAAATAGACTTGAATGATACATGGATTTTATTATTTTTCTTTTTCTTATATCCACAATAATTCTATAATAAAAAGTTTTTTTCTACATTTTTTTTTACGAAAAGTCATTTATGTTAGCTTTTTTTTCTGCTGAAGTTAACAAGATATTTTTCTTTACTATATATTTATATTATGTGCTGCATCAGAATTAAATTAGAAATACTACTTGTATATTGACACAGTTTGAAATCTTTTATAATAGTAAAAAATTTTTCAAGAAAATAGAAAAATCATGAAAGGAAAATTATTAGATTCCCTGGAGGACAGACAAAATAAGTTAAAATATATGTGTAATTATATTGAGATGAAAAAGAGTATAGTGATTCATTATTCTACTTAAAACATATTTTTGTTATCGTTTGCTCTTAAAACAAACCAATGGCATTTTTATTATTTTAATGGGAAATGTCAAAAAATATATTATAAAAAAAAAATTTATAATTATTACTGACTGGAAAATTATCTTGAATTTAAAATAAAAATATTATCGTTTTTTTTATACATACCATAGATAGTATGTATACTATAATTCTAGGAAAATATTGAACATTATAAATGTAGGTCAATGATACTACCGTATTATAAAAAAAAAATTGGAAAAAAATAGATGCAATGAAGGATAAATAATAATTAAATAAAAAAAATATGGTTAATGCTTAATTATATGGAAATAATTGTTCACCTCTGATAAGGTTTTTTTATAGAAATTTTCAAATTTAATTATAAACCATTCTTGTAGCGACAATTTTGCTGCATATATGTAATTGAATTATTTTCATGCTAATATAAAACTTATTTTTTAAGATTGTGAAATTTATAGCCTTTGAAAAATGTAGTAGAAAATATAAGTAGTCAAATGCCAAAAGTTTATTAGTGTCTATGTCAAAATAAATTGACTTTACTAATTTAACTTAAAAGTTCGTTAAAGAGTAAACGTGATATTTTATTAGAAATTTAATTATATATTATGTCCTTAGTAACAATTATAATCAATCAGGACACCTAAATGTCAAAGTCGATATTACCGAAGTAAACTGTTTTTAAGCGCTTAATTTTCTTGACAAACAGATTTTCATATCATAAAAATTATTAGTCAAATGTTAATTAATAAATTAAACATTTTACACTTCTATTAATTATCACTATGCCTTAAGAGAAAAAAAATTGTTTGTAAAATTTGAAATAACTTACATCCAACATCCAATCCAACCAATAGAACTTTTGAAGTATATTTTTTATAATAAATTAGTAAATACTAATTAAAAACTCATTAAATAATATTTTTACATATTTCAAAAAATATTTTTCTTAATTATTCGACAATTTGAATTAGTCACTTACCTGAAACGAGAAGAAAAAAAATTATTTAATTAGTTAAACTATAGAAAAATATAAAATTGTAAATATAATTATGATAACAAAAAAAAAATATAGTTAATAATTAATTAAATTGAGAAGCTTATGAATCGACAAGTAAAGTATATACACAAAATTCAATGTCATGAAATCGCAATTATACATCTTACATCACCAGAAGGTAATAGTGACAGTTTGGTTAATTTATTGTAATTAGATAATAATATTATAATTAAATTGAATTATAAATAATAATAAATTACTGCAAAAAAAATATTTGAAATTTAATTATGTGGTACATCAAATATTGCAACATAAAATTAATACTTTAGGTATATAGTAAACATTTTGAAATTATTTATGTACCACAATTCGAAAAAAATATACAATTTAATAAAAAATTAATAAAGGTATACTATAATTTTGTTCATTTTACACATTAAATCCAATAATATAATTTATCAATTTCAAAACTAATTAATTTAAAATATAAATTTCATTTTTAATATTTCTGAATTAAACAAGCAATTAATTTTTATTATATATTCAAATTCAAATTTATTGCAATTTACTCAATGTAATCGTAATATTATTTATATACCATTCGGCATCAAATTAAATTATAGTATAAACACTTTTTATGCATAGAAAAATAAATTTTAGTTAAAATATAATTAATAAAATTTGGAATATTTTTTAAAAAAGTTAATTATAGAAATAATTAATTTTAATTCAATAAAATTTGTGTAAATACTCGATGAATTGCAAAATAAATTGCAAGATAAATTGCAAATAATATCTAGTAAATATAATAAGATTAGATTAAATTAGATATTCATGATATGTATATAAAAAATTTAAATTAAATTTGAATAATTATATACTCCTATAATATATAAAAGTATAATAAAATTGAGCATTAAATTCACAGGAAAAATTAATAGGAATAAATTTTGTATGAAAATATTAAATATTCTTTGAAAATTTAATTAAATAATGAAGAACTATAATAATTATTATTTTTTGAGATAATTTGAACCTTAACATTACGTTACGATATAATTATTGTATGCATTTCACTACGAACTCCACTGTAAACTAAGAGAACAAAAATTGATACAACAATAGTGTCATTTACAATCAATACCACCATTAATAGAATTACCAAGAATTTACATTGACCTTAACTGACATTAAGTATATATCGTACAGCAAAATTTCGGACAAATAAAAATAAAAATATAAGACATTTTGAATAAATGTACATGTCCGGGGGGGTATACAATTTTAAAATATTAACTTTTCAGAATTTTAAATTTATTAATTCCGTTTTACAAAAATTAAATTTTGTATGTTTCGCATTTAAATTAATCAGTGAAGATGACTAAACGTATGTATATTTTTTTTAAAAAATGTGTGTGCATTGCAATTATTCTATTAATTCACACTACATAAATAATTTATAAAACGACTCAAAATTTATGAATCATAAAAAATTTGACCACTAAAATATTTTTGCAAAATTGGTCAGCAATTTATAAAAATGTTGTACATACATAGGTCTAAATTGGTCACCAATCTATAATTGTAATTATGATTCTAACTTTTTTTTTTGTGGGATTTTTCGAAAAATTTATTTTAGTCCAGACAAGAAGATGTTAAATAAAAATTAATTTCATCTTAAATAAAATTTAATTGAAATATAAAATAAAAAATTTTATTGAAATATTATTTTAATAGATCCCATTAATCATAGTAGAGCTTTAAAAACTTGGCATTCTTCTTGGTAAAGTTTTCGTTTCGTAAAATTTAGATATTGGATTGGAATAAATACAGTGTAAATTAATTTTCTTTACAGCTTGGATGGAAGTTTGTCAATTGATTTGGCCAACATCAATATTTGAAATAGTAGTTAATGTTGTGGCACAAAACAGCGCAAAACCAGATCCCATTTTATCACAATACATAATTGTCATTAATATAAGAATAATGTTGTGTTTTAAAATCTCAATAATAATTGAAAAATATATTTACGATATTTTAACTCTAAAATATTTAAATTATTTTCGTAAAAATACTAAAAGAAAACACGTGTTCATTTGTGGGCATTTTGCCATCAGTGTTTAAAACAAAAATTTCTAAAGAATTTTCAGAAAATTCTATTCATAATTTTCAGTAATTTTTTTCCCAGCAGAAAATAATATTTTTTTCAAAATTTATTGTTTTACTATTCCGATTAGGATTAACTTAAGTGAATTAAGTAATTAAGAAATTTCATTTCGGACAATTTTCATAAATTATTAAAAGCTCAACACAAAAGTAAACAAATTAAAATCACTTGTTTATTTTGAAATAATTTTTTTGAGGAACTGAAAGATTTTTGTTTTTTTTTTATTGGAAGTTTTCATTGTGATAAAAATATTAAAATGAATCATAAATAAATTATCTTTTTTTTTAAATATTTACAACAATATTTTATTGTTGTTTATTTAAAAATTTATCATTATTTATTTTTAATTTGTAATTTAAATTCAGATTTGTTGTATATACATAATTTTATTTAAATTATAAATTATTTTAATTATTTAATATTAAAATGTGTGAAATTATTTAATAATATTATTATTAAAATATATATATTTGTCATTTAAATTCAAAATCTTTGCTTTACTTTTATTACCTGTTTAATCTAAATTATAAATATGTTAAGCTAAGATATGTCCTAAATTTTGTCCTAATTAATTTTTATCTGAAACGTGAAGTGACCTTACAAAGAAGGCTTCATGTTTCAGATAAAATTTAATAAAATTCTTTGAGAAGAAAATTTTCATCGAGAAACAATTGTGGAAAAATTATAAATTTTCAAACTTTTGAGTAATAAAATGTAGAGAATATTTTGCATAAATTGCCACCTATAAAGAATGACTGACAAATGGACTTATTCAATTTATATAAGCCAAATACTTATTCAATAAAATTAAAAGAAATTCTGTAGAAAAATTATTAAAAAACTTAGTTGAACATCAATCAACATTTTGCTATGTGGTTTCAGTATTTTATATTTTCAAAAAAAATATCCAATATCAAAATTAATTGGGAAAAAATAGAAAACTTTCACGATCGAAACTATTTTATTATTTTATACATTATAAATTTTTTTTTTTTAAAATGGGAATTTTTCTTAGAATTTGATTACCAGCTGAACTTTTTAAGAACAAACAACAAATGAGATAAACTCGTATAATAAATAATGAAATTATATTTTCTGGGTTAATTATAAAGTTCAAAATTTTGATTATACCATTATACATAAATTGAAAAACAATTTAATTTCCATAATGAAAAATTAACATATTAACCGGGCGATAAATGCAATTTTTTTAAAAGGGGATATTTAAAAATTTAAAAATTTAATTTATTTTGAAAAAGATAATAGTAAGAATTGTAAAAAAACTAATATTCTATTTACATCACACTGTTCAAATTAAAGGTGCTTATTCATTTACGCTCAGAAATTTGTTAATTTTGAAAGAATCATAATTGTATTAACATAAACTTTTCTTTAAAAAATATTAAAAAATACAAATTTTCACTTGATATAATATCAATAATTATCAAAGTGACAATTTCCCTATGAAAAAATGGTATTACACAATTAATTTTCCTATCACTAAAATAAAAATTATAGCTTATTAGTCATAATTGTAACAAAACTTAAAATTACATAAATTTAAAATTAACCCATTTAATCCCATAGTACCAATTTTGGCACAGAGATTTACATGTCTCTACTGCAAGCTATGAAATATATATTGGACTCAAACCACTAACATAATATTCTGTTAGATGTCGCCTACAATTTATATTGCGGGAAACCCAGATTTATATTTTTCAGGCAAACGGAATAATTTTTTCTTTTTGAATAATTTTCAATTGTGTAATGGAAATTAAAAAGTGTCTTTAAAAATAAAATGTGGAATTTTTATTTGGTATAGTTGTGTGTATTTACTTTTGAAAAGTTCAAATAATCCCAAGCAAATAACTAAACACAAATAAAAATTGATTTTGGTAATTTTTTTCTATTAAACTTTAAAATTTTGATAAAAAAACTGATTTATTTCCGATAGGTTTTCCTTGGAATCTAATGGGTTAAGCAAATAATGCCTAGCTACGAGTAGGTACTTATGCATTTTTATGCTTTAGAAATTGTAGTGAGAAATTAACTTCCGAATGAGTTCACCATTTAGTAATTTTCCACAAAATGATCTCTAAAATTCGTAAATAAAAATTTTGCAATTTTGTATTTCAAAACTTTTAACTTAATTTCCCATTAGCATCGCTTCAATGCTGTTAAAAAAAAATTTCCAAACAAAATTCTAACAAACTTTTGCCTATACATTCAAAAATTTATTTGCAACTACATATATAATAAGTTAAATTTGGAAACCTAAAAAAGTAGTTTAAAAATTTATAATAAATGTCAAAACTTTTTCAAAAAAAATAACAACAAGCACATAACATATTTTAACTAATTCTAATAAATAGTTTGTTTACATACCAAATTTTCTTAACTTTTTCTAAAAAAAAGCATATTTTTTATTTATATTTATATTAAAAATTCTATGTGTTAATTATACTAAAACTTTATAAAAGGATCTAAAGGACAATAAATACAGTAAATAAAGTTTTTAATATAAAATTTTGAAATATGTTTTATAAAAATAATTATATGTTCACATTTATGGTTCAAATGATCCAAAGAATAATTTGTTTTTGGCTTTAATCCAAAAATTGTTCTATGCAATACAAACTTCAATCAACAACCATTAAATATTTTTAATTTTCTAAATTGAACACTCCTTTGTTATCCAACAAAACTTGATATAATTATATTAAATTCTCTTTTCTTTCAAGTTCATTGAAAATGGAATATACGCGAGTATTATTAAAATTTTATATAAAATGAAATTAGATTAAAGAAAATTTCCTTTAAGTAGGTGAATTCTTTTTTTATGTTCTTGTATCCTGTAAAAGTGTAAAGTATAAAATAACAAATCAGGATAAATGCATCTCAGTTGTTGTGGTCAATTTTGTTAAACAATATACAATTATATTTTCATTTTATAATAAATCCTTGTGAATTCACAAGAAAATCTAATTTTCCCCAAATAAATAGTAAGTATGTATATAGAGTAGAGAATAAATGGATATTGGTTTAGTTTTAATTTTCAATGTTTTTCTTCTCCGAAATTATAAGAGTAAAATAATTAAATATTATAGAACATAAAACCAGATGGAAATTTAATAATAATAAATTGAATGTTAAGAAAAAGTTTTTGTGTTACCAAAAAGTTATATATATAATACAACATAGTGAAAAATTGAATTACGGAATGAATTATATATTAAGTAAAGCAAGAATTACTATACAGAAAAGTTTATTTTCTCAATTAAATGATATAAATAATTGGGTAAAATAAAATACATTCTAAAACTACATTTATTTTGAAATAAGTATATTCTTAAGAATGAATTTAAGGAATAAGTACAACAAAAGTTTATTAAATATTTTGCAGTAAGTTATTAAAATAAAATCGATAAATTAAGAAAGAACAGAATCCAGAAAATTATTTCACAAATATCTTGTTTTTTATTAAAGGCACATCTACTATATAATATTAAGTATACTTCACTAAAGGATTTTAGTGAATCTATAAAATAATTTCAAAGGATAATAATATTTTTATGACAATAATAGTATAGATAAAATATTTCCAAAAGTTAATTAAGAAATAATCAATTTACGGAGACTCATTAAACGTATATAAATATAAATCCTTTTATTTACAAAGAATTAGTCAGTCTCTTTGAAAAATTACTTAAAAAATAAGTACTTCGAATAAAATTTTTAGCATATTTGAAATTCATTGTTAAAGGTTTGAATTTAATTTAATTTGTTTGATGAAAAAGACTGTAGAAAATTCAAAATTTTATTCTATGAAAATAAAATCTTTAAATGAACAAAATTATTTTGAAATCGTTGGAAGAAAATATGGTCAAAAAATACTATAAAAAAAATCCACAGTTATCGTAAATTTAATTTAAACAAATTGAATTTTCTATAATATACCAAACCAAAAAAAATTGCAAATATATGTAAAATTTCAATTAACATTTTATTGAAATAATTTTCCATTTTGGGACTAAGTGCCTTTCAAAGCTTTTAGGTATAATAAAAACAAATTTAAATGACTGCTTTTGTGGGTAAACATAACATAAAATTAACAACTATTCAAATTTATTTTTTCAAATAGAAATAATTGATTTTGTTTTTTAAAAAAAATGTTAATTATGAACGAAATTTTTGCCTTAACAATGGCACACCCAAAAATTATTGTACATAAAAAATTATGCAGTAACTAGGTTTTCAAATGCTTAAAAACATTATGTACCAATTTTTCGGAAATATAATACCTATAGTAATTTTTATCAATGTAATGCATGCTCTAAAACTAAATAATTAGTAGACTTACAAATTTAATATAGTAATTGATAGGAGTATAATATTTAACAAATATTCTATCATATGTGTCGATAATAGGTACAATTGCATAGTCGATAACAAGAACAACTGCATAGCCGATAATAGGGCAAATTCCTTTAGAGATGTTATTAATATGTAAATTTTAGCATTTATAAATAAATTGAGATAAAACGTAAATTTGATTAATATGATTTAATTTTTTTTAATTTGGAACTTTAAAAACAAATACAATTTTTGGTAATAAACATTATTCGTTTACATACTTTAAGCTTTCATTTTTAATTAATTTCCAGTATAAATTAATTTTTTTTAAAAAATTACATTGAAAAAAGTGATAACATATTTTTGTTTAACTGATTTTTTTTTGTACATAAAAAAGTAATAATATAAAATTTACATTTAAATTGAAATGAATCGAAATGTATAATTCGAATCGAAGTAAAAATAAATTATTTCTGTATTTTATTTACTCATCCTATGAATTATGTTTCAAACAAACTAATAATGCTTTGAATTTATTAAATTAAAGTCGTTGTTTAACGAAAAAATTAAAATAATTTAATATTGTAAATTTTTTTTTGATAAAATATTTAAATGGAAAATTTAATTGATGTTAAAAACCAAAAGATTATTTTTAAAATTTGAAAACACAGCAAAAATTTTCTTCATTTCATTCAGGTTAAAGAAAAAAGTCTTAATGTGTTTTTAAAAGTATTTATTATATTTAATTAGTATCTAAAACATTTTAATTAGTTTACTTTTTTTGCGTAATTAATTAGTGAAATTTTGTGACAGAATTTCTATAATAAAAATTTCTCATATAAATTAATTGAAAATCACTGTTTCTGAGAGTATAAAATTTGTCATCTTATCTAACTATTTATATGTACAATGTACGTGGATATGTATACTATAGGTATAATTTTCGTCTAATCTAATTAAATTTAATTTAAATCCTCCTTAACTTATTTTTACCCTCCTTCATAAATTTGCAAATTTCACGTTGTTGTGATGATTAATAAAATATTTTTTTACCTCAGATATTTTACTGTCAATTATTTTATATATACTTAACAATATCATGCAGAGTCTCTTGAATTTCTAAAATATTTTCTTTTCGTAATTTACAAATATTTTGTGTAAAGACATATTTCTCTTAAAGACTTTGACCAGAAATCATTGAATTTGTTGTTTTAATTAACCTATGAAAAGTAAATTAACATTTTTTTTTCTCAACAAGAAATTTGTAATTAATTTCTTAACTTCAAATGCAAATATATTTATAGACCTACTCTTGCTGTTCAAGAAAACTTTATATTGAAAATCTATTAATGACAAGGAACATATTTTATTTTTGAAATGATTAAGAATTTTCCACTTTACCATTTCATAAAAATGAATTATATTTTTTAATTTATATATAAAAAAATTTCGATTTAGTTTAAGTTAAATTTGATGAATGTCCCAAGTGAATATTCAATCACAGCTTTTATTATAAAAAAAATTATCACATTTTTTCCCTTCAAATTTGAAAGAAAATAAGGGTCAAAAATTTAAGTGAAAATAAATATAATTGGTGGATATGAAAATAAATTTAATTGGTTAATGAAAATTGAAGTTGATTTTTGTAGATTTACAAGAATTTAATTTCAGGTTTGCATTGAATTTTTAGAAGAAAATCTAGTGGTTTCAATAGGAAAAAAGGGTAAATTTGATAATTAATTTTATAATATTCCAATTAACTTGAAAGAAAGTTTTATATGTAAAGAAAGTTTTATTTTTGGCATTTAAAAAAAAATCAATTTCCAAATATATCATAATAAATATCAATTTATTACTAATTTTACAAGGATAAAACCATAAAATATTAATTTAAATTTTCTTTTATTTCAATTTACCATTAAATTATTCATGTCCTTTTAAATATTTATTTCTATTTATTTATATATATGTATATGTATATGTATAAAACAGCTAAATTTATAACTCATGAAAATTTAATTAAAAATTTAAGCATCCAATTAAAAAAAGTTTTATTTTTTTTTTGTTTTTTTTTTCTTTGAACGTTTTTGTAACCTAAATTAATTTTTAATGTTTTATGTTTTATGGTATAAAATTTCAATATTTAATTTTTTTTTTATTTTTATGTGACAAAATTTTCATGAAATTTTAATTATAAGTATTTATATTATATTGAATAATTTGACTATAAATAATTGAAAATAATTTGAAAATAAATTGAAATATACCATAGTATGTTATACTTTATATATTTAATTGAAATTTTTATTATAATTTTATTAAGTTAAAAATTATTTTGTTTAAAGACCAAAATATATTTTTAAACAAAAATTTGGCAATTTGTGATAATTTTCAGGAAAATATGAAATTTTTAAGAAAATCTATAAATTCAGCAACAAAAAAATTTATAAATGGTGACATCCTTGAAAATCATATTTAAAATTTATAGTGTCGTGTATATTTGTTTTTCTTTAAAACATTCTTTGGATGTTGTTAATTTTCCTATCAACAAAAGATCAAATTAGTGAAAGAAAAATATAAACTAAAAATAGTTTTGCGCCCCCTCCTAAATTTATGAATTGTTAAAGAGGAATCAAAACATTTATGTCAACTGCACTCACAATAGACTTTTAATCTTAACAAAATCTTTAAGAAAATTAGCTAAAAATTTGTTAACTTATGGGATCCAGAAAACAGTTTCCGAATTATAAAGATATAAGTAATATCAATGTTTTTAGGAACAATTTAGATTATTATTTCTTCGCTAAAGTGAAACTGAAACTGGAACATAATTTCGGGTAAACCACTATGTATGGGAACAATTGGGTTTTTGTGTCAAGAGAAACTAGCAAATATATATAGAAATATACCTGTCAATAATAGAGGTTCACCTCTAAACGACCACCCAATTTTCTTTCCGATCATATAACTTTTATATTTTTTTATCGATTCCATAATTAATTTCGAAAATCAATTTATGAAATGCCTCCTGGTGGGAGGCACTCAAATTCAAGAGGTATTAATGAAATACATAAATGTTAGATAATGTTTTGTCTCCAATAATTTATCAGTTAAAAGGAAAAGTCAACATAAAAGGAATTTAATTTGAAATTAACTTTTCAAATTTGATTTTTTTTCTGAAATTCGGAAACTAAATTCAAAATGATTTTTCATTCAGGAAGGAAGTAAAAAATTCTTAATAACATTGTAATATTATTATATATAATATACACATTAGAAACTTCCCATCCACACATTTGCTGCATTGATTTTCATCTGTTCTGATGGTTTCAAGTTCTCAAAATAGATTTTTTTCCCATTTCGTCGTGTTATATTTTTAAAACTACTTGAACTTAAACACGAAAATGCGCCAACATAACATTATTATTTTTTTAAATCTATTTTTAAATTGCAACTATTTTCGATACACAAATAATTTGAAAAGCCAATTTTAGCTACATAGCTAGTAAAAATTTGATTTATAGTGGGAGAATGATGTTTTTTTTTAA
Organism: Empis stercorea; assembly: GCA_949752835.1. Lineage (NCBI taxonomy): Eukaryota > Metazoa > Arthropoda > Insecta > Diptera > Empididae > Empis > Empis stercorea. The sequence continues at coordinate 18,788,903 of OX457085.1, read as the reverse complement.
AATGGAAAATGGAATTTTCTTTTTTTGTGGTAAAAGTTTATTTTTAGTAAAAATAAATTAGTTACTTATTAATATAAATTAGTTTGTAAATTTAATGTGGTATAAAATAATTGGTTAAAATAAAATCAAGAATTTAAGTATACAAAAAAAAAATGCCGCGCAGCCGAACTACTGCTCAGTAGTTTTATAATTACGGGCTTTTTTTTAAATTTAACTACTCTAAATGCATATTTGGAGTATATGTTGCACCCTCTATCCGCAGAAATTAAAATTATAACTGTGATTTTATACTACTACTTACTAAATTTCAGATGCGACATTGAACCTATTTTTTGGAGCTTATTCACAATTGGAAAGCACATTTTGAAAACTCTTTTTCCATATTTTAGTTTTCAGCGCCTCTAGCGGTAGAAATTTGAAATACGGTTACTGGCATAATATTCTACTCTTAAATACCTTTCCAACGAGTGGTCAAACTTCATTTTTGGTGCAAATTTACTATATAAAATTGTAATTTTTATTCGGAAAAAGATGTTTTGTAAAAATGCGAATTGCGCCACCTACCGGCCGAATTTTGAAATTATATCAATTGCATCTGGTTCTCAATAAATCAAGCTTTCCATAGGTTTGTCTGTCATATACCTGAGTGTACATTAACCATGTGAAATAACTGGTTTTTATTGTTTACACCGGACGGACAGACGGACAGACAGACGGACAGACAGACGGACAGACAGACGGACAGACAGACGGACAGACAGACGGACGGACAGACGGACAGACAGACGGACAAAAGCGTTAGCATAAGGGATTTTTTTTTTAAAAAAAGCCCTAATAAAGTGAAATAATTTCGTTAAGAGAAAGATTTATAAATAATATTCCGTCATAACTGGAAAGATAATCAATTTCTTAAAATAATTTTAATAACTGATAAAATTGGAAATTCGCGATCCAACAAAAATACTATATAAGCAATAGACTTTGATCAATAATTCGGATAAACATCAAATGACAAAAACAGGCCCTAAAATTGATTAAACAACTAGGACATATTGTTATTGAATCAGTATACAAATATTTTCTGTTACCTTTTATATATATAAAATTTTCAATATTATGATTTAAAATTTCGAAATACCATACATAAAAGTTAATTCACCATCTGCTTGCTAATTACACCAACTACTTATATGATTAAATTTTATATGAAAAAATCTTCTCTCTAATGAAAATACCATATCAAATCCATTAACATATAATAAATAATTTATTAAGCAATATCATCAATAAATAATTTATTAAGCAAATATCATTTTCCATTATACCATATGCAAAAATTATATTACATATAAACTTCTTCGCTAACCAATTAAAAAATTTCACAATTATGATTATAAAAAAGTGAATTATTAATTCCAAAAGGGACACAAATATATACGCCGAGCTGGCAACCACAATATCGACACTATACTAATGGCATTTCCAGAAACACAATTTTAATTAATTTTTCTTTTATGAAAACATTTCAATTTTTCAAAAAAAAAATTTTAATATTAAGAAAAAATATCATTTAATATAATAAAACTTTATTATTAGATCAATTAGGAAAAATGGTTCTATCTCAGCAGACAAAATCAATACTCTACATACATTTGTATTCTATGATTTCAGATTTTGGTTTTAATTATGTCTACTTTTCGCTTGGAGGCTTCATTCAGAAAAATTATTTTATTAAGTAGATTAAATATTAATTACAACAAAAAAATAATGACTCGATAACATAAAAACAATATGGATTCTAAAAATAGATAAGAAATATGATAAAATATGGTAAAAATTATAATTTAAAAAAGAAGTAATAATAATTTTCCTAGATTGTAAGTAGAGTTTCAATTTTGATTGGAAAACTTAATTTAATTTTGATTGGAAAACTATAATTTTTATCTACCTATAAAAAAGGAGATTTTGAATTCCAAATATGAGAAAATTGGGAAAGTATAACATTAAATAATTAATCAAATTGAAATTATTTCTTTAAACTTTCGCAAAAATAGTAAACTTGAATATTTGATTATATGCTCCATTTACTAAAAGGCGACCACAAAAATATTACTTAATTTTATTTATATACCATTTTCATAATTAAATTAATTAAAAATTGTTTAATTTAATTTGAATATGGTATAGTTTATTCCATGTACCATAACAGGAATAAACTATCCCACCACAAATTTAATTACAAAAAATAGAATTTATCAATGATTTTAAAAAACAGGTAAAAATTGTTAATTTATAGACCGAACTAAACAAAATGATTTTAATTAATTATAATATTTAAAAAAATACACTCAAATAATAATGATTATTAATTTCAATGTTCTGTTTACAAAATTATGTCTAAACTAAACTCTACTAATAAATAATATAAAATTTAAAATTTTGCGCACACATTTTTTTTATCTATAAATAAATAAATGTTTCAAATTTCATAATAACAAAAAAAAAATATTGTGTTTATGTGCATGTGCAATAAAAGATAATTTCAAACAAAAATATCATATCAATTTTCCAACAACAACAAAAAATATAATGAACAATTATCAAAAATAAAAATTTTATATAACAATATATTTTTGACATATTGTTTTGAACATATTTTCAACATAAAATAATCTATATTTTACCTTTGTCTGTCTTTCATATGTCCGTTTATGAAAAACAAACATATATCCGTAAAATTTATAATACAAAATTTTTTTACATAATAATCGGTTAAAAAGATAAAGAATTTATATAAAAAAAATATTTTCGGAAAATTAATTTGAATAAAATCGATAATTTTATTAATAATGAAAATTGAAATTTCTTTTAAAATAAATTTATTTGGAATTTTTCATATTTGAGATAATTTTTATTACAATTATATTTAAAATTGTAGAACAAAAAATTTTCAGTTAATTATAATTTTATAAACATTGAAAATGCATTAATATAAATTTTTTATATAAATTATTTATTTTTGTAACGATATGACGACACTGTAACGTGGATGACGTTTTATAAGGACAAGAAAAATTTTATATTTTTTATTATATTGAATTAAATTTGAAATTCTGTTGAATTGAAATTGAAAAATATAAGATTAAAAAAAATGAAATTATTTAGTCGTCTAGTCACGTTTTAATGTTGTGTACATAGAAAAATAATTAAAATAAGCGTATCCGTTTTTTTATAGTACGTTAATAATTTTCTTGATGATGCGAAACAATTTTATGATTCAAATAATTTTAGTTCAAATAATTATAAAGTGACTGATCGGAGTTGATAAGCATTAGTTTTAAGGGACCTGTTTACCAGTCTGTTGGTAAAAATTTAAGGCTATATAATGCAATATGTAAAAGAAGTATTCGACATTCAGTACATAAATGTCGAAAACACCATTTTTTCATCGACATTTATATAGTGAAGTTTACAATATTGTTTATTGCACAATTGGAATCTATGGGTGCTGCTCAATGTAATTTACGGATGTATTATCACAAATTATGACATTTTCAAAAATGAAGACGTCTCTAATAGTAGTAAAATTAATTTTAGACAAGAAAAATTTAAATAATCATAAAAAAACATAATAAAAAAAATCTCATAATTTTCAATAAATAAAAACGATTTCGTGATTTATTATAAAAATCAATTTTTTTTTCTGTACAATAACATAATATAAAATATATTTATGTAAATTATAAACAATCATATGAAATTTTCTGAAATTTATTTTTTTTGTTAGCAAAAATAATTTTAAATGGAAAAACCAAATAACTTGCACAAATAAACCATCTAAAATCGCATAGTGCACAATAACATTTTTTATCTTTTTAAATAATTTATAAATGGTTATATGTATATAAAAGTAATACAATATACATTTGAAATATTAAAAGAAATACCGTATATATATTTATTGAAATTTCATTTTCTGGAATTACGCAATATTTCGTTATGAAAATGTTTGGCAAATAACCTTCACGAACACCTCCCAATTGCCCCCTTATATATATTTAAAACTATGTGGAACCATTTACATATATAATCTACTAATGGATCTCTACCGACCGACGACGACTAACAGCGCCAATATCTTTTTTCGTGGTAATATAAATCAAATAAACCGTCCTTGAATGCATTTTGCATTCATACAACGAAATTTATATTTTATATAAACTTGATTATATGACTACATACACTGTTAAAAAAGAATCTAACGAAAATTTCTAATATACTTAATGTGACTGACTTTATATACCTGTTTGATGAATAATACAAAAATTTGGTATTAAAGCAATGATGGACTTACCTGAAATGAAAAAAAAAATAAAAATATATTAGTAAATTATTTTACATTAAATTATATAAATAATTAATTATCCTTACAGATAGACTAACTATTTCACTTATATTGATAATATCATAAATTTTACAGGTTACATTCCCTTAAAAATCATTATACTTTTTAACAGTGTAAATTATTACAAGCAAAAATATTAGAAATTGTTTTATCTTTTCAAAACATTTAAAATTTCATTAGAAACTACAAAAAAATATGTAAATTATTTTGTATAAAAATATAAAGTTTACTAAATGCAATAAGTATTGTTCGGCAATAAATTCTTGCACTTTATTTTATGATTTAAACCTTAAATTTTGATACAAAATTTCTGAGATTATTCGACACATTTAACTAATTTTACTAAACTACATTTTAACAGAAGAGTTAATGTTATAAGAATATTTCAAAATCTACAAATTTATAATGAAAATTCTTCAACCTTTTTAACCATCGAAAAATTGTATAAGTATATATATTTCCAGAAAAAAAAGTATTTTGAAATATTTGAAAAATAAATAATAATTTCTTAAAATTTAATTTCAAATTTTCATACAATAATTCCTACAATAATTAAAAATTAATAATTTTATAGTTTCCGAAAAATTCTCATGATATCAGAGGGAAGACAGTGTATAGTGAGCACCAATTTATCAAAATGAAAATTTATAGTTATAAATAAAAATATAAAAATTAAAAATATTTTTAACATAAAAAAAAATAGGCAAAATAAAATTATTTAATAAATATAAAATTAGAAAAAATTAACATTAAAAATGTATAAATTAAATATTAAAGAGAAAACGACAATAAAAAATTCTTTAAACCGCATTTTATTAAACAGGCGCATCAAAAAACAAATATAATGTACAAAAATGATGTAATCTCATCACGATTTTTTCCTACATTTTCAATGCATGATTTCGCCCGTTCATAGAATGACAAATTTATGTAAAATAATAAATTAAATTTTTGTAAAAATATAATAAAAACAAAAATAATTGAGTTCACTCACAAAAGAGACAAAACCAAAAAATATAAAAACGATATTAAATATTTTTACGATATACGAGTATATATTAGAAGTAGGCGTTATGATTAGGGGACTTTGGTCTTGATCTTGACATTGGCCTGTAATATTATGCAAAAATTATTTTTTATTTCAAATTTTACATAAATTATTATAAAAAAAAAAATATACTTAGTATTAATGTAAATTTTTATAATCTAATAAGAAAAAAAAAAGTTATTAAATTACGTTAAGAGTTAGCACGTGATACCATTTTGAAATAATTCAAACAGAATAACTTAAAAAATATTATAAACTGGAAATAATTAAAAAAGATTTCCAGAATTGTAATAATCATATAGAGAATATTTAATGTGAAAATTATTAATAAATTAATCATAAAAAAAAAATTAAAAATTGTAATTTAATATGCGACTTACAAATACAAATAAAAACATTAGAAATTCATCATCCATAATCACATTTAGGTTTAACATATAAAAGGCATTACACTTTTTATAATACAAATTCTAAAATTACAAATCCTGACAATATAATTTACTGAACATAAAGATTTATTACACCAATGTGAGAAATGTCTAAACACAAAATTTGTCTGTCAGACATGGAAATTTAATGGAAAATTCTAAAGTGTTTTTTTTTTTGATAAATTTTAAAATAAAAGACTTTTTATGGTTGACCACACTGACCACTGTGCATTTATTATCCCTAAAATAAATTTTGAAAGAAAAATATGTAAAAGAGGGGGGAAAAAGGCTAAGAAAATTACCATAAACTTTTTGTTATGTACATAAATTTGAAGTCAATCAAACTGTCAATACAATTAGCCTAAATAATTGGCTTAAAAGTAGACAGGGAAATACATAAAACTAATCTCTCAATTAATATTGTTTAAATTTCAGATAGTTTATGCAGTGAATCGACCATACAATCAGATTAGAACTATACATACTAATATAATAAATAATAGATAAAGTTAACACATAATCGGCTTTACATATTAACAGCTAAGTATTATAATTCAGAAAGAAATTAGTGACTATGATAGAAATATTTCAACTTACATTACAGATAGATAAATTTGTCTAAAAGATAAGCTATACATAAAACTTAAGTACATACTTCAATTATTTTAAATTTCTTTTTACTACTTATATAAGAAATTTCAAACGCTACCGCATATAATTATAAATTGATGAACCGTGACTCAACCGTGACCCAACCGTGATGCTTTGAATTAAATTAGTAATAATTATGTTTTTTTAGAAAATTGAATGCGGTATTTTTGAATTCAATGCATTAAATATTAAAATACGAGTAGTTTAGCGGTACAATTTGATGTACATAACACAATGTAGTCAATCATTAAATTCACGCTCCACAATCTTTAATTACACTTTACAGGTTTTGGTGCATTACTTCTAAAGAATATTTCAATAATAGTCTTTCAATCATTTTCTTTCAGTCAATTATTCTAGAACGAAAAGATAAATTCCTAAAAATTGACTCTGAAATTAAGACTAAACTTCAAATTTGATATTACTTTATGACAAGTAATGTGAAATATACACTTTTAAGAATTTCTACCAAAAATGAATTAAAATTTAAGGAAAAAAGTAAATTCTTCAATAGAATAACAGAATTATTACTTTCAGAAATGATGGAAAAATTACATAAGTCCTTAAAAATCCCTTAAAACATTAAATTTTTTGGAAAATATACTTAAAAAGTTTTTTATTTGATATTAGAAAATCCCTCGCATTCACATAATATAATAATGTAAACCAAATTTTAAGCACGTCTTAAGGTTCGGTCTGTGTATATGTTAATTTCTCTTGTGTGAGTTTTGTTTCTCATCTTGTTATAAAGAAAAAAATTCAGTCGTGGTAATTCTATTCCCATTTAATTTTTGTATATATAAAATCCTATACATAATTTTTATATGTTTTTTTTTTGCTATATTTTTACGTGAAAATTTCCTTGAATTTTTCTTTTTGTAAATTCCCTATAGAATTTTTTTTTTTTTTGAAAAATTTTCTAATTTTTCACATTTCTTTTCTTTTTGTTATTACACCCAAAACAAAAATTCATAAATTTTTATATATTTTAATACTAAGGAAAAAAAGCATAAATATTATAAAAGAAAGTGAAAAGAATTAAAAGTTTCATTTTTTATTTATATTTTGTTTAGTTTCACTTGTGCGGTTATAAATATATTTAACATATTATTCACATATTAATATGAAAAAGGATTTTCCTTATAGAAGGTAAAAAAAGAGGAAAAAATTGGGGATTTATATAAAAAACAACAAAAATTAACGAGGAAATTTTTTTTTTTTTTGAGAAGATTTTAATTTGTTAATTAATTTTTCTTCTCTTGTTGTTTTTCTTTATAAGAATAATACAAATCATAATTTATGCTTTAGATACAATTATGTTATTCACCCTTTTTGTTTATAAACAAAATAATATATGTACGTATATATGTTTTTTTTTCTTGTATTATAATATTTTAAACGTTTTATTAACCCGACGAGAATACTTTTTATTTTGTCTATGGAGGGTTTAGAAAATATAATAAAGATGTATACCATATTTTTATATTTTGTTATTTTCCTTCTTTTTTTTTGAAAACATAAAGCATATCATAATAATGATGGTATTTAAAAAAAAAAGAATTTATGTTGAGTAGTTAAAAGTATAGAATTTTAGCATTTTAATTTTTATAAATTTAAAGAAAGAATTTTTACAGCATTTTATTTTTTATATTTTGGATAATGATTAGTGAAGAGTTTTATGTTTGAAATGCTTTTTTTAACCTAATTTCTTTTGAGAGTTCAAGTATGACACCACATATGAAATGAATTGAATCATAAAAATTTAATATTTCATAATTTCTAGTATGTATAATAAAAATTTCAACAATGTTTTGTAATTTTGTATAAGCTAATTTTTATGAATGTTTTACATTCTTTGTAGCAAATTTTAATGGTTTTTTGCTTTTTGAATAATGTCTAATTTATGTTTTATCGCTTTTGTGTATATAATAATATTTACTTAGTAGTATAGTCGTAATTAGTCCTGGCTCTATTAAAACGGAACGGAATATTATCCTTTTAATTAAAAACTTTTTAAATTAAATCAACTTTCATAAAATACATAGGAAAGTGTAAGATAATTTAAAGAGCTGGATTTTTAATTGTAACTAATGTCTCTGTAAAATGATATATACAACATTAAATACTACAAATACGAATTCCAATATTGTAAATGGAGAATAATATTTTGCTTGATATTTGGAGTTCTTTCGGTCGTCATTGTCATTTTTGCTATCACGACTTTAGCAAATTGACTAATTATTATGATATATAAATAATAAAAATTACAATCTTTTCAGCTTCCATTTTCGGCTCTAATACAAAATAATGTCAATAATTTAGTCTAGGTTTAATTTAGTTTTTAAATTTTGTATTAAGTTTTAAGTTTTATCAGAAAATGAATATAAGGTTTTTTTTTAAAAAAATTTCCTTAATTTAAATGTTTGATAATATAAATAACAAAATGATTAAATTGTAAATACAAAATTTTTAACTTCTTAAATTGTTTTAAAATTTTTGTTAAATTGAATTGAATTGAATAAAAAAATAATGTAAATTTTATTACGTTTGCAATAACGATAATAAGTAATAATAACTATACAAGAGAAAATTGTCGTTATCACCAAACCCGATGTCAATTGACAGTGAAAAAATACCCATTCTATTTAAATAAGCTTGACAATAAAAATTATATAAAATTTCTAAATTTCAACACTTAATTTGCATCCATTTAAATATTTTGTAAATTTTAAACAAAACTATATGACATGACAAAATTTGTACAAAAAATGTCAATTCAAATTCTTTCAATTAAATTTCTAAATAAAATTAATAATTCATCTTTTCTATAAAAAAAATCACATAAATGTAATCACCACAATTTATAGAAAAGTTTGCAAAAAAAGTTAATATCTAAAAATATCATTAAAATTTATTCGACAATTATCACAAAGTACATAAAAGAAGCAAAAATTCAAATTAAAATTAAAACTTGTTACTTTGTCAAGAATGACATAAGATTCATCACGAATGGATTCAAAAAGGTTGAATAAAAAAATTAATATAATTAACCCTTTCGCTACAATTGTAGTTTTCGGATAACTAACCCAGCAGGCAGGCCAACACAAATTTTAGGTATTTTTATGTATTACGAGTTATTATATCGTATTTTGGCATAATAAGTACATAAAATTGTTGTACGACATGCCAACTAAAATAATTTTAATACATACCTAAAGCCAAAATACGATATAACTTGCATTGTATATTTTTATTTTTTTTGTAATTTTTTTGTTTTAGTTTGTAAAGAAATATTGATTGACTTACTTAGTACGATAAACTCGTAGTTTGGATTGAAAGGGTTAAACTGTAAGATTTTTTTTATTTCAATCCAACGTGACAAGAAAATGACTCATTTTACAGATTTTATGTTATATGTGTGTTTCTTTCTGTTTTGTTGTTATTTATTAAATATAAATAATAAATATTAATTTAGAAATTATTAGCACAAGAATAACATCAAATAAACAAAATGGGTGAGGTTTTTTTTTTTTGTGTTTTTAATCATAAAAAATTTATCTGTTATGTTTTTTTTCTGTGTAATTATATATATTTATGTTGTTCTAAACTTCATATAAAAATAATATAATTAAGAAAACATCTTATAAAAATCAATCAAGGATGATTAAAAATTATAAATTCCATAAGTAATTGGGGTGCGCCTTGAAAGTTTTTTTTTGGCAAAGCTGAGCGCCATTATACTTATAAAAAAAATCAGTTTGTTTAAAAATTTTATAATTACAAATAATTACAATCATTTTTTTAAAAGAAATATAAGGTAATTATTGGTAATTATTAATTTTTTAGGTTATACTGTAAATAAAATGAAAAGCCGCGTCTAGTAAATATAAATAATTGCTTAAATGAAGTACATGCTAAAATTGCATTCTCCTTGAAAGAGAATTTATAGATTTTTGGCTATTAAAATTTGAATTATTGTATAATAAATAAGCACAAATTTTTTATCGAACATTTTCAAGAAAATTTAAATTATTTTTTATATAATTTTCCCGTTTAGTAATTGTAATAAATGGAAATTAAAACTACGCGTTAATAACAGGCTATAGGAAACACTAAAAATCGTAGAGATCTCTCGGAAATGGCTGCTAGCGACCTGTGACGCCATTGAAGTAAGTAAGTGAAAATAAAGCTGCCAGAGAGCTTCGTAAGTAAGTGGAAATGAAATACAAGGATAAATAACCTAGACATCAAATTCAGGACAATCTCGAAAGGAAAACAATAGCATGGTATATAGTTCGGATCCCTTTAAGCATATCTTACATAACGATTGTTTCCTGACGAATCATCCTATTCCTTTCATTTAATTTATGTTTATAGATTATGATTCAATATGGCAAAAAATTACAAATGTTGATTATATAGTGATGGTTAGTATTAACGAATTGACGATATCAATTATGTTAATAATTTTAAATATATTTCAGTAATTTGTCTATAGTGAAACTTAAATTGATATTAATGATTTTATAATTATTAAAAATCAAATTAATTAATAAAAATTACGAACATGAAACACGATAGAAAAACACACAGACTTAAAACCTATAAAAAATTATTTACTTATGTAGCCTTGTAAACATGTTCCGTTCAATTAGCTTTCTGATGTGTATAAAATATAAAAATTAGTTCGTGAACTTGAAAATTATATTTGTATAATAAAAAATGAAATTTTATTCAATTTAAAAAAATTTGTGCACATACACAAAAAATAAAAATATTGCATGTCCGTCAACTTAAATATAAAAAAAAATTGTGTGTACGACGACGACGGCGGCTATGGTCGCCAACCAAAAAGAAAGAATAATGAAATTTTAAAATGAAAGTTTTCCATTTTCATTAATAATAATTTATATATATACATATATAAAAATACAATTGTGGGTGTTAAAGTTTATGTCTTCTCCCTTGCCCCTCCTTTTGAATGGTCATAACATTCCATTTAACATTAATTTTCTCATATCCGACAAAACACTGAAGTATTATATTGAAAGCATTCAACAACGACAAAAAAAAAGTTTTTATGAATTTATGTTTTGTGGACTTGTTGAAATTTATTGCTCTCGATTTTTTTGGTTGCACGAAATGAAAATTAATTTTTATTAATATAATTTTTATTATTAAATTTTAAAATATAAAAAGGAAGTAAATATGGGAATTTTTTTGGACCAGATGCGAGGATAATGAAATATGGAGATTGACTGCCACCATTAAACTATTATTTTTTGTTAAATTTAGTAATCATTTTTAGTCAGCTTTTATGTCAATTTATGTACAAGAAAATGTCTACCTAATTTCAGAAATTCCATCAAGAGTAAATTGAGCTACTAACTTGTTGAGTTATCCTGGACAATGTCTTGTTTTTCGGTTTGTTTTTTAGAAAATTGATTAATTTTAATGAATTAGTTATTTAGGTACGATGAAATTTAGGTAGAAATAATAAATTATATAATATTTCAGTATATCCAATTAAAATAAAGTAAATTATGGATATTTTATAAAAAATATTGCAAATTGTCCAAAATATAATCTTAAAATTTGCCCAGAGTAATTTTTAAATTTTGTATAAGAATAAGTAATATACCCGTTAGTCGGTGTTTTAGTCTTTATGGGGCACAAATCTAAGGCCAATTGAACTATAGAGGGTTACGAAATTGCAGTGAACTTGGTCCATTTTCTTTTCATAAATAATATTACATAATTTTTAAAACATAATTTCATATATATAATCTTTAGAGCAAATTATAAGAACTGTTAAGAGCCCCCCAGGGCGTCAAAACTCAATAATAAAGCCTTCTACATACTATACAATTTTCTAGTAAAGGTTATTCCCATGGGTAACTAAGTAAGTAAATAATTAATTTAAAATTTTGCCCTCTGAATAAAGAAATATATGAAAATTATTAAAAGTTAGCCTTGTAAATAATTTTTGCAATTTTATCTGGAATATACTAAAAATTATTATTAAACGATGTAAATAATTTATAGTATAAAATAGTTTAGTTGCCAATAATATGGACCTTAAATTCCAAAACATATCATAATATTAAAATTTCGTATTTAAAGTTAACTTCAGACCAGCTATATATTTTTCAAAATGGATCAATGAACTTTTCTGTTTGTTTTTTTTAATCAATCGAAAAGCTTACAATACATATTTTTCAGCCTATAAAATTTATAGCTATATATACGGGAATATATAAAAATCTAGAATTGAAAATATTTCTCTTACCGCACGACCGCGCCAAAATCGATACTATAACAAAAATTATATTTTTTAAATAGATTCGATCTGGACTGGACCATATAATAATAATAAAATACACAAATCGATTTAAATTTGTATATATACCTATTTTTTTTTATTTCTTGTCGAAAATTGAGCATTATTATAGTATAGTAGTAGTACATAAGTAGTAGCCATAAACAAGAAAAAGAAAATTTCCAATTAATTTGAAATTATATTAAAAGCTATTGAATTTGATTGGATTTTTCTTTCATCATTTAATATAAAGTAGAAAAGTCTATATATAGGAGAGTAAAGACAAATTGTTATTTTTTGATTTAAAGGTTATTAAGTTCCGGAGGGCAGCAAAACGGTTTTGGCATTTTTAAAGGTACACAAACAAGCAAACTGGTTTTTTTTTTATTATTATTAAATTCTGTTTTGTTTGATAGAAAATGAATTTTGCAATTTTCTTTTATCATTTTCATTCTTTAAGTTTTTTTTTTTTATATTTTACATTATAATTTTATTATTTTTATATAAATTTTGCGGCAAATTTATTACGGTAATTTGAGTAATAAATTTTTTTTTTTTTAAATATATTTTTCAATGAACCATTTTTTTTCTGTACTTTGTTTTCTTTTGGCACGTGAATCACTTATTATATGTATTATATTTTTGTTGGTAGACTATACAAAATTAAATTTCGTTTTTTTTTCTCGTGTTGCGTTCAAGGTGAATAAATTTTTTCTCTCATAAACTTTTTCCCATCCAAAATATAATTTATATCCAATCAGAGACTATAAAATGTCCATTTTTCAAAATAAAAAATTTAATATTATTTTTTTTTTTATAAACAAAAAACTTTTCAGTGTATACAAAGACGACCATCCTTAAAATTCATTATTTTTCCAAGGGGGATAAACTTTTTTACAGAACATATTATGTACAGAATAGAAGAAAAAAAAAAGTTAAATTCGTCCCTTCATGTAAATTTGCATGACTTATAGCTTTTATCATTGGCAAGGTTTTCCCTCTAGGGGTACAGTAATTTTATTTATTTTTTTATAGATTTGCAAATTCGATTTATTTTTATTAGTCCTTTTGTTGTGTTATGATAAAATTAAACTTAACTTGTTTTTACTATATACTTGTATAGTTGAAATCAATAAATTTTTACACCATTTAAATTATACCCAAGAGGAAATGGTAATAAACAATAAAAAAAAGGTAATAAAATTTCAGGTAAAACGCTAATTGTAAAAAAATCTGAAAAAAAGGAAGTGAATTTCCTATTAAATTATATAATATACACATTGTTAAATGTAAACGAAATTTACGTTAAATGCATCCAACCAAATTATCGGAAATATATATCATATAATTTTCTGACAGCATTATATTGCTCATAGTATGACTCTGACACTGACAGTCACAATGACAGAGAACTATTAGTCTTAGACCTGAAAAAGCTCTTATATAGTTCCAGTTTTTGTCTCTGCTGTAATAGTAAACATTTTACATTCTTCTCAACAGTAAACTATCTATCAAAAATACTACTTTCTGTTATGAGTTATCATAAAACTATTACAGAACTCGAGCAGTAAATGTTAAAATTGTAAAATATTCACAATATCTAAAAATAATTAAATTTCTCCATTAAAATATTAACGACCATTTTTCAGTTTTTCAGTAAAACATCATCACATCAACTAACCAGAAATATCAAATTACCTAATTTATATTGTTTTTAAAAATTTATTACAAAAAAAAACAATTATCAATATATAATTGATTAAAATTGTCAAAAACTTTACCACAGAGATTGATTAGGGATAACAGAACCTGTCAAAGTTTGTTTACAACATTTCAAATTTCAAAATACAAAAAAATCAACAATAATTCTACAATTGATTTTGGAAAAAGAAAACTTGCCAAAAGTGTCACCCTTACGGTTTTAGGAGAAATATTATTATATAACTTTAAGAAAAATCTAATTTAAAAAAAAAAAAGCTAAAATAACAAAGGACAATCAGAACCATACAAAAAAGAATTAGGTCGATTTTTCATTAATATAAGTATACAAAAGAAAACATTAAAGAAAAATCGAAACAAGGACGATCATCAAAAAAAGTAAAGGAAAAAAAATAACGTAAAATTTTGTGGTAAGTATTTATTTTTATTCCGTTTGTTTTTTGTGGAAAACTTGATAAAAACACGAAATTTTTTTTAGATAAAAAGTTTTTTTCCCTTGTACTAAATTTTTTTTTTCGATTCCTTTTTTTGAAGGGTTCGTTCAACTTTTCAAAAGTTTTCTATACCCAAAAGTAAAATACCAGCCAACAAAAATATATAAGAATTTTCTGGCATATCCTTACTTATTTTTTTTCTTCTTCTATTTACTCTTTCTACATTCTAATTTCTACATTTTTCTGTATTTTATGAAGTGTTTCCCTTTTTAAATTCTATAATGGACATTAGAAATAGAAAATTTCTTAAGAACAAGGATCTAATTAAATTTTATATTTTGTCGTTGATGATTTTTTATGTTTTTATATTATTTTTAGTTTTTTTTACACTTTGAAATTGATTTCTACTTCGATAGAAAAATACTTTTAAGAAAAACGTGGAAAATGTTGTTATATCGAATTATATTTTAATGGAATGATAAATTGATTTAAAGAATAGCTGTTATTTGGTTTTTTCCATCAATAATGTTTTATCCTTCATTCAGGATTTAAAATAGACATTTCTAAGAAGAATTAATAAATTTTGTATTTTCTTATCTTTTAATTTTGTATTTTCTTAATGATTAAATTTTTCTTGAAACATTTAACAAATTTCACGTTTTATTCCAATATTCCAAAAATCACAACAAAAAATTAAATTTTTAAACGTATACTAACTATTTTATTTACACATCTTATACCACCTCAGATTATCATATTAGCACTGAGAGTGCAGTAATTAAAATCTGCATAAGTATTAAATATTAAAATGAGAAAGGAAAAGGAGGCATAGCGTCATGGGCATAGGCATGGAATAATGGAATAGAGGCTATCATTAATTGTCGTTAAAAATTTGAATTTTTGTTAGGATTTTATTTTCAAAATTGGTGGTCATCATTAACAAGAAAATTTGGTGGCCATCATCTTAAGTGGTACTTTTTTTCTCAATACGTAATAATATTTTTATTAGTTTCGAATTTTTAGCATTAAAGTTCAATAATTAAATATACTTTGATTAAATTTTCAGTTTTAATTCGTGTCAAAATACTGAATCAAAAGTAAGTAGATATGTATATACATATAATTCAGTTTGACTTTGAAGTATATAAAAACGACAAACTAAAACGCCATGTGATATCATTTTTAAATTTAATGAATTCTAGAAGTTAAAGAAAAATGCTATTTCATAACTATATAATTTAATTTTCACCAAAAATATCAAATTTAAATAATATTATGTATATAACCATTGGCATTTTTTATTCTAAATCCTTCTAAATCCTTAAAGAAAAATAAATATAAAATCTCGATCATATTTTCTTTAAATATTATAAATCCTTAATATAAATCCCAGTTAACAAAATAAACTATATGTATAAAAAAATAGAAATTAGATCCTTTTTTATTAGCCTGTGGGCTAGCAAACAAATTCTTTTAACCGCTCTAAAACATTTTAATAGCATATAAACCATAGACGAAATAAAATTCCTTAGAGGCGACAATGACGGCATTTTTTTTTATTATATAACCACAAAAATATTGTCGATAATATGAAAAGTGGTTCATAAAAATATAACATAAAATTTTAATACATAAAAACTCAACAATAAAAAAAAAATATAAAAATAAATATACTTAAATAATGAAATAAAATAAAGGGCAATGGACCCTTCCTTGTTTGAAGGGTTTAACCTTTAAGAATTTTTAACAAAATAAAAATATCCACAATTTAAATATATATACAAAAATAGAAATATTGAGGAAAACGGATATCCATTCTATATCCTTCTACATAACTCGGATATCAATACTATGTCCTTATAGCATTGGAATTTCATTTTCCATAGGCTTTATGATAACATATCATTTCTAAAAAAAAAATATAGAAATTGACTTTAACAATATCGCATAGTGTCAAAAAGACATCAGTGAAAAAGGACGAATTTTTATAGTTTATGAATTCATTTTGCTTTTATGTACAGAAATATATAAAAAAAAAATGTTATATAAGTATATATAAATATTTTTCAAAAAGGATCAATCATTGGTTTATTTTTATTACCGTCTGAAGTTTTCAGTTTTTGTTTGATTTTTTTTTTTGAAAAGGGTATAAAAATATTTTTGATCAAAAAAGAACATATTTTTTTCCCATATTTAAAAAAACAACAATCCTTTTTTATTGATTATAAAAAATATCAATATATCATAAAAAAAAAAATTATTAGATAATTAAAAAAAAAAGACAATTTTGTTTTTGTTAAATAATTTTATCTGTCAACAATGAAAAGGATAAAGAAAAAAATATACATAAAGAGAAAAATTCTATGTCATATATCCTTTTTTTTTGAGATTCTAGACTTCTAAAAAGAAGAAATTTTAATTACCAGATTTAAAAAATAACTTATACTTATTTAACATAGAAATTTCATTTTTTTGTTTTTGTACATAAATAAATATAAATATGTAAAAAATAGATGTCATCCCTTTTTCTGATCAAGGTTCTTTTTCATGTTTCTAAAAACATGAATATTTTTCATAAATTAATGTTTTAGAGATAGAAAAGACAACCTGATCCCTTTGATAATACTTAATTATATCCTTTAGGGTGTAATTATAAAGTATAATAATTATATTAGAAAAGTTGATTAAACAAACAAATTTAATTTTATCTATGAACACAAGGTGGATATTGTGAAAAAAAAACATTTAATTTTAAATATTATATAAAACTATAGACAACAAAACCACATCGATAAATTTTAATTATAAAAGGATATAAGTAGCTACCATTTTTGAATGAAAAATCAATAAGTCTAATTTTATATTATAAAAAAAATTTAAATTTTGTATAAAAAGTTATGATATAAATACAATGGATATAATGTTATCATGTTAATAAAAATATGTTGGCATTGAAATTTCATAATATTGACATGAAGGAAATTTTTAAAGCTTTTTAAAAAGAGTTAAATCTGTAATACCAATTATTAGTAGTCTAGTCTAGATTATATTTAGCATACAAGAAAGTATATTCTGAATAGATTTTGTATTTATTAATTTCAAAACGCAATAACTTTAAATTAGTGAATATACAAGTTAAGATATCTATTACACGTTGACAGCTGTCAGAAAAAAGAAATACAAATTGATTTTGACGTCTACAACTAATGTGGAATAAAAATTCTTCTACAATGACAAAATTTTATATAAGAGGAGGAAATTTTATTTGAATTTTTCCTATATAAAATACATTTTCTTTATTTTACATAAATAATTTTTCCATTATACATTGTGACAAAAATGATACGTTACCTAATGATTTTATACATAGATATACATACTAAACTTTCATTTATAAAAATTTTTTATTAGATATATTAAATTTCATGATATTAACACAAACTTGCAGGTGAAAGGATAAATTTTTAATAGTATATATAATATAATAGTTTCATAAAATAAAAGTTTGGCAATATACCAAACTAAATCTATACTTAAAATTCATAACTTTACCTTTACTCTAATTAAAAAAATACAATTTAACTCAATATTATCTTACACTTACCAACTATAACTTGTGTATTTGCTGCTACTTCTTTAGCTGCTGCAGCAGCAGCTGCTGCTGGATTACAATGTAATATATCTGATAATGATAATGATGATGCAATTAGTTGGCGTTTTTCTTCAAAATTTAAATAATCCATTGAATTGCTACGTTGCGGTGTTACAGTAATTGTTACAGATTTTTGCATTTTTGTAACAACACTATATTTACCACCTGTAGTAGATGTTGTATCAATTATACCATCATTACTATTATTATCATTTGTATCATTATTATCATCATTATTACTTATTTCATTATTATCATCTTCATTATTTTGATTATCATATTCATTTTCATCGTCATCATCATCATTAACATCATTATTTTGTTGTTGTTGCTGTAAATGTCTTTGATGATGATGATAATTATGATATTGTTGTTGAATTTGTTGTTGATAGGTTTGTTGTAAATGTTGTTGTAATTGATGATGAAAATCAGATATTGGAGATGATGGTGATATTATACGTTGTTGCTGTTGCTGTTGTTGTTGTTGATAATGATCAACATTATTTGAATTTATACCGCCACCACCTCCAATAACAATTCTATTATTACCATTATTGGTATTTTGTTGCTGCTGCTGTTGTTGTTGTTGATTATTTTGGTTATGATTATTGCTATAATTATTTCTCATTGACATAACTTGGAGTAATAAACTACTTTTTTAAATTATAATTTAATAATAGTAACACTAATTTTATTATGCTAAATATATATAATATATTAAATTGGCAAATTTAAAAGCACACACCTAAAGATTATTTATTATATTTTTATATTTTGTAAAAATTAATTTGGCACTAATAAAGAAAATAAATTTAATATTAAAGCTTTTTTGATTTGATTTCTTTTTGAAGGAAAGAAATTTTTTAAGTTAAAATTATTTAATTTTAATTTTTTTCTTATATAAAACTTAATTAAATTTCAATTTATAATATTTTTTTTTATTGTAGATTTATAATTAAACTAAATTTGATTAAATTATTATTATAGGTCACACATTTAAGTATACGGAGTATATCAAATTTTTATATTAATTATTATATACGTGCTAAGAATTTATTGATTCTTAATTACATATCTTACAGATTGAAAGATTCACTTAACATAGATATTTATGTATATTATTATTTTTTGTGCGTTCATTTAAATATAGATTTATATACATTTATTATGAAAAAAATATATAAATGTATATATTTGTAATTAAATATAAATTAGGATAAATTTGGCACTAATATTTTATCAATTTGACTTTTTCTTATAACTTTATTTTTTATTTATTTTTTTTGGTTATACATATATGTATAATGAAAATTCAGTCTCAAATCTAAAATTAATCAAAATGATAATTAATATTTATATTATAACGGTATAGATTATTTTTGGACAATTATAATATTTTTCGATATTATTTAGTTACACACCCTTGAAGTATTGCAGCTATAGGGGATTAGGTCTTATACATAGATAAGGATATCAAGATGAATTAAATTTATTTTTGGATAGTCCTTTTTATATTGGTCAAAGAAATAAAAGATATTTTCAGTAAGGAAAAAATATTTGAAGTATATAAGCTATGATCACGACATTAGTTACTTCATTTAGTCGTAACGATTTGAGTGTAGTATTTATTTAGATTAATATGTGGTATATTTCTGTTTGTATGATTATAGGTTTTCAGTTAATTAGTAGTGTACATTTGAACTTAACAGAAGCTATAATCCTCTTACAGTCTAATGTCTAACTAACGTAACCTAATATTAGAAAATTGTATTATAAATGTTCATGAAACATTACCTTTATAAAACTACATAAGTATATAATCAGTAGCCACCAATTTCCAGATAAGAAATTAATTTGTTAGAAGTGTGATTTATTTGAAATTTGAGATTTTAAAAGACAAATTGAAATTTCCTACTGAATTTTTTACACTTTGTTGCGAAAATATTGTATTTATGACAAAAAATACGAAATATTTATAAGTTCAAACCCGTGTATCAAAAGTAACAAATTATACTCTTGTGGTTATAAATATGTAAACTTTCTTTAAGAAAATTTCTATTTATAATATAATAATAAGTTAATTTTCCAAAAATTTTATAATTTTCCAATTTCTCCAATGACCTATTAAACTGAACCATAGAATTTAATTTAATAAATATTTTCATTTTTCATTAAACAATAAAATTATAGTTTTTCACTCAAAACTATAATTAAAATATTTCTTTACAAATATAAATTTCCCACTAAATTAATAATATTAATCTATAATTTAATAATTAAATTTTCTCCATTGAAAAATATAAATTATTTATAATAAACAAAAAAATAATAATTAATATTTATACAAAAATTATTACAAGAAAATAATAAAAATTAATTAATTAAAAAAACCGATTTAAATGAAATCAGAAAATTTCACTTGTATAGTATTTTTTATATATGCTTACTAAAAAAAATTTGCTATTACTATTTTTTATGAATTAAATTAATTGTGTGAAAATTAGTAAAGAAAAATTTTATTCTCAAAAAGCGTCAACATAAAAAAAAAAGTTACAAAATTTTTATACCATACACCACCCACCAACAGATATAAATTTAAAATTAAAAGTTATTCGTGCGGGAAGTAATACAAGTGCTAAGAAGATTTTGAGACTATGTTATTAAAAAAAAAATTGGAAAAAAGACGACATAGAAATATACTTTGAATCTTAAATATGTATACAAATTATTTTCAATATCGTTCTCTCTCTATTATACATTGTGTGTTCGTTCAATATTTTCTTACTATAGTTTTATTTTTTATGTTGTTAATAAAAAAAAATACCAGCAGCTTCGACTTTGTTTCTTCAAAAAAAAACAAAATTGATAAAAAGGAGAAAGTCATTGTTGTGAAAAATAATATAAACTTGAAAGTATGTATACGATCTATTTTCAAGTACATGAAGTTTATTGGAAAGAATTGTGTATACTTTTCAAAAAGAAATGGCTGAGACATGATGTGTTTTTTTTATATATAAAAATTATGATTTATTGATAATAATTTTAAAAATTCGTATTTAAAAGGATATTTCTATAAGAATACAAACAAAAGAAATTTGCAGTATGAACATGAACTTAGACTTCGCCTTTTTGCTGTGTCTCTTGAAAATATGAGTGAAAATATAATGATATTTTTGTCATGCAATTTAGTATAGAAGGGATAATAATGAGTAGTAAATAGTAAATCCTGATTGCATAATACTTCCAATTATATAATGTATAGTGTCAGCAGGACTAAAAACAGTTGAACAAAAACTTATTTATATTGCTTGTTGCAAATAAATGTTTATGCGACCAATTAAATTACTGTATATTTGGTACTCGAAACTACCAATATGGAACTATGTATTATGTAAATATTACGTTTCAAATAGCATCGTTAATGAAATTACGTAGAAACGTAGATAATATTGGACTGTTTACGTAATTATGTAAATATTACGTTTAAATTACGTAAATATTACCCTTAACAGATAAAGTAATATACGTAAATATGACGTTTTCGAAATACAAAATACCATTAAGACATTTCACAAAATAAATATTGTATATATATAAGTTCTAGTCTAGGAAAATGAAAATAGGAAAAAATTACTTCTTAACGAATCAACAATCGATTTTATATTATTAATGAAAGACAATTTAAATTGGAGACGTCTTGTCATTTCTATAAAATAAAATCTAATACTTAAAATTTATCCTGCCATTCAAAAGAAAAAATTAAAATAAACAAAATCAAAACAAAAATAATTTTTTTCATAATCTATTTTTTTTATGTATGTAAAGTATAATAAGTAATTTATTTTTATTACATTCAATTCCTTTTTGATTTTATATATATATGTACTTATTGTTTTTTAGTCCTTTTTATTATTCTGTCTGAGAATTTTTCCCGAAACAAAAAAAAATTAAATTGATTTTATTATACGATATATAGTACTAAAAATCATTTTAGGATTATGTCTTTTTACATCATCATTTCTCTCAAACTCGTCCCAACCAAAAATAACGTTTGTAAAAATAGCAAACAAAATTATATACAACAAAAGGAT
This sequence comes from Empis stercorea, assembly GCA_949752835.1. Taxonomy (NCBI): domain Eukaryota; kingdom Metazoa; phylum Arthropoda; class Insecta; order Diptera; family Empididae; genus Empis; species Empis stercorea. The sequence continues at coordinate 18,766,156 of OX457085.1, read as the reverse complement.
CAATTTCTTCATTTCTCCATCCTTTAATGTCCTTTAATGTTAAAATCCACAAAACTTATTGTATACTATATATAGAAAAAAAGGATACTATAGAGACCTGATGATGTACTTTAAGTAGAAAATCTCATCAAAATTGATTTCCAGGTAGACTAAACAAGGATATTTCTCAACAACATTAATATTGTGAGTATATATGGTACATAAAAGTAAGGAAAGGTTCGTTTGTAGTAACTATATGAATATAATAATGTCCATGTATATATAAAAAAAAAGTCAATACAGAAAAAAAAAAAAACGAAGGATAAAGAGAATTTAATAAGCAGTCGTCCTTTATATAAATTTGTGTATATATTTTTTGGTATATATCCTTTTATATTAAACCTAAATTGCCATGGAATTATATCTCTCTGTATAAAAATAAATAATCTTTAAAAAAAATTCTGGTATTAAAAACAATTTTTTTTTAAAATAATTCCTTTTCCTTTCTTTATTGTATAATTTCTATGTTTGGCTGAGTATAGAATATAAACAAGGTTTGATATTAAACATTTTTCTCTTTTACATTGTTGGTAAAACCTGCCTGGGATGATGATGAACCTTCCAAAACAAACCAAAACCAACAAAAAAAGAAGAAATAGAAAAAGAACCAAACAAGAAAAATTTATTCAATTTTTATTTTTATGTCATCGCGTTTTATTTTTTGACCCTAGCGCGGAACTAAAAATTGGAAAAAGGATATTTTTCTTATAAGAGGAGTGTTTTTTTTTTTAAATTTCTGTAAATTTTATACAGAGAAGAGGATAACAAAGAAAAGACTAATTTAAAAAAAACCTTCGTAATTTGTTGCGTTTTATGGTTGGAAGCCATTAACCTATCAGTTAGAATTTTGTTTTTGTTTTTTTGGTTTTTCTCTGAAACTTTTCGAACAACTACACAGGAAAGAATTTAAAATAAAATTTATATAAAAGTTGGTAGCTGGTTTTCTCCTTTTTGGAAGAATGAATAAACAAAAAATTGTTTGGTAAATTTTGTTTTTATATATAGAAGTTTGTGTGAAGGACAGGTGCTTCATTTTTTTAAAGGTATAAAGGAAAAATTCTTTGTTGTTGGTTTTTTTTACCACATTTTCAAGAATTTTTTTTGACAAGAATTTTTTTTTTTATTTATTGGTAAATAAAATTTTTATATTTCATATTTTTGAATATAAATATTTTTTGAAGAGAATTATATGAAGTTATTTTGTAAATTTTTAAATGTTTCATGAATTATTAATTTGTTTATGGCATATTTCAGTTTTCTAAAAGTGACTTATAATAAAGAATTTTTTACATTATAAAGTCGAAATTCATTCAGTAATATTTAAATTATTTAAATTATGGAAGTTAAATGAAAATTCGCAATGTCTAAAATAGCAATTATAATATGATAAAAAAAATTAAATTTATAATTGAAAAAATAATTTGCTTTATGTTGATAGTGAAATTTAATTTAATCTTTCATGGCCTTTAGCTTCATTTTAAAATCATTTGATTTAAAATGTCCTAATTTAATTTTTTAAATTTGTTAATTTACGATCTGTAATTACATTTAATAAACAAAAATTAAACTTAATTTGTGAGATATTGAAATTAAATCAATTAAGTAAAATTAAATTAATTTATATTTTGGTAAATTTTATGTAAATTTAAGAACTGAATGGAGTATATATAATATAGATTGAGATAAAATTAATCTTTCTACATTTCTTATTAGTTTTTTTTTCCAAATCGAATTCGCCCTATTTCAAAGGCTTTAGGGATCCTTTCAAACGTCTTTAGCTCTAAAAACTACACTCAAATATCTAAGAGAGATGAAAATAGACTATGTATAAAATATTTCTAAAAATACTAAAAACCACTTGTTCAAATAATTTATGAAGAATTGTTCATTGAACCTTTTTATTTACCATTTCTCCATCCCCTTGACCTCTTCATTAATTAATTTTTTTTTTTTGTTTTTTACTTTTACTCTTATTCATTACAAGACAACAGACAACCAATTTTATTTTTATTACAGTCGTACACTGGTCTGGTCTGTTCGTCAAATAAAAACTTGAACCATAAAATTATATTTGAAGAATTTCAGACTGACTGCACCCAAAAAACCATCAATATACCACCACATAATGACATGAAAGAAATGAAAATATTTTCACATTAAAATGCAACAAAAAGAATTTCAGATTTTGATAATTATAATTCACTTGTCAAATTTATATGTGCAACAAATCGTAATAATTACGTGATATGTGTAACAAAATAACAAAGTAAATTTATTATTTCAAATCAAAATTTATTAATTGATATAAAAATTGCATTTTTTTTTTTAAATTTACTTAAAAACAATTTTTTTTATATATTTTTTTGTAAATTATAAAAAAATTAATTTTATAAACAAATTTTTTGTTATCTAATAAAAATTAATTACAGTGTAAACATTCCACAAAAACAATTTTTTATAAATATATTATTTAATTGGTTTTCTTTTTGTTGTGTGCCCCGTTAGGCATAAACTTATTAAATTTTGAATAATTTTTGTTTGAATTTTTTTTTAATATTTTTTGTTTACACAAAACTCACTAACACTACTTTAATACTCGGCACTTCACACACACTCAAAGATTTTTAAAACCATCAATTGAAATTGAAATTTTTTCATTTTCCTTTTTATTAATTTTTTTTATATTAATTTTTAATGCACACCAATACACTTGCGCAATCTAAAGATTTTTCCTTTAAATATTTTATTTATGTATCACAAACACAAATGCAAAATATTTTAAATATATACAATTTTTAAATTTATAATCTTTTTTAAGTATATATTCCGGAATGTATAGTAAAAAGAGAGTGAGAGAATAGAATTAATCTCTTGACATAAGTAATAATAATTATTACTACGATATCGAAATGTCAAAAAAAAAAAACAAAACAATAGACTATAATGTCAGTAAAGACGGGCGGATGATTATGTACCCTAATAATTAATTAAATTTACTGTGTTTTTGTTATGTGAAGAACCGATTGAAATTTTTTTTATGTTATTCCGGGCGGAAAAATAATTGTTTTAATTGAAATTTCTGACTGATTGAAATATTTTTGACTGTCTTAAGGTGAAAATGAAAAGAAAATTAATTACAGAAGTACTTTTATTTAATAAAAACACTAAAATTATTTAATTTTTATATATAGTATTTTTAATTTTAAATAAATAACCGGGAGCGACAAAAATAAAAATAAATGTCGTGTCGCATCTACACCGAATGAGATGTGACGGCAAACTAAAAAAATTAATATCAAATTCTGTTAGTATTCAAATCAAAGAATTTATACAAAAGATATTTTGATTAAAATGTATGAGTTTTGTTTTTATGTGTTAGTTTTGTGTTGCCAGATTTGAAATATTTTTGTTTACAAAATTCGAATTGAATTATTCCCTCGAATGAAATATTATTTGGATAAAAATATTATTCGGATAGAAAAGAAATTTGAATATCTATTTGTGTAAGTAACGAGTCGTTAAAAGGTAAAACAATTATTCGGAGTCCTTAAAAAGTACAAAAATTCAATTAATTAGCTAAATTTTAGTCATAACCGTAATATAGACCAGTCCAAATGCTAGAAGTGATTATTACCGCTAGATTATGATATACCAAAAAATCTGTATTAAAATTTTAATTTTAATCAATTTATTTAGACCTACAAAGTGAAGAAACAGTAAGAAACCTCTTTCTTAGGTCAAACGAAATTGATGTAAATATTTAATCATAAATTATTTTAAGGATATTCAAACTATTATTTAAAAAATAAATAAATAACGAATATAATAACAAAGAAAAATCAATGAACCTTATAATATGGCAACCCTTTAATCAATTATTTAACATCGAAACACAAAAGAATCATATATTTACTTTTGCAGGTTTTTTCAGTTAAAAAAAATATAAAGCTTTTTTGAGTATAAATGCACTTAACGTATACTCATACGCATCTATACATAAAAAAAGTATCTATAAACATATTTTATGTTGTATCAGATCTGAATTCTGAATCTTTACAATACAACTACAAAACAAATTTCATAAAGAACATAAATGTAGTATCCTATGGCAATACAATTTTACTATTATTTGAAAATTCTCACATTTCACTCGCTTTGTTTATTTATGCTATAATATATGTAATCGAAAAACTTATAAGAGATAGAAAAAAATACCGGCTAGAATTATTTATGTATGCGGGAGCAGCACTAAAAAATACAAATTTTAAACAGTGTTTCTCAAAATGTTTATCTTTATTTTTTTCTCAAAAGAGCTTTAAGATAATTTTAAACATCCCTAAAGATATGTAAATAAAAATTGTAAATATTAATATTTGGATTTTTATTCAAATTAATTTAATCAAAATATTTTTTATCTAAATAATATTTGAATATCTGAATTAAACTTTTATCTGTAATTTCATTATATTTTTAAACATTAATTTGTAATTTTAATTTAAATATTAAAAAAGAAACCAAATTTTTAAAAATCAATATTGAATTTATTAAATGAAGAAGAAAATTTACAACACCCAAAAGTAGGCAAATAATATATTATTTTTATCCAAACAAATTTAAGAAATTTTATTTTAAGAACAGCTAAATATATGCAAAACAATATAAAGAGCAAAAGTGATTTTAACTTTAATAATTTTCGTTTTTTTTTGTATAATTTTAACAAGTGCACAAAAATTTTCTTTCAAGGATAATTAGCACAACAGACCAGACATCATTAAAAACATGTTGCTATTTAAAAAAAAAAACACCCAAAATATTGTGCATAGTTTTATTAATAGTTTTTAAGGACGAGGCCAACAAGAGAATTATTTCTACTCCAGTCTATTTGTATCCTTCCTATATTCTATTATCACCTCCAACATGGAAATTGCAATCTGTCTGCATCCCTTTTTCTTACACTATATATCATAGTAATATATATATACAAATAACCTTTTATTAATTAATTCCTCTCCGTAGTATCTTTATGTATGTATATACATATTTGTACAAAGTGTGGATGGAGTTTATATTTATAGTTTTTTCCCAACATGTAAATCAAATTCTTTTTTTCTGTAGGCATACAAATAAATTTAATTCAAGACCGCAAAAACGTTAGTGCATATTCCTATATCGTTCATCATCAAGCAACAAAAATATGGATGGGGGGGACTTATGGGAGTAAATAATGTAATATTATTGTTTTTGTCATATATATACATCAGTGGATCACTAAATCGATTTTTTATTTATTTATATGTGTGTATAACAAGGAAAAAATTACAACATTAAGCAAAAAAAAAGGAAGCAGCACGAAGAAGAAGAGGTTACACAAAAAAAAAACTATAACAACATTTACAATCTGCTGCGCTCTGAATTAATGGCATATATCCTTTTTATATATATACATATATTTTTTAATGTTATATACATACATATATATATTTTTGCAATATTAGCAAAATATGTTGAACATCGAAACATATCAAGCATAATAATAACGGGAGCAACAACACAACAACACAAAAATATTGAAAGGAATTTATTCGTAATACTTTTATTATGCTGTAAAAGAAAAAAAATGTTTTTAGATGAGAACTTGTGAAATGTTTTAATATTTTACAGGGTAATTTAAAAACTGCCCATTAATAAAAAAAATAGATTTAATTTATTTGAAAAGAAGGGATTTCAAATATGATCCTATTTGTAACTACCATTTCGTATTTTATTGCCATAATTTACTGAATAATATAAAATACATGTAAATTAAAATCTCTGAATGTCCTTATGCGTTTTTATTGTATTTATACAACATTTGAACTCCCATATTTGCAGTCTCTAAATGATTAAGTAATATACAGAATCACAAAAGGATTAATAAAAAATATTATAAAAATGTACTATGTATGAATGTGATTGGGGATGAAAGACCGTTATATCGAATTTATACGTCCCCCTTGGGCTTTGGTATATAAATAAATCTAATATTTTTGTTATTATTCAAAAAAAAATTACATAAAATTTTTCATTCATGTTCACTGCACTGTAACACAATAATGTAATGATAACATATATAGAGGGGGATGAAGTGCGATGGAATTTCCACAACTTGCAAAAAAAAACGGTGGCTACAAACCCACCCCATACAACGAAAATATATAACACTTTTATTAGGGTTGCTTTAGAATATCTGATAATATGGAATTTAATTTAAAATATTTATACAATAAAAAATCAACAAAAAATTTTTGGTTAAATTATTAATTTCAATTTGTATATTTCAGACTTCATACCCGAATTCTCTAATATTATAGCGATTTTCTTTGACAATTTTCAATATCAGAGAGAAAGAAACTTTTAAAAAATTTAAGACATTTTCCCCGCGAAATTTACCAAAAAGAAATAAAACTCTCAGATGTTCTATTTTTACACTTTAAACCCCCAGGGTAGATATCTACAAAATCTCTAACACAAGCACCTGATGTAATCCAAATTTAAAATTTTATCTTTTAACGATAAAAAGAAACACCTCCCCCCATTTTATGGTTACAGAGTCATATGCACTCAATTAATCCTTGAAAAATGAATATCAAAGTAAAATCAATACCCACTTCTTTTTGTAAGAGTCAAAATTGCTTCTTAATCAAGTTCAATTCTTCTTTATGCGATAATATCCTTTTTATATGTTTGCCAAATAAAGTTCAAGAACCGGAATAATAATTCTTTTCTCTGTAAAAAAAATTTTACCCCCCCAGATAGATGAAAATTTTTGCATATAAATTTATTTACTATAAAGAAAACGAAATTTTCATTTTAATGTTTAAAAATGCAAGAAAATTTTGTTGTTTTTTATTCTTATCCGTCACAAACAACAAAACGCAAAAATAATAATTTCATTTTTTTTTTTATTATAATTTTTGTTAAATTTTTTATACATATTTTATAAAAAAAATTTCACATCCTGTGCAGATATTATTTTCTATCATATATTAAATTATTATCCTTAATATTGAAGGACAAAATGGTCAACAAAAACAACAACAACAAAAAGCAATGGAATAAAATAAATAAATAAAAGAAAATTTATTTTCTTTTTCAAATTTCATGAGTTGGAAAATTTTTTTCTTTTGAAAACAAAAATTTTTTTTTATATTGTTAAGTATTCAGGAAGTTTTTTATATCCTTATTTTATAAGAAATTTAATTTTTTTATATAGAACTTTACTTTTCGTCGAAGTTAAATTATTTGAAATTCAGAAAAATAGAAAGAATTTTAATATTAAATATATATAGGAATATATGATAAATGCGTCGTAATGAAAACGGATTCAGAGGGGAATCAAGATTATTTTGCGGAAGAGGACATTTTTTTAGTCTTTTAATATAGAAAAATGGAAAGAATTTCAGGGAGAATGGAAATTTTTTAATTTTATATCTATAATTCTAAATATTTAATAATAATTTTAAAGGTAGTGTAATTGTGGTTAAGCGGAAAATCTCTATTCACATAGCCCGAAATTCAACTATAGAGCCACCGTCACCAATCATCTTAAAACTATCTGATATTTATGTACCAAATTAAGGTTATAATCTTTATTTTCATAATATTTTATTGTAACTCAAAAATTTAGCATATTGGAGCTCTCAGAATATGGATCCATGTATTTATTATGGAATTTTTCAAATAATTCTATCAAAATTTCAAATAAACATGAAATATTTCAACTAAAAAATTATTTAAAATTCAAAAAATCATCTTAATCAAAATTAAAATTATGAAATTTTATCTTTTTATATCTGAAATTTATGAAAAAAAATATTTGAAAAATTTAATAAGCTTACAGAAACCTTAATCATATACATACATACATATTTTTATAATGATTCAGGGAAATATAATTTATTCGAAAACTACAAAAAAAAAAAAAAAATTGAATATTGATTTCCCTCATGCCAAATATTTTCTATATATATTTTTCATCTTTTTCGGTCATGAAAACGAGAAATTTTCTATCCAAATTAATCATCTTTAATATATTAGAAAATATTTTCCATTTACGTTTTCTGATTTATTTTCTCTTTGGTATATAACAAAAATCTAATTAAAGGATTTCCTCTGAAAACAAATAAACTACATAAATTTTTACATACCATACAACCATGTATGTATATATGCAAAACAATGTATATGATAATACTGATAATACATATGATCCTTTTTACAAGGTTTTATAGAAGTTTATAGGTATTTTTTTATATCTGTTTATTGGGATACGAGTTTGTTGCCAAAACGTGCCTTAAATCATTATTTTTATATTAGAAAAATGAACTTGGCATAATAACGTAATTTTTTGGAAAAACTAACAAAACCAATGAAAATTCCAAGAAGTCCTTAGAGAACACGTTATGCAAGAAACTTGGATTTTTTTTTTTGTAAAAGAAAATAAAAAAAATTGAGAATAAATGATAGAAGATTGCAAATTTAAAACAATATAAATGATTTTGTTATTCATGAGTTTGAAGGTTTTTGAAAAGGATCAAATTTTAAATGCATAAAAGAAAAGATCTAAAATTCATTTGGCATGAAAAATTTGATACATTTAATTTTCCAATTTTAAATTAAGTTCTCAGAAAGTAAACTTTATTAATTAAAATATTATTTTGTGAACTTTTAATTTTTGGTCTTTTATAAAATTAAATTTATATAATAAAGTTAAAGTTAATTTCTGAAAAACTTCATATTGAAATAATTTTAAAGTTTTAAAATAATAAATTTGTATATGATTTTTTTTTATAAATTATTCCACATAACATTAACATTATCTCGAATAAATAATTTTTTATGGTGCATTTTCTGGTTGAAAGGACTGTCGATATTACAGAATTCATAATAAAAAGAAATCCATACTTTTTCTTATCAAAGTTTTATGTTCTATACATGGTAAAGTTTAAATTTCTTTTTTTACATAATTTTATTCTAAAAAAAAATATATAAAAACTTTCTTTCTTTTTATAAGCTAAACGAAAAAAAAAAAGGAATTTAAACGTTTTATTTTATTTCCATAAAGGATTAGAGTGTGTTAACATTTTGAGAATATGATTATTATTATTATTTGCACATGTCTTCTATGTGTACAATATAAATTTGAAATAAATTTTAAAACAAATCCTTTGTACAAATAACAGAAAAATTTCTTACACTTTAAAAATGGAAAACTTTAAATGGAATTTTTTTAAATATTTTTTTAAAACTTTTGATAGCTTTATTCTTTATTATATATTTGAAATTGTCTATGCTTTTTATTTCAACAAAAAGTATTTTTTTTAATATAAATATCAGTGCAATTTTAAAATTATATAAATATGAATTTTTAAAGTTTTCAAATCCTTTTAGATATATAATTAAGAAAATTGGAATATGTAAATAAAAAATGGTATTATTACTGTTTCATTTATGAAAATTACTCATAACTAAGTAGAAGTAAGCACATAGAATTTTGTCTCGAGTGATTGAGTCTAGTAGTTTGGCCGACCAAATTCCTCAGTTCGTTGGAAAATTTCCAATAAATTTTTAAATGTAATCCGGCTAAGTCAACAATTAATATATAAAAATAGATTAGAATTAATTTTATGAAAACTGAGCAATTTGTAGTCTGGATGTCTTTTATCCTTATATTCATTTTTAAGATTTTAAAAATCTTAAATCATAATAAACAAAAAACATCTTAAAAAATTTGTCAAATATTTAATTGTGTATTTTATTGAAAGCATAAAATTGTATATCCTTGCATCAGCAAGAACGAAAAGCTTTCAAACAAAATTTTATTATAATTTTTTTTTAACATTTAAAATTGAAGATTTATGTTTAATGTTGCTGACAAGGACATTTTATTTTATATCCTTTTTTCCACCTCCTCGCTCCTCCACCCATATCACATCCGAGCTCATTCACCCAAAAACAGATTTTTTTCTTGAATTTAAAATTGGAAAAAAAACTATTTTTGTATTTGACACATCACCACCCGCGTTACACTCTTTCTATTTCTAGATAAACAAAAAAATCCTTTCAACCAGAAAATAACAATTATTGGAATAATAAAAATCGCGCACAAAAAGCTATAAAAAAGGATTTTTCCTATAAAAAATATCAAACACAAACAAACAAACGAAAAAACCATCAAAAACACTTCTTCAACTTAAATATATTATAAAAGGATTGCTTTATAAACGCTTCCTTTTATATATAAGAGGGTGAATCACAAAAACATACTTGTTATTAAATAGTCAATTTAAAATATAACATGAATTTACGGGGAATGCGTGCAATAAGACAATCCCGAATATAAATTTGTACATTATATAAATGATAATAGGTGAAAATTTAAGGTGTTTTCAGTGTTCTTTTGCTTATGTGTACGGTAAACGTTGTGTTATTTCACCACTTTTGTAATATAAAACCACCCTATAACATTTTAAAGTGGATTTACTGAAAATGATTTTAACACTCGATAGAAATATAAAATTTTACGATATTTCTCTTATACTAATAATTTTTACTACTTTGTTTATTGCTGTGACAAACACAAAAAATTTCAAATAAAAAATAAGAAAATTTTCGGTAATGTATGTGATTGATAATAGTGTAGATATTTGCAAATTTTGAGGGTTTTATATTGAGGGAACAGGTGAAGGACATTATTATTTATTAGTTTTATTATATTAAAATTACCCTAAAACTTTTTATACAATTTAAAAATGTTGTTTGCTTGAGTTCAATGAAAATTTTGTTATACTATTTTGGGGGTAATTTAATGAATTTGATTTTTTACAAAGATTACCATTTTTAAAAAATTGTTGAACTACAATAATTTCATATAGCTATACAGAATGTTGCTTACCTGAAACGAAAAAATAAGGACAAATATTAATTGAAATATTTTAAATATGATAAAAATATAATATTTAAATTATTTTAATCAAGTATAAAATTAGTTAAATATTAATTATGTCTAAAGAAACTACTTATAATAGGAAAATGTTTAAAAATTATTTTAGTTTTAAAGTTAAATTTATTGTCAGAATAATTATATGGCGGCAATTTTACTTCTAAGAATCTCAACTTTTCCGTCATCACAAAATCTACTTTACAAAAATCGGGAGCGCCCCAAAATCTTGGTTTCAAAATCTTGCATTACAAAATCTTGCATTTTTTTAATATCTTGCATTACAAAAAATTGCTTTTTTAAAAATCTTGAATTACAAAATCTTGCTTTTAAAAATCTAGCATCATAAAATCTTCCTTAAAGAGAAACATGAATTATTTGAACTTAAAACACTTATTTATTTAAAATGAAAATAATAATTAAAAATAAAAATCTTCATTTGGTTATAATTAAATATTATAGAACTTTTAATATAAAAATTAACAAAGAATTATATTACGCGCAATGCGCTTCAAAAAATCGGTTTTACTTATTCTTTCCCTTTTCCTAATTACTCTTTTAATATTGTTATTTTTTTTATCGTATTTTTCTTTTTTTGGTAGCCTTTCTCCTGATTTCACTTTCTCAATGCTATTTTTAGCAATAATAAGCTCTTTAGATAAGTCTTCTACTATTTTATATATGCCAGTATGACGTCTGCCAACTACTACTGTAAGGCGTCGGTGCCATGCCTCTACACTATTCTGCGTCCGCGGAAAGCTTTCAGGACCTATTCCTGCGTCAGAAATTGACCAAAATTCTGGACTGTATCTGGGTTTCTTCGGGTTTCCCCCACTAAAGTTTTTTTTCAAACCAGAGTCCAAATTTTTTAGTAGCTTCATCATCAAACTTGTTACTTAAAGCCGAGTAATAAGCAGAGACTTCGTTTGGTGGTACAAATGACAAACTTTTGATCATCCTGATTTGTATGGAAAAGGATTCAGAATTCCCATATTTAGCCACTAATTTTTTTTTTGAATTCTTCTCCAAATTATTTGGCCAAAATGAAATAAACAACCCTTAAATGATGTTTGGGGGAAAAATGCTTAGGCTGATGAAGTTATTGTCTTTTCAAAATCACAAATTATCCTCTGTGGATTAATATTAATTCCTAGTTCTAAGCACAGTTTTCTTAAGTTGAAGAACAATTGGTCGTAAACTTTTTTCGATTTTTTGCTCATCAGACAAAATATCAATGGGACTATTTCTTCTTCGACAATACCGTGAATGGAAAATAGTTGTCGCATTATAGTTGGAACTACGTCGAATGTTCCATCCATTATCCAACAACTGGATTCAGCAAGTAATTTTAATGAAGAAATAGTCCCCATCATCAATATTATTTTTTAACCGTCAAACTCATCTTCATTTAAAATAAATAATTCACCTTCAACGAAACGAAGATTTTCCGGGATATCTTGAATATTATCCGGTTCTTTTATTTTATTAGCACGTGCACGTTGAATTTTTATTCTCTGCGCCTTTTTAGATGGTAGATAAACTCTTGATTCGCTGGCCGTTTCAACAATAGAATACCTTATTATTGCGGATGGTGCACAATCCGAAATCTTGGCTTTAGACTTTACCGAGTTATTAGCTTCACCTACAATTTTTTCATGGGCAACAGGCTCATGAGAATGATTTTCCGAATATTTCACAATGTCGTGCTTGTCATGTATCTTACGGGTGACCACACGTCCACTACAGTGCAAGCTTTTTTGTTTGCTGCAAACCCAATTAAATGTTTTTTTTGTTTTTCTGTTTAAATGAAATGAAAATCCATCGATGTATAATTTTTCATTGCCCTTATTGGAAGTAATGATGGAGATATTCATGATGAAGGGCCCTATTAAATTTAATATTATATTTACAGAATATATTTAACACAACAACAAAAACAATTAGAAAAGGCACCTTGTTTGTACTTCTTATTTATTTTAACAAAATTAAAAATTTTAATTATCAACTGGCAGTGGCACTGATTATATTACTTATATTGACACTAATCAACTGCTGTGCTGAGTTTGTTATTCTTTCCTAATCTAAAGAATTTCAAATAGTTTCTAATTGTTTCTTTAAACAGTTAGTTTCTCTGAGAAGATTGCTTAATATTATAAACTTTTTGTTTTAATATTATAAACTTTTTGTTCTTGATATACGGCTACACAAGTGATGAAGTTAACCCAATTTAACTTCTTGGTACATATCTCCGATTAATCGCACGATTCAATAAATTTACGGGAACTTTTTAATGCAAGATTTTGTAATGCAAGATTTAATTAATCGCACGATACAATAAACTTACGGGAACTTTTTAATGCAAGATTTTGTAATGCAAGATTTTGTAATGCAGGGTTAGGGGACTAACCCACAAAAATCACAAAATATGTATAAAAATTGATCAAAAAATATTTTACAATTAATATAATTTTGAAATTTAAATTCATTAAGGCAGTAACACTACCTAGAAGCAAAAAAAGCATCGGCAGCGGCAGCAAAATTTTAAAACAATACAGTTTGAATTATACGTAACACAACATGACAGCGAGCAGCAGCACGGGCAGCAGCTGCTCATAAATCCTAATCTATAATTTGCTGCTTTGCTACCAACATGAATTGAGTAATATTGACAAAGCCTACTAAAAAAATATTTTCAATACAAATTATTCGTCAGATTGCTGCTGCTGCCTACTATTCGCTGCTATGTTCTGTTTTAAAACTTTTTTGGCTGTTGCTGCCGATGCCGATGCTTTTTTTCCTGCTAGGTTGTGTTACTGCCTATTGGACTAAAATCAAAGCCGTAATATATTATATACAGCATTGCTTAAATTCATTTTTAAAGGATTTAAATTCATTTACCAACTTCAGAAATATTATTTATAACTAACAAAGATATAAATATAAAATTTCGGAGCTACTGTCCAACTTACAACACAATTTAACATTAATCAGTGTCTGTTGCATAACGCAAAATAAATATCTAGCTAATAATTGTTCTATTTTTATTTTTGTATAATTTAATTACAACTAATTAATTAACGTTACACAATTAAAATGTAAAAAAAATATTTCTGGAAATTAAAAGAAAACTTTCATCATTTATAAGATTTTTAACATAAAACAAAATAACAAATTATTAAAATTATACATTTTTTCAACTTTATGTACGTACACAATATTAATTATAAGAAATTTATAATTTTTTTCTTATTACGTTTTATCGCGATCGTCTCTAGCAAAAAGGATATTTCTCACTTAATCATTTTTTTCTTAACTATAATATAATAATGAATTTACATACATAAACTGTACCAAAGCAAAAAAAAGAAGTCTATAACAAAAATAACAACAAGGACAAAATTATTTTTATTAACTTACATTTAAAAAAAATAATAGAAGTTTTCAGAAAAGTGAAAAATTATAAATAAAATGTCTTTTGGGCGCACAAGAAACTGGAAAAACGGAAAAAAAATATATCACTGTATATAATCTTATATAGTGTTGAAAAATGATTTGTTTTTTTACTACTCCTTCTACGACAGAAAGAAGAACATTTAACAATTCTGTTTCATAACATTTTTAAAAGCTACAATCAGAGGCACGGCATCAGACACACACAGAAAAAAAAACAAACAGATAGTAAATATAATATATTTTAAATTTTCATCATTACTATATAATATACCATTAATATTATTTGTATCGATTTTTCTTATTTTGTATCTCGATTTTTCCCAACTGTAAAAGTTTTTTTTTTAAAGGATAATAAGATGATCCTTTAAACGTACATATATATATAGATACAAACAAAAACATAATAATATGCCTTTTGTTGTTATATTTATTTGGCAGACAGGTAACAGATGGTTTTAAAGTATAATTTAGTAGAGTAACAAACAAATATATCATTGGTATTTTTAGTTATATTAAAAAAAAAAAAGCAAAATAATATTATACAAGTTCATTGTACGTTTTCGTTATCCTTTTTCAAAAATCCAACAAATATACTATATAAACTTGGTAAAGTTTTGTTCTACAATTTATTATGTAAAATTTTGATAATTGTTATCAGGAAATAATATTAAATTTTTTTTTTATATAATATTTTTAATTTCAGAAATTTTTGGTGTATAATAAATTTTATCTTTCAAGCAGGGAATTAAAATATTTATGAAGTTTTTAATTGATAAAATATGAAGCCAGTTAGAAAAATTAAATTTAGTAGACAAGTAGAAAATTGTAATTAATTATTTCCATTTTCATTCTTTTTTACAGGAGTATATTCCGAGTTATAAATGGAGTATTTTTCTAGTTTAGTGGCTTAATTTATATTTGATTTATTATTAGAAAATTAATTTCAACAATAAAAATAACTAAATTTTTAATCCAAAAATATAAATTTTGTATTGTGGAAATCGAATTGTTGAAATTATGAAATTATTAAAATTATGAAATGCATTATTTATCCTTAAACGGCACAAACTTGTCCTGTGATTGTTTTTAAATCGTTTCTGCACTTATTTGAAATGAAAAACTTTTAACGAAATTTATCCAGAAACTAAATTTTTGCAATTAGAATATTTCGCTTTTCAATCGCCAAATTTATCAATTTAAAGTACTTTTTCTTCTATTAAATAATAGATGGCGTATTTACCCATATAATAAAATTATTTATATTTAAATTTTAATTTAATAATTTTATGAATTTTATTACATAATAATTTCATTTCATTTTTGGGAATAAAAAGAAAACTTCAAAAAAAGGTCATTACTAATTTAGTATTTTCATCTCGTTACGATTTTATTTTCCACTTCAAATATTTCTCTTAATTTTTTTTTCCGGCACAACCAAAAAAAAAACTGAAAATATTTTTTGCTTACAACATTAAAATTTCCATACATAAATTTTCACAGAAAAAAAATGAAATTTCGATGTTGTTAGTATCTTAAAAACATAAATATAAAATTTCTTTTTTCCTTTTATATAAAAATAAAATTAGCTTTATTTATGAATCTTCTATACTATCTGGGAAAATATTTAATTTTAACCATAAAAAGCGTGTACTGAATATTTATAGAATATTTATTTTATTGTTCTACTACTTCAGTATGAAAATATGATGTAAAAAAAAGGATACTCTTCTAAACACATTTTCCCCAGTTTTGCTTATTTCGTTTTTTTTTATTTAAAAGAAAGTCGACTGACTGAATAATGAGCTTATATTTTTTCTTTGCTGCTGTTGCTGCTTTCCAAAAGCAAAAAAAAAAAAAAAGATAATAAAAAATATATTTATTTTACATGCATGTATTGCCAAAAACAAATTATGATAAGAATAATAATATTATTAACAACAACAAAACATACACATCCTTTTTAAATACAATATTTGTTCAATAAAAGTCGAGACACCATAAAAAAATTTATAACGATATACGGTATGTAAAAAAAAATAACAAAAAATTATGGCATCTTAAGTTTTTTCATATCATGAGCGTCGAAAGGATGTGGTATTGCTATATATATGTGTACTATTTGCATTTAGTACATCAGAAATATTACCAGTTCATCTTTTCGACACTACTAGGACAAATATGTGCTGACTGATGCATTTTTGATTATCTGTTCTTGAATCATGGCCGCGTTGCGTTCATAAACGCAGTATGATCGCAGTACTGCAATGTATTAATTCTTTTTACTGGTATTTTGACTATCGATACAGTGAAAAGTTGACAAATTTAGCTTAACCGCTCCTTCTGTCGACTGGTTGAATAAACTACCATAAAAACGAATAAAAACATTGCAGTACTGCATATATGAACGCGGCCCGGCCCATATGATTTTTCCTCCGAAAAACCGATTTTCTTCCAGGAAATGTGATTGATATTTTCTCAACAAACTAATGTCTCACTAAATTATTTATCAGCCAGTGTTTAGGAACTTTGCCTCACTTAAACCATTATTTTGTTGTAAAATGAATAATTTCAAGATTTGTTAATTTTTTTTATACAGAGGAGGCAAATACTCTCCTTTTCAGCTGATACGCCATTGTAATATTCTGTTTATCATCAAGGAAAATTCTTTCATTTTTTTTGGTAAAATCTTAAAAAAATAATTTTTTGGCAGAATCTTGAAAATTTTATATAAACACCTTTTTATTTTTATTGTGTAAACATTTTCATGTCCTTGATTAATATTCAAAATGTCCTTATAATTGTATAATGTTATATAATAATAATAATAAAAAAATTGGTTTTTTAAAGGGAAATGTTTTTCTTAAAAACAAAAACAGAAAATGTAATAAAAAAATTGTAATTTAGTCAGCAAAATTTAAAATATTTACATTTTAATTAGGAAATTTTCTACTATTAAATATATATTAGACAAATTTATTTGATTATGCAAAATTCTAAGCTGATATTTTGGATAATTTTAGAAAAATCTGTTTTTTTAAATATTATATGTTACTTTAATTTTTTAATAAAAATATTTTTTTAATAAGAAAAATTTGCTAAAACGTTTATGTTAATTTTTTACTCGATTAGTACAGAAATCAGAAATACGTTGCAAATCATATCTTGTCAGTTAAAAGCATAGTTTGAGACTTATACGACATTAGTTAATTTTTTCTTAAATTTCAATCAGATTTAATTCTACAATAATTTTCCTATAAAGAATTGTTTGTACCTTTTACTCTATATCTATAGTATAATCAACAGAAATCCAATAAAACATGTACCAAAAAAAAAAAAAATATCCTTCCTTCAAACATTATTAAATTACGAAAGAAAATAAATAGAAAAACAAATTTGGGATATTCTGACCGCAAAATGTAGCAGAGAGCACAAAAAAAAAATTATATCCAAATATTCTTCATTTTTTTTTTGTTCGCCACAGGGGATTGCACAAATGCAAAATGGTAAACCAACTTGTTTTTTCTACGAAAGCTAACAAAATCTTTTCCATTAAAACACAGATCCTAGATCAATATTATTTAAATTGTTTTTTTTTCTTATTTATACAACAAACATAACACACAAAAACATAAATAGAAAATATGTTTTCAAATAAAATAGTTCCGGATTTGAAAAATAAAATATATACGAAAAAAATATATAAAAAACAGAAAAAAATATATTCAAAAATGTATAAAATATAAAAATTGTTTATCGTCCTTTCTAGCTGCCAAAAATAAAATAAAGAAAAAAAAATTACTATATATCATAAATCTTTTTTTGTATTTTGTTTATTTGAAAAAATCAGAATAGTAAAAAATCTTATCCTTTTATATTATCTACAAGGATCCGGAAAAAATTGTATGTATGATATGAAGGAATGGAAATATTGAGTAAAAATGGGGAGAGTTCGCAAAAAAAATTAATAATTTTGTTTAGAATTTTTTTTCTCTAAAATGTTAGCTTTTTGTATTTATTTGTTATACTTTAGAGAAATCTATGTCACGATAAAAGAATCATAAAGTATAAAAAATATAAATAATAAATAGCAAGTAAAAAAAATAAAGGATATTTATGAAATTAGTTTCCTAAGAAATGAATTAATTATATGTTAAAAAATAATTATAGTTTCGACATAATTTTATAGACTTAAATTTTAATTAATATTTTACCAGGTTGCTGAATAATTTACAGGCTGTTAATTTGGACAGTTAAAAAATATTAAAATCAACGAACTATATATTATAGAAGGCTTAAGAGGTTAGAATTCGTATTCCAACATCTGACAGGGACGCTGGGGTAAAATGACAGTTGGCGGACATAAATTTAATAATTAAGGCATGTACTGATTGGTGTAAAAATAGAAGTCGTGACGTCACTCGTTATTTTGAAAATTTTTATTGCATAATTTATCATTTTTATTGCATAATTTATCATTTTTATTGCATAATTTATTTATTTATTGATATTTTATAATTAATTATAATTTGAATAATTTTTAATTTTGTCTTAGAAAGCAATAAAAAAATTTACAAACTGAAATGACGTCACGACTTCTATTTTAACACCAATTAGTACATGGCTTAATTATTAAATTTATGTCCGCCAACTGTCATTTTACCCCAGCGTCCCTGTCAGATGTTGGGACCAATCATTTATATGAAAACATAACCTCTTTAGGCTTCTAATAATATATAGTTCGTTGATTAAAATGATTTAAAATAAAAGACTGTTCATTTTTTTTGTTAAAATTTCATTTGTCAATCATGTTCATGTATACGAAGAATTCTATCGAAATTGATGTCGTTATCGAACCTTGCGCCTTGCGCGTTCGATTCTTACTTTTGTAAACATAAATATTTTTTTTATAAATATTTTTTTACAAACACTTAATCAGGTCCCTTTAAAATTTTTCAATTTCCAATCATATTTTATTCTATTTAAAATTAAATTGTATGTAAATGTTTTAGAAATATTGGAATTATGTTATAAGAAATACTTTTATAAAGAATTTTTGATTAAAAAGCCATTTTTTTTGTGATCATAAAAATTATATTTTGTTGTTAACAAATTTACATTTTTAAATAAGAAAAAAATGTCTCTAAATTTCCCTATAAAAATGAATAACATTCAAAAATTAATAATGTACAGAAGGGAACTAACAGTCAGTTAACAGTGGAATGAATTAACAGATATGCATGTAGCACTCCATCAATAGTTAACAGGTAATTAACAAATAATTAACAGATTGTTATTTAATTATAAATTGATAAATTTGAATTATTTGAATCCTCTACAATTGGGCGATAAATAAGAGGAGCTCTTCATACATATGATTATTACATAAACGATGCAATAAAATAAAAAATCCTTTCTATATACAATTAAAATTAAATTGTCAGAAAATGTTAAAACAATTTTAATAAATTAATAAACAAAAAGAAAACACAAAATCAAAAAGAAATAATAAATTATGTATACATATATTTAGAATAGATAAAATATTTCTATACAAAGCTTTCATATATTTCTATATTTATGAAGTTGTAAGAAATTCAAATAATTTTAAGGATAAATTGTGAAAATTGTTGTAAAATTACTTTAATATTTATATAATAGAAAAAATCTTAATAAATACCTCGATAATGTAATTTCAACATAATTTTTGTCCTTATTTATATATTGATTTATTTATATACTTTTATATTTATACATAATTAATTATTGTTTGTACGAAATTTGAACAAAAAATTTGTCTTTAAAATATTTAATATGGAATTTGAAATTTTAGTTGACAAATTCTTGAGTTAATTAAATATTGGAAATACAAATTATTAAAATAAATTAATCCACTTAGTATATTGAACATATTATTGAACTGCGGTTGCAAATATATGTTATTTAATTACATATATAAATTAAAATTTTCTATCATTTCATATCACAGACTCAAATAATTCAATTTTTCATTTGTATTAAAAGTGTTTTTAACTTTGACATATTTAAAACACTTCCAACTTGATTGCTATCCACTTTTCCATGCAGCAAATATAATTTTTAATCATTTCTTGTTAATTAAACACCATTAATTTTCAATTTATTAAAGCGTATTTCGATTATTAAACAAAAATGTTCAATCATTCTTGTCATAATTAAAATTTCTTGAATATAGATTTACCAAAGTTTTACCATTATATTTCTATATTCTATCTATTTCTATTATATACAATCGAAAGCTTTAATATTTAAATAATATATTTCTTTTTGTATAAAAAATCAAGTGAGAAATTTTTTTCGCAAATTTTATTAATATTATAAATTATATTATCCATGACACAAATATTTTATTAAATTAATTATTATATTATTTATTATAAATGGAAAACTTTTCATCCTATCCATAAAATTGAACATAAAATTCATCATTATAATTCTATGCATTATCATTTTATGATCATTATATATTTATATACGTAAAAGATAACTCAATTATTATGACTATAAACAGAAAAAAATAAATAAAAGGACTCCCGCACTTAACACTTAGTTAAGTATAACGACAATTAACCATAACACAAAAAAACTATATTGGAAAAAATGTAGACATAATAATTTATAAAGTTAAGAAAGCTTAACCACCATTAAAAGCATTGAATATTTTCGAAAAGTTTTTTGGTTGAAACTCATAAAATAACTAAGAAACACATTAAACTTTTTTTTTTATATACTGAAAATATTGAAAATTTATTGGTGAAGTACAGACAACCAAAAAAAAGTTTAAAAATTATTATATCCTTTATTAGATTCAATTAGAATTTTTTTTCATCTTATTTATAGTCGCAATTTTTTCCGATTAACCGATGAAATGATGAAATATAACGAACGGTACTAATAAGAAAAATTCCAAAACTAAAATTTATTATGTAGAGACTACAAAACAAAAAGTAAAGGAATATAATTTCAGGGCAAACAAAAATTTTCTTCAATATATTTTAACCAGTCAATAAAAATAATTCTTTAAAATATTCAACAAAAAATTGTGGGGTTTGTTTGAATTGAATTTTAAAATAAAGAAAAGACATAAATTATTGAAACTTTGTTAAAATAGGAAAATTAATATTAGCAATTGCACATTCTATCCTGATGCACAAATTAATTCTTAAAATATTGGTCCTTATATTTGATAATTGTGGTTCTGAAATTCGATTTGTAGATTTGATACTGTTGGTTCTGGTATTTGTTTTGTGTGATCGATAATCTTATATCGAAACCAAAATATGGGTGCTTGGATTCGATGTGCATTTTATAATATTGGGTTCATGGGTTCTCTTTGTTTATTTTGGTTTTAGCATCCGGATTACAGTATTCGATTCATGTATGTGATAATTTAATTACAGATCGAAATATTCAAATGAATTGAAATCGAATTTTTCGATTGTTTCCAATTGTAATTTTTCAATTCTTAAGAACTGTGGAATAGAAATAACCCCGCGACCGCCTGACTGTATAATTAAAACTGAAATAAAAATCAAATAATATTAATATACAACACAGAAATTAAGTGGAATTGTAAGTCTTCAGTTTATATTTAATGTTTTATAATTCCAATGTAAATATTTCAATAACTTTTCTTACAGAAAATATCGGTCAATAAACACAAGCAATATGAATAATATATAGTTTTGAATTGGTTAAAAATGAAATTAATGAATTCGAGTTTGTTAAAAATAGTAACCAATTCTTCAAGATTTCTTAAATAATAGTTAAATTATAAAGCAAAATTTACTTATATCATTTAAATAATTATATTAAAGATACTAGAAAAATAATATAAAAAATTAAAACACGATTTAATCGATTAAATTCCTTTGACTATAATTAATTAAAATTTGAGGATATCCTTTAAATCTAAATGTAAATCCAACCAAAATTAAAACCTTATTCGCCATAATTATAATTAAATTTATTCATTCAAACTTTATAAATAAAATAAAAAAAAATACAGAAAATCAGCCACAACAAAATGCTAATTAATTAAACTTTTAGTCATACATTAAAATAAATTTTAATATTTGGCATATATCCCAATCAACAATTTTGGCATAAAATTTAAAATAAAAAAAAACTTTTCTATACCAAATCTACAAATACCACTAAACCCATTAAAGGACGAAAAAAAAGGAAACATAATAAAAACTAAAATACTATTTTATTTGTTGTTATCATTTTTAAAATCACATTTTATTTACTATTTTATATCTTCATCAGTCACAATACCACAATTACCAAAAAAAAAATGTCCTTAAAATATAAATAAAGATTTGTCTCATAAAACATTATACAAATAAACATTTAAAATTATCCTTTTCAACATATATATTTAATCAACAAAAAATCCTCAAGAATTTAGATGACTTTTATATTTAAAAAGGTTCTAGTTTTTTGTGTGATTTGTTGTTTTTTGGGAAAAAATATATAAATTACTTATTTTTTAATATAAGTATATAGATTTTTTTAAGGACCAAATTAAGGACATTTTTCATGACAATTTATTATATTATATAAAAAAAGAGAATATATATTTTGAAAATTATTTGAAAATTGTTATGTGTAATTTTAAAACGACATTTTTTATAAATATACATGGAATAATTTCAATTAATTTTTTACTAAGAAAATTTTCTTTGGCGCGGTGCGTATTGAGAAAAATACTAAATGATCAATAAAAAATAATAAATCGTCCAGGGTTAAATAAAAATATAAATTCATTTAAAATTAAATTGAATATTCGCTGTAAATTATATTTGCAACATCAACAACACAAAAACTAAATTTTTTAAGAAAAATATAAATAAATTCAAATTGAAAAAATCAATAAGTATGTACTCGTATATAAAAAATGTCCTTTCAAGGATATTTTTTTTATTTATTTGCATAATTTTTATTTATTATTATAAATAAATTATTTTCAATTTCTTCATATTGCCATAAAAAAAAATCGTAATATATTATATATTTAATTTGATTGAATCAGGAAGTCCTAATGGCCATGAGCATTCAACACAAACAAAATCCAAGAAAAGCTAAAGAAGACTATATGCGTTTTTCCTTGTAGATACAAAAAAAAATATAAATATATTTTGTCATAGAAGACACAAATAAATCAATAACCTTACAAGGATTTTCATCTTTTTAAATTGGTTTTTACATTAAGAAAATTTTGTAGAGAATTTTGAATCAGGGGCTGAATAAATATAAATATATGATGGCAGTAACAGGATATAATAGATTTTGTCGCATCAAGAAAATGTTCACGTTTTCATTATGTAATTCATATTGGAGCCAACTTAAGAAGATTTTTTAAATCAATGAAAAACTTTAAACGAATTTAAGAATTTGTAAAGTACCTATATCGAACACTACAAATACTTCAAGTATTAACCGTACGTAGCTGTCATTTATGTATTAAATTCAGTAACAAATGTTACCAGCACCAGCTCGATATTCCAACATCCCTTATACTTTATACAGCCCCTCTTTCAAATCCATAAAGCATATACTTCATACGACATTGAACCACAAAATATTAAATACAGACTTTCAATTTATTGCAAATATTTTGAAAGTGGTTTTTCACATATAACGAAGAAAAAAAAAAGATCTTTCAACACACGCAACTAAAAATAAATAAATAAGGACAATAAGGACTAACAAAAAAAATATTTCATGTGAAATAAAGAAGAAAAGGAAATCTTCTCATGAGTAAAAAAAAGAAAAATATAACAATCAAAATAAACTTTAAAATGAAAAGGAAATTATTTTGTATTTTTTATATAATGTGTATAAAAAGGGAAAAACCGCGTACGGGTCGTTGATTTTCTCTAGACGAAAAGACGCCTCTTTTGTTTAAAGAAAATGATATTTATTTTTATTTTCAAAATATACACGAAATAAAAACAAATCAAATGCTGTTGCTGCTTTTTTGAAGATCACAAAAAATAAATAAAATAAAGATTTATTATGGGGTTTTATATAATAGCATTAAAATTCAATGGTGGATTATTTACTTTCAATATTATTTTTTTTTTTATTGTAACTTCATTTAAATATTTTTTTAATGTAGAATTAGTACATATTTAAAATTATAAATCTCAGGAATATTAATATATTACGCCGATACAGATCAATTTCGAGTTTTATAGTCACCACATCGAATTATTTATTCAATATTTTTCTATAATTTTATATAAAATTTCAAAGAAAATAGTATAAATTTTTATCAGAAATAGAATTTAGTTAATTTCCAATTCTATTAATTCCAAATTTAATTGGAATTACCTATAATAGATTCTACGGAAAATCCTAAAATTATGAAAGAATCCTCGTGTTAGTTTACACATTTGTAGAACTTGGTGTTTTGCAGCAGATAAGCAGAAATCTGTAGGGAAATTAAATATGTATATATATTTGAACAGAAAAGAATCCTGGAATCACTTAAATTCAGTAATTGGTATTTAATCCTAAACAATAGCCGACTTAAATGAAATTATGATATAAATTTTTAGTATAAAATTTAATAATGTATCTAATTCAGTAGATCAGAAAGGTTAATACACGAAGTTCATTAAAACCCCGAGTGTCTGCGTTCGATTGCCCAATCAGAATCAACTTAAATTAGCAGAAACACCCGAAATTTTGTAAAAATTCTAGTAAGAAATTATTTAAATAATTTTAAATTAATTTGATAATTAAATTGTTTTAATAACTATTTCCAATTTAACTTAATCAATGAATAAATTATAATACGATACTACAGTAGTGAACTTTCCATCAATTCTGCTAACATAAAAATTCTGCATAATTTCTCTAAAACAAAATAATTTGATTATCAAATTGTGAAAATTTCTTTTTATTATCAATTTTCCCTCTTCTGTAACAAACCACCTCCTTAAATAACACAAACCACCCATCAAATATAAATAATTAGTCATTTCCTAACAACAACAAAAAAAATAAATAAAACAAAAAAAACAACAACTCCTACACACTCCCCCTCCCTTATAACCTTCTTCAAAAACTCATTCATTA
This sequence comes from Empis stercorea, assembly GCA_949752835.1. Lineage (NCBI taxonomy): Eukaryota > Metazoa > Arthropoda > Insecta > Diptera > Empididae > Empis > Empis stercorea. Next base: position 18,740,559 of record OX457085.1, on the reverse strand, counting down.
TTATTTCTTTGGCATCTTTGAAATTTTCAACAACTTTTTCTTATTTTTCTTTCCTAAACATTTCTTTTTAATTTGAATAATTATTCTACAAGGTTGATTTGTTTTTTTTTTTTTGTGTGGGGATTGTTTAATGTTGTTGATTTAATGTTTTAAAAATTTATAATTATAATAAAATTAACTAGATTCGTTTTACCTTGTTTATAGTATGGAAATTCACCATCACTATAACTATGACATAACATTGGACTTCGACATCTGGACGATGGTGGTGCTGATAATGTAACTAAAGGATGTTGTTTACGTTGCTGTTGTACTTGATGATGATGATGTTTTTGATTATTATTAATATTAATATAATGATAATGATGATGATGATTTTTATGAAGTGGCTGATGATGATGATGATGTTCTTGTTGTTGTCCTGATGTTATTTTTGTTGATGTTAAAATTTTATGGGGTGGTGATTGTGTTATGACTGATCCTTCTGTCAGTTTTTGTTCTGTTGTAGTAGTGGTATTTGTTGTTGTAGATGATGGTGTTTTTCCACCCCATGTTCCACACGTTAAATCCAGGATTAAGATAAATTACTTATCCTTTATAGAATTTCTCTTCCTCTTACTTTTTTTTTTGCTGTTTTTGTAACAAAATAAAATTCTTTTATGCTAATTTTTTTCTGGTTTTACTAACACACGAGAGCAAAAAAAAATATTGAATTATCCTTTTTTCACTTCTGTTTGATGATACGTTCTTTTATTACCCAGCACTTTAAATTTTTTCTTTTTATGATTATTTTTATTTTTGTTATTTGCAGTTTTTTTTATGTAGAAAATTATCTTTGTGTGATTTTTATGTGATGATGGAAATAAATAAATAAAAAAAAAACTTAAATCCTTTTTTTATTATATATTTTATTTTTTAAATCATGTTCCACTATTAAAACGAAATATTAATCCTGATTGATATGCAAGTATATTATATAAATTGTTGAAGATTTCATTATTTAAAATTTAATATATATAATTTTTTTTTTGTTGTCGTTGAGATTTTAAGGACGAATGATAGATAATTTTAAATTGATTGGTACAATATATACACAAAATAATTTATATATATATACTCGTACAATTAAGTGTCTTAATCCAAGTTTTTATCAAATAAATAATATTAATTTAAAATTAAATTTTATGTGTTATATAATCTCTTGAATATTTTCAATTACAAATTATTGTTGATTTTAAATTTACTGAATTTAGTAATATAATTTAAGAAAAATTTACCACTAAACTTAGTTTTAAGTAAATGGGAATATTAAGTAAACTTTTAAAACCTCGAGTAAACTACCCCACCACATACAATAACAAAAAAAAACTACTTTTTATCTCTTCACCAAAATTGCTCAATACTTAATCGCTCAATACTTAAATTCTGCTTACTTATTAGGAGCACCTAAATTATGCAACATAATATCTCAAAATAAAAAATCATTACTCCCTGCGACGGAGAATATGAATTTCAATGAGGATCAGTGAAAAAAAGATTTAAATATTTCGACTTAACATATAATTGCATCTCAACACTGTAATTATTGTACTGGGTCAAAGATGCAAATATTATTGTATCCCCAAAATAGACCAAAAATCCAATTTAAAAATCATTTATCCCTGCAATTTGTGACAAATAATATTTATTATTATATATTTTCAACAAACATTCTAAAATTTACTATCCAACCCAAAAAATTTCATATACTAGCATATAGAAATTAAATTGAAAAGTTATTTTTTTTTATAACTAAAAATTCACTTAATTTTTCACCTTCCCCACCCCTCATTCATCATAAAAGAATACAAAAAATCATAAAATCAACAAGAAACATTTTAATCAAAAGGAAAAAAAAAAGGACAAAAGGACATAAAATTTGACAAGAAGTAAATTTATTTCATTTCACATACACACTAATAAAAAGATAAAAAAAAAATATAATATAAGAAAGAAGATTCTGTTTCTTTAAGTATACTCTTGAGATTATATAATCGTTCAAAAGAGAATAATCAAAAAGGATCTGCAACTTTATATTAAAAAAAAAAAAAAACAAGAAAAAAAATCTATATTTTATGCGTTAAAACTTTTACGTTTCTGTTTAACCGTACATGAAATTAAAAACGTATTATTATAACAAAACTTAATATTTTCACCTCAAGGACAACAACAAAAAAGCACCAGATAAAAATATAAACAACAATAACAATAAAAATGATTATTCTTGTTAAAAATAATTAATTTCCAGTCGTTTATCCTTTTTAAATAGCTTGTAGACAAATAAAATTTTTTATTTTTTGAAATTCCAAAAAAAAAAAATTTTCTTTTAATAAATTTTTACACTTTTCTTGGTTTATAGTGAAAACCTGTAAGGATTTCTTTTTGGCAAAGATAACCGATATTATTTACCATTTTCTTTTTATATATATAATTATATTATTATAATGATGTAGATTATTTTATAAGACTATATAAGTATTACGAATTTTAAATTACGAAATATTTTTCCACAGATTTTTATTTTACCAAAAAAAAATGAAAAACATATCAGAAAAATGAATTTAGATAAAAATAAAATAAAACGTAACCCACGTAAAAAATTGGTAAAAGATTTTTTTACTTAAATATACTGGAAAAGTAACAACGTCTGAACAAGAGAAATCTCAAAATTGAACTGATGATATGGTTTATTTTTTTTTTTTTTTTAAATAAAATAAATACTATATAATCTTTGGTATAGAAAATTTTTCCTTCATAAGGATATACACAAGAAAAAAAAAATAAAATGGAAAGAAAAATAAAAATGGATCGCAAGACATGGTATAAAAATTATAGCTAAATAAATACATACTACTTAATATATATATATAAAAAATTAAATAAAATATATAAAAATATATATAAATTTTTTTGTATATATATATAATATCAATGAGAAAAGGATATTATACCTTATACAGAAAATTTATGTATATAGGAAAGTTTTATAACCATAGCATTTTCATATTTTTTTTGTTGGGAAAAATCTGCTTTCGTATATAGTAACAATGATGGTTATAATATTATATGGATGCCAAAAATCCGTAAAAGTATTTACTTTACTAATATTTATAGTTTATTTAAAGAAAGAGTTTAAGGGCTAACGAATTATTAGGTTTTTAAATTTAAATTAGATTATTCTCGGCTTATCTATCCTATAAAAACAATTGTACTTTTCTAGTGAAGTTGATGAAGGCGTACATCAGAGTTCGAAAGTATCAGTAAACTTAAATTTTTAATTTTTCTGTCATTTTCACTTAAGTTATTCGATTTTTCTGATTTAGATGTCCAGATTTACTTATCAGACATATATCAGTAAACTAAGATTTACTATAGGCTTAAAATTTATATAGTTAATTTCCCACATTTAGTTATTTATTTTTTCAAGGAAAGTTAAGTATTTTGTCTTTCGTTCAATATAACCAAATCAAATGGCTTTCCATTAATTTCATTTTAAAAGTTTTCTTTTTTTCCTTTTTCCGGTGACCACAGCATAAACATAAAATAAAAACTCCATATATCCTTAATGACTATCCCCCATTTACTATATAAATCATCAACAACAAAACTAAATTCACATTTCCTTTTGTCAATAGCTCTCAATCTGTATTAGTAGTAGGTTCCACATGTTTTCTGTTTTATATGTATAATTTTCACCCATGCGGATCCTTGACGACCTTATCCTTATTATACAACAATAACAACAACAAAACGATGATATTGCGGGGGTTATGCTATATAAGTATATACATATGTATATCCCAAAAAATAAATTTTTGGGTTAGGTTACGATGTTTTAATATATTTTTCTACTATTATAACCTTAAGAATATTTTTGTTGAAAGTGAATGGAATTTATAAGTAGAATATACAATAACAAAATATTATATACATATATATATACCTCCAACTCAGCTGTTGTTGTTTGTATACAGTGTTTCCATGTTATAATGGATGAGCTGAGATTCATCTTAGAGAAAGAAGTAAAATGATGAGAACAAAAACAAATCAAACACGAAAAAAAATATATGTAAAAGATTATTGGGTCTATTCATTTCCAAAAGTTTTTGGAGTATTTTTGGTTTGTGTAGTTTTTTTTTTTTTTGTATTTTTTAGAATAAAATTTTTTGGCACCAGAATGACGCATAAAATAAAGTTTTTCTTTAATTTTCCAAATATTTATCAAATGCTTTAATTTCCCAGATTTTCATTAGATATATATTTATAATATTGAAAATGATCTTATTTAATTTCAAATTAACATTTAGAATTTATTGGAAATTGAGATTGTTTTGAATTGAAATCAATATTTGTATAATTTGAGGGAGAAAACCAATGTTTAAATCTGTTTAGATTGAGATTTGATGAGTTTAATAAAATAATTACGATTATTATGTACACAATTTATGCAATATTTTTTAAATTTATATATTAAGTTAAAAATATTCGATAATATAAATTATGGCAAATTTAATAATTTCTATTTACCAATTTTTTTCTATCCACCTACACTGAATTTAATTTTCCATAAAATCAACCTAAAATTTTGTTATTTCAAAAAAAGAAAAATCAAAAATATTAAATATTACTATATAATATTATAATTTATTAATAGAGGAAGACGGGTTCAAAAAAGGATATAGCAATTTATAATATGATGTATACGTATATGAAAAATGTTATATAAACAAACAGAATTATATACATTATATAATCAAGCCAATATTTATCTAGTAGGTGGTTCTTCTCTTTTCTTGTATGTGGTTGATTCTCAAAATATTTTGATTTTCAAATATTTATTTAATATAACATTTTAAGAATAAATATTATTTTGTAAATGACCTTTTATTGGTGATGAATGGTATTTAGTACACTAAATTGGGATACTTAACAAACGACAGACTAAAAAAAATTATCTCTTATTTTTCTTATTTATATTCGAATTTGTCGTCAATTTACTAATTTTATTTTAATAGATTTTATCCAAACTGAAAATATTAAATAAAATTTAACAACTTGTTGAATTTAAATTAAATAATAATTCTGATACGGCGAAGTTGGATATAGTTTGGTATTCTAGCATGCATAATGTCGTGAATTCGAGACAAGGGCGTATCGCCTCGATGTAGTTCTACGGAAAATATGTGTCTGTTTGTCTATTTGCCATAAGAACTTCTTCAAACTCCAAACAGTGAACAGTATCGACGTGACATTTGCACATTTTTGGCTGCAATTTCTAGATCAACTAGTAATTATATATATAAAACAAAACCGAAGAATATTTACAATATTTATAATAATCTTTATTATTTAGTAATTATACATACTTAGGTATATTATCAGAAATTTTACAGAAATTTTCATCGTTTTGAATAAATATTTATATAATATTCATTATTTCTGTTAAAATTTTATTTTTTCATTCAATTTTGATAGGCACAAATTTTCAATTAATTTAGTTTCAGCACATTTATGTTAGTTACAATTATAGTTAAATATTATATTATATTATATTATATAACCCTCTATAATATTGACTCATGCTCGAATATAAAAGTTAGTAACAAAATATTAAAGTATCTTTAATATAATTTCTTAGTATTTAATTTATTATAAAGCTTGCAATAACAGAAAATAACTTCTAAAAGTTGATTTTAATCATTTAAACACGCGCCCAATGATAAAATTATCACAAAACAAAATAAAAATTTAATAAATTAAATCTAAAAAAACAAAATACCTGATAAATTTGTATTATCCGTAACATTTGTTTCCTTTTCATTATTTTCTGTTAAAATTTGTTGATCTGAAAATAATTTTTAAATAAAAAGATACAAAAAAAAATTTTTGTTAACAAAAAAAAAAGGAAACACAAAAAAAAATTAACACAAAAATTTAATTAATTTTTTTCTCAATAGAAGAAAAAATTATTTCGTTATGTATTAATAAATGATAATATAAATGATATAAAAAACCATAAGCCATTAAGCGAAAAGAACAAAAAAATAATGAAAATTAATAAAGAAAAAGATGCTAAACAAAAATTATAAATATTTTCCAAAAAAACCAAAATTAAATATATATTTGAGATTTTCTGCACCAAAAATTTCCATTATAAATAATTTTATTTCGATATAAAACAAATCATAAATTATAATCTATAATTAAAAGACTTAAATATTTAATTTTTTTTATATGTATTTAAAGAAACAAATATTATATATATTAATTTATATAATTAGTATCATGAAAGATATTTAGTCCACCAGTTCGATTTGATTGAAATACATTATTATTTGATGATTCTGGTTGATTAATTCTTCTTGTATGTTTTTGTCCAATATTATTATCACCACCAGATTTTGATCCATATGGTTTTTTAATTGGTTTATATTGAAATTCATAATAATCAACACAACAACAACGCATTTTCCAACATGTTTTTGATAAATTTTGTATATCATTAATTTTTAAATATTTTAATATTATATTTAATAATTCAATTGGTAAACCATTTAAACCTGGATATAATTTATTTGATTCTTCCATTAATATATTACGTGTTGGTATAAATAATTTATCTTTTAATAAATATGATAATTCTTTTAAATTACGAAATTTATTTGGTTTTATAATATTTGATGATGATAATACATAACGTGGTATTGATAAACATATACTTTTACCAGAAGAACCATCTATTGTAAATGTTATAATTAAATATTCACCAGTTTGTATACCAACTAAAAGGCAATTAGCTATTGAAAAATTTATTAAATTTAATTTTAATTTATATAAATTTGTATTTTCAATATCTTCATAATTTCGTGGTACTATTTGTAATATATTATTAACAAACTTTGAATTATATGAAAAACCCCAAAAATATGAATATGAATCAACTATTGATAATGATGATGTCGTTGGTTTATCATTTGTTGTTGTTGTTGTTATAGATGATTTATCTGATGATGATTGTATTGTAGATTCAGTTGATATTGATTCAATTTCAGCAAATCCAGTTTCAACAGCAACACAATAAATTAATCCAATTAATAGATAAGATTGTGATTTTGATGGTAAATTATTTAATAGTTGTTCAACATGTTTTGGTAAATGATCTAATGTTGAATCTTCAAGTTGAAGAAATTTTGGATTTGTTTCTTCTTGTTTAGTAGCTGAAAAATTAGAAAATTTGTTTGTTGTTGTTTTTTTCTATCTTTTTTTTTTTGTTTAGAATTGTTGATTAATGCAATTTTTTATTAAAATTATTTTAAATAAATTACATAATTTAGCGAGAAGGTCTAAGCATGCAGAATAAATCAAATAAACATATTAATTATAAAAAGCATTATTTTTACTAAACATCAAAGCTTAACATCAAATTTAATAATAAATTTAATAAAAAATTGTTTTCCAATGTATACATAGTATGATTCAGATACTAATTTTATATGTACAGTCCATGTTTTCCTATTTTATATCCCTTATAATATATAAATGCTTTTTTTCTGTTTAATCAAAATATAATTCTAAATTATTTAATTCTTATTGTTAATGGCGAAATATACAATTAATCTCATTCTCCTAATTGGAAACCTTCAGAGAGAACTTATAAATGTTGAACGGAAGCATTTATTTCTGAAGCCAAATTCAGATTTATTGAAGTAAATGAAAAAATATGAATTAATAATTAAAATAAAAAAGGCAGCAATAAAGTTTATGTATTATTGATGATTAAATTTATAGATTTGTTATGTTAATTTAATGATAAGTTATATAGATGTTTTCCTGATTGATTATAGAGTATTAAATTTTTGTGTAATCATTTTTAGGAGACAAATTAAATATGAAAAAATTTGATTTGCTGTTGAATATTTTACATTGACAAAAATTTGTGTATTTTTTTTTTTAACTTTACTTAGATATATTTAAATAATAACAAGAAATACTAGTTTCTCCCTCTTTTGATATCATATTATTTTTTTGAAAGAAACGTAAAAATAATTTTAGCAATTGAACAATAGGTAAACAGCCTTCAAAAAGTTATGATACAAAAATAATTAAATTAATTTTAAAAAAAATATAAGTCAACTTCCATTCAACATTTTTCTATTGCTTTTTGTTTTGAACAATTTTATTTTGTTTTTCACTTCATATACCAGTGGCAGTCCATAATGTCCAAGAATAAACTTGTGATTATATAATATTATAAATAAACTAATTTTAAAACTTTTAAATCCTATTTCACGGATTTTAGGATTATATAATATTAAGTAAGCATAGTTTCTTTTAAGCTCTTCAATCAATAATTATTGTTAATTATTCGAATTCTATAATCACTTTATTTACATACACTACGATACACTACGACTACGATTTTAATCAAATAAATTTATATTTTTGGTAGGTATAAGCTCCACTCAAATACTCCCTTCTGTTACAAGAAAATGAATATATGTACTTAATCTGATTGTTTAAACTAAAAATATAGTCAGAGATAACTAAAAAAAACCGTAAGTTATGCTCGGATTTGTTATATTTTTTGAAGGATTTTTAAATACCGAAAGAAATTTTACGGCCTTTTTTTTAGTATAAACTATTAAGTCCTAATTTACATTTGATAGTCTAACAGAAGATGATTCTGTAGTGTGTAAACCACCAGCCCTACTCTTTTGGTATAATTATAATCAGCATTTATGAGAGAAGTTGAACTTGTAACAGGAATTAAAAAAAATATATAATCATAAAGGCACGCCACTGTTTCATTAAATATCATTCTATAATTTTATTACCTAAAAAATGATTTTTTTTTTGCTATGTCAAGTTTTGTCATAATAAATTCCAATAAGAAAAATTCAGGTTATAAATATTTGTGACTCGTAACAAAACTATGTATAGTATGAATATTTTAAAAATTTTATATACTTAGTTAATAGCTAACTACTCTATTATATGTACAAAAATAACCAGCCACAACATATCAAATTTTACGAATGCAATAACATTTAATTACCAAAAAAAAAACCAACCAATAAAAATAACACCTGTTGAATATTTCGATGCACAAAAATATTTTGAAACAGGAAAATTATCCAACAATAATAATAATTAAATATAAAAAAAAATTACTTGATCACAAATCCATGCAATATTTCTTTTTTTGTTTACATTACAAATTATTATTACAATTGGATTTTTTTTATCTTATCAGGAAAGAATTTAATTTTAATAAGAATTACTTTTAAATATTAATTTTAAAATTAGATTATGATTAAAATGCAGATAAAAATTTAGAATTTTTTTGAAATTTTATATAATAATTTATTTAACACGAAAATATTTTTCCCCCCAAATTACCTTGTTTTTCTTCTGTTGCAGTTTTTGTTGATGCAGTTTCGTCAATTTTATCACTTGATTTATTACTTGTATCCATTTTATTGAAATTATTTTTTTTTATTATTTTAGTTTTTAGAATTGGTCAATTTTATGCTTGTTTCTTGGTTTTTAGTGCATTAAATTTATAAAATTTATTACAAATTACCGCTTTCAAAATGAAAGTTTTCGGTCCGCCCGCGCAAAGATTAAAACTACGACACTTTTTTATATTTCACGACAAATTTCAAAAACTACTTTGTAAAATTGTTTATTTTATTATTGTTAATATTCGATTTTTTATTCACATTTTATTTTATTTTATTATTTAAAACACTTTCTTTAATTATGAATTTAGAAGAATTTATTTATATGCAAAAAAATGTCTTTTTTGTTGAGTTTGCAATTTTTTTTTGTTTTTTTGCTACTGTCATTCTTTTTAACTGTCGGACAAACGTCGAAATTTATTTCACATTACAGTAAACAGGCGCCGAAACTAATAAGAAAAGAAAATTGTATTGGAAGTAAGGGAATTCTTAACTTTTGCTTCGGATTCGGATGTTTCCTAAATCCCAAATAAAATTAATTCTAATTATACTATCAGATTTTTAATAATTTAACTGACTGATTTGTTTTTTATGATATAATTACTTATTAATATTGTTTATATAACCTAACTAAATAGTATGTTAACGCTTTCAAGAGGAGAATATTTTCGAATGTTCTAACTATATTGTTGTAGCGTACTCAACTAAATCCTTATTTTTTAATCCCAACTCAATACCTCCATGAACGCTATTCCAGATTGAGTTCAGTCCGCATGAAACCCGAATATATTTTGTGAGAATTCCAAACATCCTACAATCCGTATACGCATTCTAAAAACGCTTTTATAACTCCTAGCGGGAGTGGAATTATATGAATGCAAATATGATGCAACAAATCTTGCAATAATTAGTCTACCCTATTCGCAGGCTCACAAAGACGCAATTATTTCCTTTGCGATTCGTTGTATTTCCAATTATCCATTTAGTAATATAGGTTAATCTGGCAATACTTATAGTTAATTTTTGTTTAGTGGTTTGGTCAGTCCCTTTTGAATTTCATAAATTTGACGGTTTACATTTCTTTTTGTATGGCGGCATAACTGAATTTTTTTTATTAGAAAATAATAATTTTTTGTTAATTGTTTTGTCTATGTTAAATTAAATTATTTATTTAATTAATAATGTCGAAATCATTAGAACCGATTAGTGTGCGGACAACACGATTAAATCATTTAATTTTGGGTAATTCAAAAGCGACATCAAAAACAAACAAATCAACAGCAGATGCAATTTGTCGTGAAGGACTTTTAGATGCTTTTTGTCTACTATACAATGAATGTGACAAAGAACAACTTAAAAAACGTGATAAAAATATACAAGAATTTATAACAAAATGTAAAAAAATATGAAAATTATAAAAAATGTTAGTTTTTCTATAACCTTGATTTTTGTTTTTGGTATTTTTTTTTCTTTAGATCGACCAGTGCTGGATGAAACAAAATCTTTACGAATAAATAATGATGATTTTAGTGTCAAAGCAATTATTGGTAAAGGATATTTTGGTAACGTTCATTTGGTTACCGAGAAAACTAGTGGTGATGTTTATGCTATGAAGAAAATTAAAAAATCGGTTGTAACAACATCACAAGTGAAAGAAGAACGTGATATAATGGCTAAAAGAAATTCTGAATGGATTACTAATTTACAGTATGCTTTTCAGGTATTACAAAAAAATAATTATCAGAACTTCAAATAAAATAATAATTAATTAAATATATTTCTTATAAGGATACTGATTATCTCTATTTAATAATGGAATATTTACCTGGTGGTGATCTTTTAAGTCTTATGATTCGGAATGGTAGCTTTGAAGAAGATCTTACAAAATTTTATTTAGCTGAGCTTACGCTTGCCATTAATGCATTACATCAAATGGGCTATGTACATCGTGACATTAAACCGGAAAATATTTTAATTGATCGTTTTGGTCATATAAAATTAGCTGATTTTGGTAATGCAGCAGCATTAAATAAAGATGGTCATGTTATTAGTTTATCACCAGTTGGTACACCCGATTACATTGCACCTGAATTATTACAAACAATATCATCATTTAAGTTGAGCAAATCAACTCATGATGTAAGTAAAATAAAATCATTGTAAATTATTTTAGGCAAAATTTTGTTAACTTTTTAAATATATAGGAAAGTTGTGATTACTGGTCTATGGGTATAATTGGTTATGAATTAGTCTGTGAAACTACACCATTCCATGAAGAAAATGTACATGAAACATATTCAAAAATTTTAACTCATTGTGAGGATAGTCATTCAAAAGAAATGATATCATTTCCAAATGATTTAAAATTAACTGATGAATTTAAAAATTTAATTTTATGTTTAATTACGAAACCAACAAAACGTCTTACTTATGCACAATTACGTAAACATAAATTTTTTGATGGTATTAAATGGGATTCATTGCGTCAACAAGTTCCACCAATTATACCAAATGTAAATAGTGATGACGACATATCGAATTTTGAAGATGTTGAACGAAATAAAGGACGTCGTAGTACATTTGTTAAAAAAACAGCAATTACAACAAATATAAAATCAAATGAATTTTCTGGTCAAGATTTACCATTTTTAGGTTATGGATTTATATATCATCCCGATGATAAAGAAGAAGATAAATCTGAAATAAATAATTTAAAAATAAATAAACTTAATTTAAAAATAAAAGATTTACAAATTGTTATGAAAAGTCAAACAGATGAAATTCGTTGTTTACAAGAACATTTATTAAAAGCGGAACAAAAAGCTAAACAATCTGATTCAGTTAGTAAAATTTTAACTGAAGCTAAAGAAGAGTTAAATAAAATGAAAGAAAGTTTAAAACAAAAAACAATAGAATTAGCTTCATGTAAAACCGAAATTAAAACATTACAAAATTCATTAAAAATTGATGAAGAAATGCGTTTAAAAAATGATGATACAATATCAGAAATTTTACGTTCCACATATAAAAAGTGGGAAAAAGCTAAAATAGCATCTGATCAAAATTATGAAAAACAAATAGCTGAAAAGAAAACCGAAATTATAAATATTACACAAAATTTAAAACAACGTGATAATGAATTAACAGCAAAATCTGATGAATGTAAACATTTAAATGATAAATTAGAAAATTATAAAGAAATGTTAAAATCTATTAAAGAACAAGCAATAAATGATAAGCAAGAATTTGAGAAAAATAAATCGGAATTGACAGAATCATATGAAATTAAAATAATTGAAATGAGAAATAAATTAAAAATGGAAAAAGATACAAAAAATCGTTTAACATTTCAATTACGTGATGTACAAAGTGAATTGGATGAATCTATTTGTTCAACAAATAGTAATAAACAAGCGAAATTAGTTACTGATAAAAATATTTTGGAAATTAAACAACGTCTAACACGTGAAATTGAATTAAATAATAATTTAAGATCAGAAAATGCTAATATTGAAAAAATTCGTAATGAATTGGAAAAAAGTTGTGATAATTTACGAGCTGAAAATGAAAAATTACAAAAAGATTTACAAATTTTTGAATGTAGAAAACATTTAGGTAATACATTATCATCACCATATCATACAGCTAGTGGTAGTTTAACAGATTTACATACTATTGAAGAACAATTAAGAAACGATTTATCAATTTCAAAAGAAAATGAAGAATTACAACGTAAACGAGCAGAACAATTAGAACTAGCGGTTACAAAATTAGAAACAATTATTACTAAAATAAATGAACAACCACCAAAATCGGTTGGTGTTATGTTAGAAAAACAAAATGAAAAATTAGAAGATCAATTGGCTACAACAAGAGATCAAATGGTATTAGAAAGACAATCAGCTAGAACAGCTAATTTAGCAATGTGGAAATTAGAAAAACAAGTTGATGATTTACAAAATGAAAAGAAAATGATTCAGAGACGTATGGAATTAACAGAGGATAAAATTAAAAAAATTCAAAATGAACGTAGTGATATTGAACGTTCATTAAAGGAGGCTCAAAGTGAATGTAAACAAAAAGATTTACGAATTAAAGAGATCAAAGAAGAGATTATTAATTTAAAATTTGATGTACAAAAAGAGCATAAAATGTGGGAGAAAGCTGAACAGGAACGTATGAAAGAGAAATCAGAAGTTTTAGAACATGTTTCTGAAGTACATAAACTTGAAGAAAAACTTCAGGATGCTCGACAAAAAATCCAGCAATCTCAGAAGAAAAGCGATAGTTTAAGTTTGGAAAATATTCGATTATTGCGTGAATTAAATGAAGAACGTGATCGAGCAACAACATCAAATGATTCACTAACTGAAATCCAAATGAAATTAAAAAATACTGAAAGTAATTATGAAATGCTTAAAGTTGCCTGTAATATTACCGATTCTCAATTAACCGAAATTGAAGTAATGTTGGAAACAGAAATAAAACGTAATAAAATGAATCAAGAAAAAATTGAACAATTAAATAAAAATGTTCGAGATAAAGATGAACAAATTGGTCAATTGAAAAAGAATGTTAATACTGAAGTAGCCAGTAAGATTACTGCTGAAGAGAAAATGAAAAATCTAAATATTGAAATTGATGAAATGCGTAGAAATTTAGAAATATCACAAACAAAAATTGTATCACAACAAAATCAATTAATTCAATATACAAATGAATTATTTGCAGCACAAGAAAAAGTTGAATTATTATCATCAGAATCAAATAATTTACAAACTATGAATCAAAATCATAATAAAGAAATAAATATACTTAAAGAAGAAGGTGCAAAAATATTAACTGAACTGTTCCACACTAAAGAAGAGATAAATAGAATGACACATGAATTAAAAGAATCGCAACATACTATTATTGAATTAAATAATGAAATTGAACAATTAAATGGTACATTAGTTGAACAAAAAAATCATTATGTTCAACGTGATATTAAATCTGAAGCAACATTAGCACAACATAAAAAATTAATAGATTATTTACAAGTGAAAGTTGAAGATTTATCAGCTCAAAAGAAAAAGAAATCATTTGCTGGTATGATTTTTGGTGGTAGTGCAACAAATTCGAAAAAAGAAAATATTTCACCAAATACTATAGAAACATCAATTTTATATAGAACATTACAAGAAGAATTAAAACGTGAAAAACAACGAAATAAAACGCTACAGGAACGTATTGACAGTTTCAATTCAAACGATACACAACAAAATACTCTACCAGTAAAAAATGAAACTTATTCTTCACCACAAAAACAAACCAGAGTTTCTTCATATCAATCTAAAGCTAATGAAGTCGCTGCCGCTGCTAAAACAAATACTATTCCCAAACGTAGTGAACCAACACGAGTCAGTACATCGTCAGAAACTAGTAATCGTCGCCGAACTTATCAGACGCATCGTTTTGAATTAACACTTGAAACAGTTGATTCAAATGTAATTAATTGTCTAGCGTGCCATAAACAAATTTTAACTGGTTCACCATGTTGGAAATGCAAAGAATGTAAAGGTTCTGCACATCGCAGATGTAGAGCTGATGTTAATACTTCTTGTGATGGCTTCGAAACCATACACGAACCACCAGAAAAAGATATTGAATCAATTTTACCGCTTCAAGAAAATGTAAAAGATGAAGTTTTAGGTAATTTTACAAAAGGATATCAAGGTGATTTTTTGTGCGTTGCAATGGATAATGATCAAAATAAAATGGACATCAATTGTGCATATGAAATGTCGGAAAATATTATATTGTTTGGTAAGAATATCATTTTTATATTTTCAATATTAAATTCTAATTGGGATTTTATTTTAGGATCAAATTCTGGTCTCTTTGCTTACCATCGTGACAGTGGTACAATGGTTCATATATCAGGTATTGAAACGGTGAACTTTATTGCTGTAACCACTGCTTTATCAAAAGCAATTTTAGTCGGTTCAAATGGTGAATATTTGTATCAATGTGATTTACGACATTTACAAAATCGTAGTCAAGCTAATGCTTGTTTAAAACCAAAATTAGAAGCATCAGTTTTAGATTTACCATTTGCAAATCGCGCTTACAATGAAAAATGGCATTTAGTTAAAATATCTGATCATCCTGAAAATGCTATCGAAACAATTGCAATTGCAGCAACATCGACACGTATTGTTATAATGAAATATGATTTAAATTTACAACGTTTCAAACCAGTACGTGCTCTAGATACTGCTACTTCAATATCGTCAATTTTATTCACACGTCATACAGCAATAGTTGGATCAGATAAATTTTTTGAAATTGATTTAACATCTTATTCAGCTGAAGAATTTGTTGATTTATCAGATGCCTCAATGTCACATACTCGTACATTACAACCAGCTGTTGTTTTTCGTATTAGTTCACAAGAATTTTTATTATGCTTTGTTGAATGTGGAATATTTGTTGATGAATATGGTTGCCGTTCAAGACCATATGATATTAATTGGGAATATATACCAACTGGTTTTATCTACCGTGAACCGTTTTTATATATTTCACATTTCCAAATTGTTCAAATTATAAGAATTTACAGATCATATAAAAATGAAATTGCTAATATTGGTAATACAGAAATGATTGACAGTGATGATGATGTTACACATGAACCAAATTTTAAAAGAACTTATTTAAATTTATTTATGCCTACTTTACTAGCCGAAAGTGGTAGTAAAAATTGTTGGGCTTTAGCGGTAAATAAAGAACACGAACAACAAGAAATTTATTGTTTAGATGGTTTGAAAGCACTAAAAGAAAATTTGGAAGTTTCAATGGAAACACTTTCATCAGAAGCTACTTGTGTTACGTTAGGTTCAGCGACAAGTACGGATACATTATAAAAGAATAATTTCTTCGTATTAAGAATAATTTTAAATTTATATTTTTTACTATTGGACAAATAACCAATTTGGTTAATTAATTTAAGTTTTTTTTTTATAATTTATGTTGTAACCAACAGTTTTATTTTGTTCTATGTGGATTATTTAAAAAATTTATTAAACGTTGGAGTAGATTTTTTTTTCTTATATACAACTTAATTTATTAGTTTGTAATTTTTTCAAATGTAATTCTGCTTGTAAAAATGGAATTTATTATTTTTATAATTCTACAAATAAATTAAAACTTTTTTTTAATATAATTATGTATTGTTTAATATGAACTTTCACTATTCGACAAATTTTTAATATCATTTTTTAAAAAACTTATATCTAATGATTTTTCGAATTCATCTTCAGTGCAATCAATATTTCTACCAAAAAAATAACTAATATTTTTATTCTTCCGCTTGATAGATTCATTATTTAGAAATCTATTAACATGATTTTTAAATTTCGAATTATTTTCGTTATCTGAATTAATTAGTATATCATCAATTGATCCATAATTTTTTATGTTTTTTATTGAATCGCTGAGTGAAAATCTTTTTGGGCTCTGACACATTAAAAGTGATGATGATAAATTGCGTTTTTTTGGTAAAAGTGCTAAATCATCTTGAGTTTCATTTAAACTCATATTCAAATCTACCTTGTCATAAATTAACATTTTTCCAGCATGAAAATTTAATACTGACTCTTTTGGATTACAGACAATGCCTTTAATGATTGCAGACAAATTATAATTCTCTTCATTCTCATCGTCATCTAATTCTAAATCCGATAAACAAGTTTTCTTTATTGGTGTTGAACAATGATTACTATGGTGATTTGAATTATTAGTAATATTTTCTTTGTTAAAAAATTTATCAATTAATTGTAATCCTTTTCTTGGTTTCGATTTCTTTGATTTGATATTAATTTTTTTAGAAATCTCTTCTGTTACTGCAATTAAATCATTCATATTATTTAAGGAATCACTTAAAATATTTTTAGATTGTTGTTTCTTTCTTGGTTTTTTAGGTTTTTTTGGCTTTTCTATTGATTTTAAAAATGTTTGAACCAATTCGGGATAAGTTTGTTCTGTCATGTCAGCTGGTTCAATTGTGCTCCAAAGCAATTGAATTCCTTGTGGATTATCATCTATATAAGTTTGAATTTGATTTTCTGGTATCAAACTATCAAAACATTTCATTTCATCTTTCCATATTATTTCATAACTTGGTGTACCTATTAACATTTTAAATTTATAAAATTATTTCAATTTTCAATAAAATAAATTGATTTACTACTAAACCTTTCAAAGTTCGTTTTTTCTTAATAAAATCAGGTAAAACATAAGCGGTAGTTAATTGATTTGTATTATTGGAAACTATTTGCCATCTTGTTAATAATGGTAGAAATTTTTGGAAACAATATATTTCTGGCCATTGTAATAAATTTCCAATATGTTGTAAAAATTTCACAATATTTGGTTGTTTCCAATTTAAATTTAATTTTGGCACACTTGATGGTTCAAATAAGAATTCATCAATAATTTCTTTGGATGGAAATTCAGTATCATCTAATGCCTTTTTTCGCAACATTAATTCAGCTTTTATAGATAATCTTTCTTCCCTTGTGATATTAAAAATAATGAAAAAAAATTAAAAGTAATTTTTAATATATTTGAGATAAAACTCACTTCCAAAGAGTATCGTCACAACCTTTAGGAGTTCTACAAGTACTGCAGCCACTTTTAGTATGTGTTACAGTTTTGCCTAAATGACCACAATTTGAACAAATATTTTTATCATCAACTCTCATTTCAAGAGCTGTAAATTTTGAATCAATCTCCCGCCAGGATTTGATCCTTTGAAAAAATATACATAATTTTACATAGCTAATTTATACTTTTAATTTATTTACCTTTCCATAATCTCATTATTTTTGTATTTTTTAAATAATTTTACTACCGAATCTTTTCCAACACCTGACACGCCTTCAGTGTAATCACAACCACATAATAGAGCCATAATAATAATTTTCTCTTGACCAAAATCTATAAAAAAAAGTAGTATAATTGTAAAATAATAGCAGTACATTTTAAATTTTTTACCTATATTTTTTGAAATTTTATTCATATCATATACATCTACTGAACCACCTTGAGCTGCTGATTTTCCTTGTGTTGATACTGAAAAATTTCTATAAACTTTTATGGCACCATAAGCAAAACAATCAGAATCTTGACTAATTATTCCATCTACTAACTATTTTAATAATTAAAAATTAATTAATAATAATTAAAAATTAGGAGTAATTAATAATAATAAAATAATGAATTCTTACTCCTTTTTTATTAAGAAAAGCACAATATGCTTCAGCTTCACCTGGTCCTTTAACACACTCAATTCCCATACAATTTAACAAATTTTCACATTGCTTTAATACTTGATTAAATCTCGTTCTACCTTTTGTTGGATCTTTGTCACTATTAACTTTACAAGTTTGCGCAGAAGGATCTCTTGGTTTTACACCACGAAATTGTAATTCATTGCGCTTTGCTATAACTTTTTGTTTTAATTTTGGTACAGTTCCTTCTAATACAAAAACTGGAACTACACCTTCCATTAATAAATAACATGTTCGAAAAAATAAATTTCTAGAATAAAATAAGAAAATTTTATTAAATTTTATATATTTTATTAAATATGTAATTTAAAAAACAATACTTTAAATACTGTCGAGGATGCACAAAATAGTCAACAACATTCAAACTTTCACAAACCCATCCCGCTAGGTCAATGGCAACAATTTTCCCTTGCAATTCAAAAATTGGTTTCCTTTCACAGTAAGGAGTTAATAAAGGCCACAATTCTTTAATGCCCATTCTTAATAAGCACTATTTATCAATAATTCATAATAAATTAAAGTTTTTTTGGGTTTTTATTTTTTTAAATTGATAACGAACCAGCAACAACAACAAAAAGTAAACAAATAAAATTTTAATGAGACTTTCCAATTCAATTGATCTAATAACGCTTTCCAATTAGCAACACAAGAAAATTGTGTAGTCCGGTTCCGGTGCAGTCCAAATATTCAGCAGAAAAAATGTGGCGGGTAATTAGCGAATCTTTGTGTTACAAGTTTATGTTGTTTTTATTTAAAAAAGTTAAATAACACATTTTGAATAATATTAAATTGGAATAAAGTAATAAACACAAAATGTTTCACTAGTGACATGACTTCGGTATTTCATGCACGACAGAATTTTTGTTGGGTACCACTGATAAGACCGCTACAAATACCACCAGACCAGACAGTGTGAACAGTTTAAGATATATTGGAGTAGTGTTGGAAATTCGAAATCCAGCTGACAACTGTCATAATTTGTTGATACAAAAATTCTTCTTTGTTGTCAAACAATTTTCCATAATTAATATTTATTATTAGTGATAATATAGTTAAATTAATTACCAAAAATATAAATTATGGTAAATTAAAAATAATTATGCTAATGCTTTTTCTCAATTTAACAACGAAAACTAGAAAATTAAATTGCTCACTTTTTTAATGTATGAAATTACGAAACGAAAACCAAGTTTAATTAAATAAAACATCTTAGAAAGTTTAGCGAATTAATCAAACTTAATTCAAATTCAAATACAAATGGATCAACATATTAATAATTTAATACAACAATATTTAAATGCATGTAGTAAATTGAAAAAATTTGAAAGAGTAATTTTTAAGTATGCTTTCTAAATTTCTTCATAAACTATTACTAACCAATCTATGATTAATTTTTAGACGATTTACGCCAAATATTGCTGATGATGTTTCCAATGAATTCCATAGATTAGCAATTCAATTTGAAGAGTGCTCATTATATCAATATACTGGAATGTGTTATTTAGGATCATCTAAATGCCAAAAATCACTAGGTATACAATTATATAATTTTTTTTTACAATTTAAATTATAAAAAAAATATTCTAGCCAATTCTAGTTTAGAAATAGATTATTATCTAAAATCAGCTAGAGCTTTTGTTAAAGCTAATGAAGAAGAAGAAAAACTAAATTTAAAAAGTAGTAAAAAGGAATTTATTGAGGTACCTATTCTTGAAAAGATCTATAAATTTATAAAAGTGAATATATAATTATGCTTCAAATTTTAGGGTGCATTGAAGTCTTATCATAGTGCATTAGTAAAACTGAATGACGAGTCTGCTATGAAGGCAGCTTTAATTAGGGAAATAAAATTAATATGTCCAACATTTGAAGGTTTTAGTAATTTTTCATCACCATGTCATCGAATTTATGATTTAGAAATGTCCGCATTTGAATGTATTGATTCTGAAGAATTTTTACAAGCTCTAGAAAAATTAACAGATATTTTTGATAATATCACGGAACGTAGAAAAGAATATTTTTATTTAGATGTATTAAACCGTATTGAAATACTACGTGTATTGTTATTGTTAATATTAGATTTACCACCATCGCGTCAATCACCATCTCATATAAAATTAATACAAAAATACTCTACAACAAATTTAAACGAAAATGATTTATGTGCAGAATCTTCAGATTTGTTTGAATTAAATATTCCCAATGAAATAATAAATATATTAAAGAGTTTGGTATCTTCATGGATCCAACGAGATAATAAGGAAACTTTAGAATTTTTGAATGATTTGTCTAATTTTGAATCTTTAGGTAAATATCAAAGAAAGCTCGTAGATTTTTTGATTATTAAATATTTTATATAAAAAGAAGTTATATACATATTGTAATTATTAATGTTATTTAAATGAAAAAATTGGTATATGTTAATATGTTTAATTAAAAGTAATAAGTGTTTTATATTATTATATTTTTTATTTCAAAATATTAATTAATAAAGTTTATTTAATTATTGTGTTAATTACTCAATTTAGCTTGTTGCATTAATATTTATTTCCTTCTTCGATCAGAAACTTTTTTAGAGCGTTTTGGTCCTTTTACGAAACACCAATCAACTTGTATAGTTTGTCCAAGAATTTCGGATGAATTAAGAGCTTCTTTGGCGGCCAAAGCTTGTCTATAAGTTTCATATTCGACTAATGCATAACCCTTTGAAAACCCAGTACGTCGATCAAGATTTAAATGAATATTTTTAATGTCACCATATTCACAAAATTTCTCCTGTATATCATCTTCTTGAGCTTCTTCATGTATTGAGGTTACAAACAAAATCCATCCTTCAACTGATCGTTGTGGGCCCGGTTCCAATTCATCTTCTTCATCAGCTCGGACACGATCATAGTTTTGTATTGGTTCACGGACAACACTTTCACCGCCAAATCCTCGACCTTTACGTTTTTTAGCTTTTTCTTTTAGTCGAACAATACCTTGATCACCATCATCATCTACCTCAAATTCTTCGGCATTATCAATATCTAATACATCAGCCATAATTCTTAGGATTATTTATTATTTATTTAAAAAAAACAAATTCTTTTAAATATAAATATTTAAATTATAATTAATTAAACTATATTATTTTTTAGGAAAATTAATATTTCTGCACTAATAACTTTAACTTCAAAAAAGTTTAATCAAAACTCCTCCATTTTACTTTGCACATGTCATTTTTTGTTTTCATATACCGGTACTGACATCCAGCGGTAGGTAATGATAACATATCTATTCACAATTTTGATAACAGAGAAATTTATATTCACAATCATATATTATTTATAACAGCTGATTTCAATCAACATAACCTAAAATATAAACAAATCTAATCATACCTAAAAATAACAAAATTTGAACTTGAATAATGATCTTAAAATTAAGGGAATTAGGTTCAAATTATAAATTCATTATAAGGTTTTATACCACTAAAAGTGTGCCCAAAAATGTTATTAAATACACAAATACAATAAATCTCCCAAAAACAAAATTTCCAACAAGATTATCGCAAGCAAAAAGAGAAGATATTGAAAAAAATATAATTGAGGTAATAAAATTCTTGCAATAATATCAATTTAGAACTAATATTATGGGTTTCTAAAGACATGTTTTAACAATTTATATGGTTACCAAGCCCGACATAATTTTGAACCAGCATTTGTTCTGCATGATGGTCCACCATATGCAAATGGTGATCTTCATATGGGTCATGCAGTTAACAAGGTATGTACATTATTAAAAATAATTGTTTATTTATGATCTATCCCCAAAAAATTGATTTTTTTTTTCAGATATTAAAAGATATTACATTAAGACAAAATATCGTAAATAAAATTAAAGTCCATTATAAACCCGGTTGGGATTGTCATGGACTTCCTATTGAACTTAAAGCAATAACAGGGAAAGGAAATAATGATCCAGTCCAAATAAGACAAAAATGTAAGACTAATTTTATAATTAACAAATATTCGAAATAAATAAATATTTATATTTTTAGCTCGAAAATTTGCCATTGACACAATTACGAAACAAATGAAAGAATTCAAATCATGGGGTGTAATGGCTGATTGGGAGAATTCAAATAATATTTATAAAACTTTTAATCCAAATTATATAGATAAGCAATTAAAAGTATTTTTAGATTTTTATGAAAGAAAATTAGTTTATCGTGATTTAAAACCAGTTTATTGGTCACCATCGTCAAGGTATTTTCGAAATTATAAAATAATTATTACCTAAAAAAAATACATAAAATTTTTATGGATATTTAGAACTGCCTTGGCAGAAGCTGAATTAGAATATGATCCAAATTTTGTAAGTCCTTCGGTATTTCTTCGAATGAAATTGTCAACGTTACCGAAATCAATAACAATTTCGAATTTTAATATATTTGCGTTAGTTTGGACAACAACACCATGGACTTTGCCAAGTAATCAGGCAGTTTGTTATAATCCAGATCTGGAATATAGTCTAATTAAATTGAATAATTCTGATAACGAATTATATATAATTGCTACAGAATTGTTAGAAGAATTTAGTAAATTGACTAATTTAAAAGTTGAAATACATTCAATAATTCCTGGTAGGGTTAAATATTCTCTAACTGAATTCACATTTAATATATATTTTATTTTTTTAGGAATTAATTTAAAATATTGTACTTATTTTCATGCAATCAACAAACATGAAATTTTACCATTTCTGTCCGCTAAACATGTTCAAAGCACTAAAGGCACTGGTTTAGTTCACACTGCCCCAGCACATGGGCCAGATGATTTTCTTGTTAGTTTAGAAAACAAAATTCCAATTGTAAGCAACTTTTACAATAGTATTATTTTTACATTAATCAGATTTTAATTGGATATTTTAAAAAATTAAGAAATGCTTTGTTGATGGAAATGGTCAATATACTACTGAGGCTCCACAATTTTTACATGGAAAATATGTTCTAGAAGACGGCGATGATTTAGTTTTAAAACATTTAGAAGAAGATGTAATCTTTTTAGGGAAATATACCCATTCTTATCCTATAGATTGGCGTACTAAGAAACCAATAATAATTAGAGCCAGTGAACAGTGGTTTCTAAATACAGATCAATTGAAAAGTAGAGCTGCAAAAGAGGTAAATTAAAATTCAGTTTGTATAGAAATAAATTAATTACATTGTCCTATGTAAATTACTAGATTAGTAAATTAGAAATATATCCAAAAGTAAATTCTGAAGCTAGTAAAAAAGCTTTATTAACACAAGTCCAAAAGCGACCCTATTGGTGTATTTCTAGACAGAGATCGTGGGGTGTACCAATACCTGTTTTTTACAACAAAAATACTAAGGAAATTATTATAAATAAGTATATCATAAACAGTTAATATTTTTAAATAATTAAAAGAAAAATTACAATTTTAGGAAAATCATTGAACATATTTCTTCATTATTAGTTCAAAATGAAAATATAGATTTTTGGTGGTCTAAAGATATTAAAGATCTTTTGACACAAGAAATTTTAAATGAATTAGAATTAAAGGCTGATGATATCGAAAAAAGTAAAGATATTTTCGATATATGGTTTGATTCAGGAATTTCATGGCTTAACGCATTGGATGGTGATAAGATTGCTAATATGTATTTGGAAGGATTTGATCAATTTACTGGTTGGTTTCAATCGTCATTATTAACAAGTATTGCATACAGGAATTGTTCACCATACAAGTAATTATATTTGAAAAATAAAATTATCTGTTTATAAATTTTCAAATTTTATAGATCGCTTTTTGTTCATGGATTTGCCGTTGATGAAAAAGGTCATAAAATGTCGAAATCATTAGGAAATATTATTTCACCGAAAGATATTACTAAAAAATATGGAACAGATGTATTAAGGTTATGTGATTATAATCACAAGAATTAGTTAAATTAATAATTTTATTAATAATTCAGATGGTGGGTAGCTTCTCATGGTACACAACATACTTCAATTATTGTTAGTGATAATTTATTGCAAGGATCTACAGAAAGTTTATCGAAAATCCGTTCAACATTACGTTATTTAAATGGTGTAATTGGTCAGAAAGGACAACAAATCAATTCATTAAATAATTTAAATTATTTGGATAGATACTTGTTGAATTCATTGTTGCATTTTGAACAAGAAGTATTTATTATTAATATATTTTTATGAGTTCATTATAAATTTATTTAATTAAAAATTTTTTTTACAGATTTTCTCATTATATACAAACTATGAATATAATCGAGTTACAGCTGTAATACAAAATTTTGTAGCTAATCAAATATCATCTATTTATGTAAATTTAGTCAAAGATCGTTTATATTGTGGTAATGAAAATGATTTTCAAACTGTACAAAAAGTTTTAACTTATTGTTATGGAATTTTATGTAAAACATTGTATCCAATTGTACCATTTTTAATTGAAGAAAGTTGGAGTTATTATGGTACAAAAAAAATCATATTTTTTTCTATTACATTTAAAACAAACCAAAAATTTTACAGATACTAGTCCATTTTATGAACAACATATAACTGCTTTAAATGAGTGGAAAGATGAAGAAGCTGAATTAGTTATTAATAATGTATTAAATTTACGTAGAAATTTAAACCAAAATATTAAAGATGTCAATTCATGGACATTAAATTGTGAAATATTATGCAATGAGAATGATTTAAAATTATTAAAGGTATGTAAATAATGTTTGTAATCTAATTATAAATAAAATATTTAATTTTTGGTAGAAATTGCATTCAAGAATCGATGAATCTATAAATTTATCTGAACTGTGTGATTTACTACAAGTTTCGAATATTATTTTGAAATCAAATAACACAAATAATACTGAAATTAAATTTAGTTCAAACGAAACTCTGTTATGTCCACGTTGTAGAAGATTTTCTATTTTAAATGAAGATGTTTGTAGTAGATGTATTAATGTCTTAAGTAGTAAAAATGTTTTATAATTAATTAGTATTATTAATTTAATGAAAGTATGATAAAAATAAATTTAAATCCGAATTACAATTGTTTTTGTATTGTTTATTATTCAAATAATCGATAATTTTGAAGAAGAACTTTCTGAATTAAAAATGTATTCAACCGACAATTAAAACTTTTAAATAATATTACCAAGTTAGTAAAAATCAAATGCGTGTATTATTATATTACAAATATTTAATTAATTTAAAGTGTTTTTTTATGCAATATAAAAGCGTTTAACTAAAATACAAAGTCTATAATTATATAAAGTTTGAAATTTATTTGATAAAAATAAATTTAAAGTAAAAACTTGTTTTTGTTAGTACTTTTACCTTTATAATATTTAATTTTATTATTCATTAGTCTATTTAATATTATGTGTTAACAAACTTTTAGATATTCAACTTTAATTTTAATATTTAACAATTTTGTATATGATCAATGGTATTAGCTTGAATCCATTTAGCATATGATGATAAACGTGTAAATACTCTAGGATTAGAATGAACACATCCACCAACAGTAAATGATCCAACACCTAATATTTTACCATTTTTAGAGGAAATAATTGGACCACCTGAATCACCTTTACATACACCAATAGAATCTTTCCCATCAACACATATCATAGCTGGTGTAACTTTAACACTAAATGCTTTTTTACATCTACTTTCTGCAGTTGTTAATACTTCTGCAGCTCGAAGAATTGTTGTTTCATCTGCAGGAGCTGTAATAAATAAATAAATTGAAATAAAATCGCTTTATTTATCAAGAAATTATCTTACAATCACTGTATTTTCCCCAACCAGAAACTTGAAGAATTTCATTATCATGACGATCCTTATCATTGCATTCAACATCAACTGGTCCGACAAATTCTAAAACAATTTTTGTATTTATTGAATTTATATGCTAATTGAATAATTTATATTATATGTATAAATGTATAGTACCTCCAAAGTTAATTGGTTCAGGTAAATTAATAATAGCCAAATCATCTTGTAAGTCTTCTAAATCGAAACCAGGATGTTGAATCCAATTTTTCTTTGTTACTTCGATAACTTGTGATGCAGTTGATTTATCTGATTTATCATATAAACCAAAATAAAGTTTAATATTGTTCATTCTATAAAATAATTATTTAAATTAATTTTTTTTTGTGATAGTATAAATAAGATTTAAATCATTTTTACTGATTAACACAATGGGCAGCTGTAATAACACAATTTTTCGATATTATAGATCCACCACACCAATATCGATCATTTATTAAGAGTCCCACTTGGTGTTTATATGTTTTACGATCACTTTGTTTAATTTCGAATCCTCCAACAACACGTCCAGTACCAGTTCTTCTAGCACCAGATATAGTAGATGCTAATACGGCAATGATTACAAAAAGTAATATAATTTTCATTGTGATAGGACTTTTATGTAGTATACACGTTAAGTAGATATAAAGTTACTGAGAATATTAACTATATCTATAGGTGTTTTTATAGCCTTATTTGTGCAAATAGAAAGATTCTAATATGTAAAACAATATTTTTTTTTCTAAAGAATAATATTAATAATTAGTAAGTAATATTATTTACATAGTTTGTTTGAATTAAAAACAGATTGTTTGTTTTAAAATTGATATTAAATTTTGTTATTCAAAATTTTGTTGCAATATTTAAATCAAATTAGTTAGTACACAGACACAGGGCGATTATGTTTTTATATCTTTAATAATTTTGAAACTAAGTATATAGGAAAAAATAATAAAATTCAATTAATTTAATTACAAACTTGTAATTTAGAGTTGATAATTATATTTATTTCTTTTATGTAGTATTTATAGTTTCATATTTTGTGAAATTAACAAATCATTATTTTTAAGAGTGTTCTGTGTTTTACAATTCATTGTGAAAGATGCAGCAGCAATTGCCTATTGGACTTTAAAAAATATATAAAAATTATTGTGATACTTTTTTCAACAATAGAAAATATGATCCACTAGTTTGAAACAGCTGAAAAAAAAAATTATTACATATTAATAAATTTATAAAAAAATTTAAATTCTTACTGATAAAAGAGTAGGACATGATAATCTTATAAATCCCCATGCCCATAGTATAATTGGTCGATTTGTTCTCAATAACATCATATAAACAATTTTTTTAAATTCATTTGATTCATTATACCATTTTGTATTATACCATGATTGATTTAATTCCTCAGTCTATAATAACATATTTACATTTATATAGAATTAATATAGAAATTTCAAATTTAATAATAATAATAAAAACCTCAGTTGTTAACAATTGTGAATTAACATTATAAGTCATAACTTGAAATGATGCAGCAACAATATACATTGTCATTCTTATTAATATTAAAACACTACTTTCCTTTAAATTATTATTCCTTTTTAGAATGTCAAATAATTATTTATACATTATAAATAAATATTTACCAAACCAACAGTTGCTTGAAACATTACAGCACCTAAAACAACTAAACTAATTAACATTTGCATTAATGCAACTACAGAATATAAATCATTAATTTCCAAACAATATCTGGAAAAATATAAGATTAATTTAAAAAATTAATTAATTATAATTTAAATTATAAAAAATATTTATTTGATTTAAAATTTTCTCTTTTTTACTCATAACTTCTTAGATGATGTTTAATACTTTGTATTAAAATTGGTATACGATAATTTTTTGGTACTTCTGGTGATGTTGAAAATTCAATTATTTTACGATTAATTTTTAATAATGTAACTCCATGCATAACAAATATTACAAATAAATTATCAAAGAATAAAGCACCTAATAATAATAATTATATGTATATATTTTAAATATTTTTGAATAAGTTAAATACCCATTGCTGATATAAATACAGCACATCCATCTGTGAAACTAATAAAAATATACCAACATAATGAGTTCATTGTATTTGGGAAATATTTTGGAAAAGCTTTAAAAAAACAAAAAATATTTATTTTTATATATGTATATGTATTTAAATTAATTTATAAATTTAATTTTTAATGTCGTCATTATTACATACCAAATACAATAACATAATCAATTGTGCCTTTATAATAATTATAACCATTTAAAATTTGTGGTAAAAAGAAATAAAATGATGAAACCATAATACCAACAATAAAATAAAATATTATTTGAATTCGTGTTATTATCCAACAATTTGTAATAATTTTTTTCACATCATTTTGTAAAGTTTCATTAAATTTTAGATCTTTAAAAAAATAAATAGATTTAAATATTAATTACATTTTAAAATTTTCTATTAATTAGATTTTAAAATTTTCTAATTGTACAACAAAATTTCATTTGTAGTTAATCATTAGAATTAGATTATCACTAAATTTAAAATTTTGATTCTAGGAGTAATTGTCCAATTGAAATTACTTAATTAAGTTTAATAATTTATAATTACCTGATGACAAAATTGGAATATCATTTATTAATTTATAATATTCAACAGTTTTATATAATTTTTGAAATTTATGCTGTTTAAATGACCATAAAACTAATTTTATTATTGTTATTAATGTTTGCAGTGATGTACAAAGAGCCTTTAAAACGAATTTTAATTAAATATTTTAATTAAATATTATTTGAAATTCTAAATTATTTACCTCAATCGATACAGAAAATTGTTGTGGATTATAATATATCATCTTATAATTACCATACATCGAAATTGCACTAGCAATAGTTAATGTAATGCATATACTAAATTAAAAAATTTTAAAATTATAATTTAAATATTCAAATTCAAAATTTTAAATTACCATCTAAGAAATATAATTTTACAATGTGATGCTGATAAATCCGAAAGATTTAAACCCAAAAGATAAGAAGTTCGTCTTATTTCTCTTAGACGAATTTCATTCTTACTAATAATTTCATTTAAATTTTCAAAAACCATTTTATTTAATATTTTTAATTGATGAATGAATATCCACTTGTTATTAACAGATAATATTGTAAATTAATATTAAATTGAACCATGACATTCTTATTTATAATAAAAAGTTTCCTTAAAAATGGAAAAAGTTTTAGTTTTTAGAAAGTTTATAATTATAATTATAAATTTTTTCATTACAATTTTAACACATTGCGTCCTTTTAACAAATTTCTCACCTTTATATGTGTAAAATGGTAAAATATAATTATTATTTATTGTTGTACTTGTAATTGAAGGCGACCATAGTGGAGATTCATTATTGTTTTATTAATTGGTAAATTATATATTTTAAATTGAATAGAAGAAGTAACTGGTGGCTCTATAAAGCCACAAAGACAAAACTAACATTATCAGAAATTGGAACGAAACGACGATGAATTTAAATATTTTAACGTTTTGATTTGTGAAATTTGTGAAATAATTTGTGAAATAATAATGTACAGAATATTTGGAAACTATAAAACGAAAATTATTAAGTAAGTAAATTTCAAATACTTTCAACTTTGGCAGTTTAAAAAACTAATATAATTTATTCACTTATTATATTCATTTATGATACATTTTCTTCCTTAAATTAATTGTAGTTCCCCCCGTCGGATTCCACCTTGTCGCGGTGGTGGGGCTTCAAGTAGATCTAGTGAACCCTTAGGCGATGCCAGCAACCATAATGGTAAGGCTAAGGGCGAAGATTGAAAAACCAAGAGAATCCAACCTTCATGTCCAATGTCCTTAATGACTGATAAAATTTGTGGTAGGATATTACTACCACAAGTGTCGAAAGAGGCTACGGCTTCCGGCGAGGGCTTGGCTGTTGCACCAGCAGCAGCTAAGTCGCCAGTAGTAAGAGTAGTAGTAGGAGTATAAGTAGGCGCGCCCACCGCCGAGGCTATCCCAAACACGACAGGGAACCAGCCAAGGCTAATTGAAGCGACCACCTAGATCGTACGCCCGTGTGCTCAGGGGAGATGACAACAACTCAATTGAGATGGCAGTCATCGACTCTGCCACACCTGGGGGTAAGATACCAAGGGACAGGCAACCAATCATCAGGGAGGCCTTTGAAGCAGCTATCGACGCTGCTTTTAAGGCTACCCGTGATTATTTACCAGTTCGATTCAAGTGGAGCGGCTTCCGAGGAGATCACTTCTGGGCAGTCTGCCATGACAAGTTCACGGTAGACTTCCTGAAGAGATAAGTCGGCGAAATGGAGGCTTCAATCTTGGAGAACCTGGACGATAACCGTCTACAAATCGTAGGCAAGGATGAAGTTCCCAGGCTTAGAAGGGTTCGCCTCGACCGGTACCCGACATTCTTAGCCAGATTCGGCAGCAGAATAACCTGCCGACGGAGCTCTGGTCGGTGTACCACACGGTGAAGAATCCGCAAGAAATCTACATAGTGTTGGGCATCGATCACGGATCCTTCGAACGGATTCAAGAGGCTAAGGGGGAGGTCTGGTCAGAGATGTTAAACGTAACGTAACGATACCCGATAACGTTTAAATAACGTTTAATTTTCATTTTTTGGTCAATAATTTAACGATTACCTTTATAACGTTTTATATGATAACAGTAACGAATAACGTTTTCCATACGTTATTCCGTAAAGTTATTTTAATTTATTTACGCTTAACAACTGTCCAATATCGGATTTTATTATAGTATGTCTACAACTGAATTCTTCCGCTTTGTTTCGCCCTTTACAGGTGATTATGTGTAGGATAGTATTTTTATTTTTTACCTTTTATTTTTTATTTTGTTTTAATTATATTATTTGAATAAGATTTTTAATTTTATTATAATTATTGGTTAATTATTTTTTAAGTTCGATATTATAATAAATTGTAATCAATGAATATATTTGCGTTTATTGTTTAGAGAAGAAACTTAAATAAATTTTTTTATTTATTCTGCACTAAATTTTTATTCTGCCTTTATCTCCAAATGCTCTAAAAATGTATAAATGGGTCCAAAACAAAATTTGAAACACGTTATTTTACGTTATAATATTTAACGTTATTTAACGTTATATAACTAACGTTTAAAAATTGGTAAGTTATTTATAACGTTATATAACGAATCAACATTTTAAATAACTTTATTGAATAACTTAACTTTTCGAAACGTTATTACATCCCTGGGTCTGGTACAAGATGACCACCTTACTATTCAAAACGGATAGTAGGGCGGTTGAATGTGCAGAACAACCCCTTGCCTCTAATTCTGCTGCGGATACAAAAGCATCAACCTCTGTTACAGGGGCTGATGTGTTAATTCCTGGATTAGCAGGACCCTCTGGCTTGTCAGGATCAACACCTGCCGACGAAACAGAGGATCCGGTCGGACATTGCCTGGTAGCAGAGGGGGATCAAGCACCGTCTTGCGACGAAGACGAGGAATTATTCCTACTTGAGCCCTTTCTGGCATCGGATGATGACCAGACCCTAACAAATCAAATCAGTCCAGCTCTTCAAATCAGAGTGTCAAATCAGTCCAGCTCTTCTACAAAGGTAACCATGGTAGACCAAGAACCTGTATTGTAGCAAAGAAAAATATTAATCTTCTTTCTCACTCACAGGTTACGAATAAGGATAGCACAGTGGTTGTGTGGGAGGGCGAATTGGCTGGCAAGAAAAATCAGATTACCTTGGCGTCGGTATATCTGCCATTACCTTGTCGTCGGTATATCTGAATACTGGGGTGGCAACTCCCTGCACACACCAGTTAACGGTCTACACGGACGGCTCAAAAATGGGCGATCGTGCGGGCGCTGGCATTTACTGCCAAGAGCTCAATCTAGAACAATCCCTCCGACTAGACGACCATGCCACGGTTTTCCAAACGGAGGTGGTAGCAATAAAAGAAATCAGCAATTTCCTAAACGAAAAGAAAATTACGGATAGAGACCTGACAACCTGCTCAGATAGTCAGGCCGCTATAAAAGCGGTAACCTGTTACACGACAAAGTCCAAGTTGGTTCGAGACTGCAAGCTCAGCCACAAAAACCTGGCGCGGTATAACAGAATTACCTTGAAATGGGTACCTGGCCATAGCAATATCCCGAGTAACGAAAAAGCAGATGAATTAGCTAGAGAAGGCTCGCAATTAGAGGTCATTACAACCTCGGTAGGGGTGCTCAATTTCTGCCTCAAAGCGAACCTGAAACACTGGGCGGATGATTTGCATGACATCGGTCGTACAACAAAACTACTCTGGGGCGCTCCGAGCGAGAGCGCAACCAGAAGGTATCTGCAACGGAAAAAAAGCTCGGTACAGCTGGCTACTGCGATCCTAACGGGTTACTCTATGCTCCGCGGCCACGCTTTCGAAATCCGCCGGTCAGACAGTAATGTAAGTGGAGGATGCGATGACGAAAGGGAGACTGTTGAACACTTTCTGTGCCACTGTCCCCAACTCATGCATCTGCGGAATAAATGCTTGGGTGCCTTCTTCTTGAACGAACTGTGTGATGCAGGGGTTCGAAGTTGGCAACCAATCATTAAATTGGTTGGCAACCAATCATTAAAGCAAAAGGAAGTGGATGGCTCACAACGCTCCAGCGGGCGTGACATGAGGGTAATCACACGAGGGGTACAATGGACCTACTTTTGGTCTAAGTGCGCGAGTGCTGAACGGATTCCCTCTTGCAATCCAATCCAATTGTAGTTCAATTTCTGCCTCTAGCTGTCTACCTAAGTTATAGATATATTTAGTGTTCTTCTATGAGCAGAAAATAATGAAGCTGATAGGAAGTAAGGGACTAATTGATGGAAAATAAATGTTACAACACCATTGCAAGCGGGTCCGGAAAAAGATGCAGATAATAATAAAATCAGCTTAAAAACTGGATACAGTTGTGTACTATGTACTGCCAGAAAATTGAAATATTAATCAGCGACAGCCTAACCAGCACTGAATGAACCCTGCACTTGTATTGAGTAGCTGAGAACAAATCCATCGATTAAACAATAACAAAATTATATTATTATTATATTATGTATGTGTCTCGACTTCCCAAGTTTTAAATTTTACATAAGTTAACAGAATAAGTAGCAGGGCACAAATATTACCAGGGCCAAAAGTTTTTCGACTAATCCGTTTTACAATTTAATCCAACATTTAATCGTAAGTATTTGACTTGTTGCCACTGCTATGTTTTCCATCTAAAAATTTCAAAAACTAATTTAAAATAAAACTAAAAATTTTGATTTTTTTTTCTTCTTATTTTATTGTTTTTTTTTCTGTTTTATTTTCTTATATTTATAATTTTTTACCTTAAAATTACAGCCTTTTATGTGTTTTTATTTACCATTTTTAGCTTTCAATTTTACAATTAAATATTCTTTTAATTATATTTTCAATATTTTTTTTTCCGTATTCCATAATTTATAATTAATACATATATATATATTTTTTTATTTTCTGTTATATTTATTATTATTTTTTTAAAATACAATTAATAATTTACATCATGGCCCTTTTTATTAATTTTACCCTAAAATAGATTTTTTTAATATTTTTATTTCCTATTATTTTTCTTTAAAATATTTTCACTATAATTTTTATTTTTTATTTATTTATAATAATATTTTTTTATCTTATCTCTTATATATATTATGTTTTTTGTTGTATGTGTTTTGTATATAGAAATACATTTATAATCCACAATATAATAATTTATTATTTTTGTTTAAGTTTACGATTATTTTATTTTATATTTTGTAATTATATAATTTTTTATTTTTTTTGGTTTCTTTTTTTTAGATTTTATATTTTTTTTTTGTTTTCTTTTATATTTATTTATTTTTTTTTTTTAGACTAACAAATAAATATTTGTTATTAATTTTTCAGTTATTTTGTATAATATATTTTTTGTTTTTAAGTTTTATTTTTAATACTTTTTAAAATTAAAAAAAAAAAATATTTTCGTTAGTTTTTTTTTACGTAATATTTCTTTTATACCATTTTTTCACGAGCCTGTTTGCATGACATTTTTCAAAGTCTCTGTCGTGATTTTGATATCTTTTTGACACCTAAAAGTCTTGAAAATTTTACAAAATTTTCAAAATTTTCAGGATTTGTAAAGTGCGGATCCCCTTTGAAAATTACGTTGTCGTTTTGTATTAACCTTAGAATCGCGTTCCCCATTGAATTTTCATTAACTTATGAAAATTAAATTGTAGCCAACTTTAGATTACAAATTCTCTGATATTATTTAGTGTTTTTAAAGTTCCAAATATTTATTTTATTTAAATAAAATTATTTAAATTTATTTTAAATAATGACTTTTGTTAATATATTCAAAATAAATTGTGTCGCAACAATGAAATAAAAATACATAAATATTTAATATGAAATTCGCTATCAAACTTCAAGCCTCTTTTCTAATGAAAATCTTATGAAAAAGTTAAATCTATTTTAACTTTTCTTATGCAAAAATACATTGCCAACTTGCAGGATTTTTTTTCCGTTAAGTAATTTTTTATGCAATCCCTATATGCAAAACGACAATGTAATTTCAATGGGAACTCGTATGTTAGTATCAAAAGAGTTGTCAAAATCACGAGAGTCTTGAAAAAAGACTCGGTATGAGAAAACGGTCTTAGAGTGTAGTTTTTTTTAGAGTGTAATATGTTTTTCTGTGTTGTGTTTACTGTATTTTTTTTAATATGTTTTACTTTACAAAGAGTGTGTTTATGATTAAATTTTAATTTTTTAAAAAATTTTGATTTTTCATATATTTTTTTTAATTTTATGTTGATTTTTTTATTTTCATTTTTTAGAACACAATAGAGATCAATTTCGTAGTCATTTTTTTTTAATTTTTTAAGTTAGATTTTTTTTCTCTCAAAAATTTTCGAATTTTTATGGCTATTAGTGGTTTTGGTTTTTTTTTTCAGTGTAGATCTTTTAAAATAAAATAATTCATTTGTTTTTTATATTTTAATTTTACTATAAAATATTATTATATTTATTTTTATGTCAAGTATTTAAAATTAATTTACATTTATTAATGATTGGAAATTAATTAAAAAAAAACTTTTTCTTTTTAAAAATATTTTAATTTTCTGTTTTTTAAATTTAGAATATTTTAAAAGGTTTTCTTTTTTTTTTTAATTCGTTATTTTTGTTTTTTTTTTTTTTAAATAAATAGTTTTTTATTTTTAAATTCCAGATTGATTTTTAATAGTAAATATATAATTAAAGACTAATAATAATACTAATTTTAATTAAATGATTTAACACTTTTTAGTTTAGTTATATTAAAAAAAATATTGCTTTCGATTTGTTGATTTTCAAAAAAAAAATTCAATGAAAAAAATTATCTGGAATAATTTAAAAGTAAAAAACTAATTTTTAAAAATTATGGGGTTTTATCAATTATTTCAATTAATTATTATATTAATTTTAAAATTCTTATAATTTTAATTTTTTTTATAAATTCCTAATTATTATTTCTTAAAAGGACACAGAAGGAAACAAGTGTAGTTTATAAATTTACTCTAGAAATATTTTCATAGGTTAATAAACACTCCATTTTTTTATTTTTAAAAACTATTTTTGATTTTTTTTTTTTGTTAGGAATTTATATTAAGTTAAAAAATTAATTTTGAGCTGAAGCTGCTTGTCTACTCAAATTCAGAATAAGGAAAATTTGTTTTTTTTATTAGAAAAAGGATAGATTTTTTTTGTTGTTGTTGCAATATTTTAAAAGTCTATATAAATTTTTATTTTATATTTAAAAAGTTTTGGGACGAAAAAGAATCTCAAATTGAGATTAATAACAATTTTTTTTTCTTTACATATTAATTTGTTTATATTTATGATAATTTTATTGCTGGAATTGCGCGTTTTAATTTATGATTTTTTTTTTAATTAAATATTTTAATTTATTTTTTATTAATTTAGGTAAAATAATTTTTTTGAAGATTGTGTAATTGTGTAGTAATGTTTAAACTTAAAATATGAAATATTTTTTATGCAAATATTTTTTTTTATATATTTATATATAGTATATTAATATTTTAATTGTATAATTATGCGTTTATTTAGTTTTCGCTTAAATATTAAATGTTTACTACTAATAATAATAATATTGTTTTTTTTTTTGTTTTTTTTTAAATGTTTATTTAAACTGTTTGCACCATAAATTTATTTATTTTAAATTTTATTTTATTTTAGTTTCGTTAATCAAATTTAAAATACAAAAATTATAAATTTAATTTAAATATTTATTTATATATTATTTTGAAGAAGCAAAAATTTATGATAAAAAAAAAAGCATTTTTTAATATTTTTGTAGAAGCATTTTTTTCTTTTGTTTGCAATAAAATTTTGTGTCAACTAATTTCTGTTTTGTCGAAGCATTCGAGGGAAATGTAGGAAAAATAAAAATTCTCAAATTTTTTAGAATCATAAAAGCAATTGAATTTGTTATTGGTTACATTAAATCTACACTCAAAGAAAAAAAAAATTTTTTAAGCAATCGATTTTATTTAAAAGTTTGAAATTTGTTTGTACACAAAGGCGATTGTTTTTTGTTAGTTATAAATTTTCCATTTTTTTAATGTTTTTCCTTTTAAAACTGCAGCCTACTTATTATAAAAAAATTGCGCTATGCAAAAGCAAAAATTAAGATCAATGTCCAATGTAGGCTTCAGCGCAAAACTTCGGAGGCAAAAAAAAAATCATCATGTGGGAAACAATGGAAATACCTCCAATGTGAGCGCTGGCGTTTGGCTTCAAAAAACGCCAAACGCTGAGATTGCTCAATTTTTTCCAAAAATGAAGCTGAAGTTTCAGTTGTGCCAACATATTTTTCATGTTTTTTTGTCTTTAGATGGCTGCCCTGAGTTTTTCAAAGTAATTTTTGGCGTTCAATTTTTTTCACCGTCCAAGTTTTGCGCCGAAGCCTACATTGGAGATTGCTCTTTAGAAATAAAAATTGAAGCGAAAATGTATAAAGTATTTTTTTTTTTACTTTACAATTGAAAATTATTATTTGAATCTGAAAAGTTTTGTAATCTAAAATTTATTGCTTTTTTATTTGTCTTTAAAATATTTTTGAGACAAAA
Source organism: Empis stercorea (assembly GCA_949752835.1). NCBI lineage: Eukaryota > Metazoa > Arthropoda > Insecta > Diptera > Empididae > Empis > Empis stercorea. Next base: position 18,702,619 of record OX457085.1, on the reverse strand, counting down.
AGAAAATTTATAAATTTTATATGAGCCATTAATAATTTTTTGAAAAATCAATAATTACATTTACTCATTACACATCAATAACAATTTTGAATATTAAACGAACATTTCAGGTGGCAAATGAAATTTTGCATCACGGGTAAATACCCCGGAACAAAATTTGAAACAACACAATAAGATTTCAACTTCCTTTCTACGAGCGATGAACCAAATTGTAAAACTATTTAAAAAAAAATTATGAGCGAATTAACAGCTCATATAGATATTAATAAAAAAAAAAGGATATTAATAACTTTTATAGCATGCGCTACTACACAGAACACTTTTTTCGTTATTTTAACAATTTTTATATTACTTTTTTACCTATGCTTTTTTTTTGTGGAATAAAAAGTATATTATATATCATTATTTTTTATACTTTATTAATTTTGCCAATCACATTATAGAAAATATTTTTATATTTAATATTTATTTATATATTTAATAATTAATTTTTCTTGGAAATAAAATATCTCAGTTGTTTTCAAAAAATTTAATTCTCTAAAAAAAAAATAATCAAAAAACCAAAAAAAAATTACTATGTAATACGACTAACTTTTATGTTTTTCACAATATTTTAAATATAAATTCAACAATTTTTTTTTTAAATATATTTTCGATTCGTTAATATCAAAATTAACTATATATTTTTTTAATATAGTTTTAAAAATTTTATTTTTTTTAAAATGTATATTGAAAACAATATTTTTTTTTTTTCACTAAAAATATTCAACAATTTTTCGGTTGAAACCTTTTAATATTTTTTTTATTTTTATTTTACTAATATAAAAAAAATTTTCCAACTACATTTTTTTTTTAAATGAATATTTTTTTGTTTGTTTTGTTTTGTTTTAATAGGAAAATAAAAATCCAATTTATTAAAAATAAATATTTGAAAAATTTTTTTTTTTATATATTTTTGATTTTCATTACATATAAAAAAAAAAGTATTGTCAAAGGATATTTCTGAACTAATACAAAAATTAATAATAATTAACAAATATTTATCAATTTGAGTGTAAATTTATTAATTGAAGTGGAAAATTGATAAATATTTGATATTGAGTGAATTTTACGATTTGAGTGTAATTTTAAGTGTTTATTATTTTTTATGCAAATTTAAATCAAATAATTTTATTTATTTGTTTCTCTTCAAAAATTTATTAAATTTTGTATCAAAGTTACAGCTCAAAATGAGCTGAATTTGATGAAATTTATTTGTCTCAAAATGGATTTTTTTTTTTTGGTAAGATTGAAAATTAAAATTGTGGTAAAATATGTTTTTGTATGAAAATAAATTATTTTACTTATCGAATAGTTTTTTTATTTTATTAAATAGAATAGTTTTTATATATACGAGTAGTATTTAATTTTTAATGTTTTAAAATTTTAGTTACTATTATTTTTCAAATATATTTTCGGTGGCTTCTTTTATTTATTTTCGACCAATGTTTTTTTTTATTTATGGAAAATAAAAGTTTTTTTTGTTTTTAGTTAAAATATAAAATTTAAAAATAAAGTCGCCATATTTCTTTTATATAAATTACTAATTTAAAGATGATAAACAAATATTATTTGCTTTAAGTACTAAATTTAGTTTGGTTTTTTTTTATCGGAAATTATAATAATTTTACAAATAGGTTTTTATTTCAAAATTTCAAAGAAAATAAAGCAGGAGGTACTTTAATTACTTTAATGTTTAAAAAGATGACTAATTTTCTGATGGCTTATAGTTTCAGTTAAATTTGTTTTATATTTTAAACATTTGTATAGAATAGTAAGTCAGAAAAGGAACAGTTGTGTAATTACAAATTGCTATATTGAAATAGAAACTTTTCCTAAAATCTCCATATAATCATTACTAAGCCAAATATTTATTTTCATATTATCACAACGTAAAAACACTTTGTTAAATTTGTAATTACTGTATCCAACTATTATAATACCGGCAGTGTTTTAAGTTTTAAAAACTATTCACCGGCAGTGTTTTAAGTTTTAAAAACTATTCCGAATGATTACAATTTTATTGTCCTAATTTTTTTATTTAGCAAAAATAATAATTTTGCTGCCATTTAAAAGTTTTTCAAAGTATTAGCAGCTTCCCTTTTACACATAATTAACATTTTCGAATCCAAACCCAACCGTACAAAAAAATTAAAGAATTATTTCATACTGAATCCCTAAATATAAGATTATCGTATAAATGAAATTTTTCAAAAAGCTTTACTAACATATCCTATCCAATTTCTACGATAGCTTACCAAAATTTTAAATGTATATTTTTTATTTAATTTCTATTTAGCATGTTCTCTAATTCTATGTGTTATTTAGACATAATAATTTCTATAATTTTAGCTATTCAATTCCTAATTTGTTTATGAGTACCTCCCGCTTTAAATAATAAAAATGCTTCAAAAATAAAATAGGCAAACATAGTCAAAATAATAAAATAAAAATTTTTTAAATTCAAACAAAAATTGTTTTAAATTAAGAGCATTAATAAATTTTCTCTCTTCTTTTTTTCTTGTTATACTACTAAAATCTAAATTTATGTGATTTTTGTTTTTAATAATTTCTGTACTTTTTCTTTTAGTAATTGACTAATAACTAATTTATTATCTAAATATTGAGATATTTTTAAGTAGATATTTTTTATATTTAATATAATATTTTATATAATATTTTTTTATTTGTTTTTAAAATATTTTTGTATATATATTTATTTATTTATATATAATATAATCTTAAAAAGGGCGGGCCATTTTTTTTTATTTTTTGTATATAATAATATAGTTTTATTTTTCATTAAATATTTTTTTTTATATAATTATTATTTTATTAATTTTTTATTTTTTTTTAAATATTAAAATAAATTTTTCAAATATAATTTAAAAAAAAAAAAAATTTAAATTAATTTTTTTTTTGTGTTTTTTTATTTAGTGTGGTTGTATAAATTTCAAAATTAAAAAGTTTATTTTGAAAATGTATTTTCAATAATTTTTAATAAATATTAAAAAAATTAAAAAGAAAAATCTTTTTATTATAAAACAAAAAAAAATTATGAAAAAAAAAATCAATGTGTAATCAATGTAAATGGTGAAAATAAACTAAACGTTATTGTGCTTTTTTTGCTTTGTTTTTTTACTCAAGTTTAAATGAAACATAAAAATGTTTTTCCCCAAATGAATGATGAAAATATGTTTTAAATAAATATGCGCTTGGTTTGCTTATACATAAATAAAAAAATATTTTAAGGAAATTATTTTCATTTCACTTGGCAATTTGAAAAAATAACAAAATAGAAATTTGCATTTTTATAATATATTTTCGTATTTATATTATTATTCCATAATGAAATGCAGTTATTCTATTATAAAAACTGTTTTATGTTTAATTTATAAAATTATTACTTTTTAAATATTTTTGTAGTGTTTTTTTTTTTCGTTGCATATTTATTGTATCAAATTCAAAATTTATTTGTTTTTCATGTTATGCTAAGTCGATGATCTAGACTTTTTCTTATAAAGTGGTCACAGGAAATATGTTTCTATATTTTGCTGTTATTTTGTAAATTTTTAATAATATATGTTTGTAAACTAAATTGGAATTTATTTAATTAATAAATTTTATTGGAATTAGTTTTATGAAACAAAAACCATATGAGAGATGGATACGAATTTTGCATCTCTTGAAATATTTTAATATGATTTTTTTATGACTGAAGTTTTTCTGTCGTGACATGAACCACGACTAAGGTGCTTCTATAACTATAGTTACCGACGTTACCGTGCCATCTTTGACCACTTTCTACATTTTTGTTTTTCTATCAAATCGATCGTTTTTCACATGTTAATACAAAAAAAAGTATATGAAAATGATGAAATATTAATTTTCATAATTTTGTTAAAATAATTTTAGGCAGTTTAAAAAAATTATGCTTTTTTTTTAATATCTTTAATAAAACAAATTATATCTCGAATAAATAAAGGATTATTTAAAATAATTTATATTTGAAATGTAGAAAAATGTCTTCTAAAATTATATTCATAATTTTTGAATGAAGATATTAATGTGAAAATTGTTTAACATTTTATCAATTTTGTTTTCGGTAGGTTAATAATTTTGTATTTATTATATTTTTAGAGTATTTAGTTTTTTATTCTTTTCAAATTCTATTTCTTTTATACCCTTTTTTCACTAGGCTTTTTGGAAGCATTTTTCGTGATCTTGACATCCTTTTGACACTCAAATTCCCGAAAAATTCACAAATTACAAATTTTCAAGACTTTTAGTGTCAAAAAGGTTGTCAAAATCACGAAAGAGTCTTGCAAAAATGCTCGTGAGAAAAGGATCACATAATAATTTAACTGAAAATTGACACACAAAAAGAAAAAAAAATTGAAATATACGGCGAATTCAATTATGATCTTTCATTACTACTAAACAATGCTCGCTCTTTATTTCTACTACTAAAATAATTATTAAAATTTATTTTCTGTTTTATATAACACAATGACTTTTCTTATTTTCTCAGTTTCCCAAACACAGTTTTTTTTCTCTTTTTTTTTGTTTGTTTTTTAAAACACATTTAAAAAAATTATTAATTTTTTTCATTTTCTTATGTATTCTTTTTTTTATTATTATTGTACAATAATTAGATTTAATAATTTTTATATTTTTTTTTATATTTTATTGAATATTTTCCATTATTTTTTACATACTAATATTTTTTTTTTTTTAATTATTTAGTAAATTTATTTTTTCTTGTGTTCAATATGTTTTATAAATATTTTCTTTAATATTGCATTTATTTTATTTATTATTAATTATTTAATTTTACATAAAATATTTTAATTATTTTCTTTATTTAATTATTGTTTTTTTTTTTTTGTTTATTTTATACTAATTTGACACAACCGTATATAAATTTCTATTTTCTAATAATAAAAAAAAAAAAATTAAAATTAAAAAATAATAATTTAAAAAAAAAAATTAATTATTTTTTAACACAATATAAAAAAACAAAATTGTGTATGCGTGTGTATATTTTTTTCGAGAAATTTCCAATTTCGAACAATTGCGCGTCAACATTTTTATATTTGAAAAAGTTTAACGACAAATAAAAAACCCAAAAAAATTTGGAAATTTCTCAAAAAACAAATTTTTGTAATTAGTGTTTGATTTTCGTTTTTTTTATATATATATATTTTTTTGCGCTATTTGCAAAAATGAAAATAAATAAATAATTTAATATATATATATATATTTTTTTATTTAAATTATCTAACTATCTTTTTTTTTCTATTATTTTTTTTAAAATAAATCAATTCTTTTTTTTGTTTGTTTTAAAATAATCTTTTTAAAATAATTCGACTACAATAATAAATTTATTTTATGTTTTAAAAAATAATTTAATAATTAATAATAAAAAAAAAACAATGATGTATGAATTTTAATTTATAATTTTTTTTTTATATAAAAAAATAACAATTTTTTTTTTTATTTTGATTTAAATTAATAATTGACTAAGGTCTGTGTGTGTGTGTGTTCACAATTATTTTTTATTACATTTGAAAAACCAAAAAAAAAAAAAAAAAAACAAAAAAAGATTTAAAAACAAAAACAGAATAAAATAAATTATTAACTTGAATAATAATAAAAAAAATCTTTAGTGTTGTCACGTTTCCATTTTTTCGCGTCTGTTTCATTTTTAATTTTATCTTTTTTTTGTTTTGTTTTTTTTTTCTTTTCCTCTTTTGTTCTTCTTTTTATTTTATTTAAACACAAATTTTTTTTTTAAATTAAAATTGAAATAATATTAATTACACTTAATCAAAAAATATATATTTATATAATTAGATATATTTAAAAAAGAAAAAAATTGATTTTTTTCCCACCTCGCAATTCTCTTCTCTTTTCTGTGTTAAATTAAAAAAAAGTCTTTATATGCTTTTTTCCCAAAACATAACAAAAAAATAATAATAATTAAAATTAAAAACAAAACAAAAAAAAATTAACAAAAACAAAAAAAAAATAATAATTAAATATTTTTTTCCCCAAATATTAAAATTTTGATAGTTGGCAGTAATTTTGATTACTTGTAATTTTTGTTTTTTTTTTTTCAAAAATCTGTAATTTTAGTTTTTAATTTTTTTTTAATGCTCCCCGAAAAAGAAAATTGGTAATTTTTATTTTATAATTGAAAATAAAAAGCAAAGAAAAAAATTTTGAGCAAAAATTTTCTTTTAATCAGTTTCAAAGTTGTGTAAACCTTGAAAGAAATAGAAAAAAAAAAATTAATAGAGAAAAATGTATTTAAATAATTTTATAAAATTAATAATTTTTTTAATTTTGTTGTGGAGAATTTGTTTTTTTTTTATAAAACTAATTAAAGAACTTGAGAAAGTAAATTCAAATTTTTTAAATAAAAATCTCCCCAAAATTTTTGAAATAAATAATTGAAGTACGAGTTGATGATAAAAGAAATTTTGATGAGGCAAAAAATATTATATAATAAATTTAATTCGAAATAGTAATTATTGTTCTTTTTAATGTTAGTGTTAAATTACTTAGTTGTGTCGGTAAAAAGAATAAGAAAACAAAAATTAACATATAACATTTTTTTAAATAATGTTTAAACAAAAAAAGTTAGTAATTTAAATACTAGGTTAATTAATTAATTAATTTAGAAAAAAAAATTCAAATTATTATTAAATTTTAATATTTAGAGAGCCAATTTTTACAGTCACAAAAAATTAAGTATTGCTTTTCTGTTAAACCGCCAGTTTTAAGAAATTCACAATTCAGTTTTACATTAAATACTGAATATCTTAAAAATCAAAGCAATAGAATTTATTTAGTAATATTATAATAATCATCGATTATTTTTTGATGTTGATTAGATTTAATATTTTTAAATAATTTATACTATCTTTTTTGTACTTTTTTTTTTTTTTTTTACTTTTGAAATGTTAATAAATTTCTTTTCAATTTGAATTTATAGTTTGAAGAATGAAATAAATTTTAAACCAACTTTTATTCAATTTTAAATCATTTAATATCAATTATAGAACAATTTTTTTTTATAGCTAAGCTCCAAAAATATGTTTCGACTGTAAAAATTAGGTTTATTTAAGCTTTGATGCCTCTTACTATTTTAAGTTCTGACAGTAAAAACTGACTCTTTTAATGTTCAAAATTTAATAAATACATTTTAGAAATTGTAGTTGTTTTTTTAAAAACAAACAATAAACTTGTTTTTTATAATTTACAAGTTTTTCGTTTCAAAAGATCTTAAATAAATGTTCTTAATTTTTGTTAATTTATTGGTAATTTATAAGTTTTTTTTTAAATTATTACAAAATTTTAAGTAAAATGAATTTTTTTTGTGTTCTTTTCTACACAAATTAAATTTAAATTATTTATTATCGTATTTTTGTTTTTTTTTTTTAAGGTTTTATTTATTAATTTATTATTTTAGATTTTTTTAATGTCTAATAATATAATTATTATGTTTTATGTATTTTTTATTGTATAATATATATATATATATATAGATTTTTACTAAATAAATATGGTTTTTTTTATATATAATAATAAATATATATTTAATAATAATTATAATTATACATATATATATATTTGTTTTATTTACTTCGACTTCAATAAATCGTAACAACGGATTTTTGTTTTATTTTTTTAAATATTTCTTTTTTTTTTTTGCTAATTTTTCAAAATATCACGACTTTTTTTACTTTTTTTTCATTTTTTTTTAAATGTATATAATATTTTTAATTTATTTATTTACTTATATAGATTTACATTTTGCAAAATATTTAATTTGCTTTTATTTTGTAATAATGTTCTCCTTTTTTTTCTGTTTTATTGCTTATTTACGTTCAACAATATATAATTATTATTTTTTTTTTTAATATTTTAAATTTATTTATATTTTATATATATATATAGTATAATAATTAATAGATTAATATAAATAATATTTTTTTAATAGTATATAATATAATATATAATAGATATATTTTATGTTTAATAATTTAATGAGTTTGTTTTTTTTTTGTTTATTATGACTTGTGTATATTTTTGCTTTTATTTATTAAATTGTTGTATTTATTTATATTCTACAATTATTTTTGTTTTATACGTAAAAAAATGTTTTTTATTTTTTATTTTAATAAATAAATTTTTTCGTGGTTTTGTTTTTGTTTTTTTAAATTGCATTTCAAAAGAAATGCATTACATATTTTTTATTTGTAAAATATAATAATTATTTTTTATTAATTTGTTTTTTCTTTTTTTTTATAATTTATTTACTATATAAATATTATAATTAAATAATAATTATAATAAAAGAAATTTGAAAAAAAAAAAAATATTGTATAAATTGGAGTACATATGTAAGTATTTTCCGTTTACTTCGTTTCTATGGGCTCAAAAATTGATTTGAGCGTATGGAAACCACTCCGATCTTCTGAGTAACTTATAAAATTATGATAATTTTGGAGAAAACTATAAAAAATTAATTGATCAAATAATAATCATTGAACAGTTGGGGGAAAAACGAAATATTCATTGAGTAATTTCAAATGAGTAATATTATTATTGAGTGTTTTTTTAATTCTTAACTATAATATATTTGAATTTTTTTTTTAAATATAATAATGGAAGATTAAGTTTTCTTATTTGTTTTCTTTATAAATATAATTAAGTCTTTGTTTTAGTTTGAAAATCAGCGCTCAATTTTATTATATTAATCATTTTAAAAATACTCAAAAAAAATTATATTAAGTAAAAAAAGAATTTGAATACTGAACAATGTGTGTACTTGTTTAGAAGAATATCTAATTATTATTAAAAAAAATATATATAATTAGAAAATACCATGTACTACAATTTATACCACCACTCCTAATTCTCTCAACTCAATAAAGAAACTAAAAAAAAAATTACAAATATTTTTACACAGTCAAAAATTAATTGATTAATTTAAATTTTTGTATACTTTTTTCTCTACCCACAACAAAATAAAAAAAAAATAACCGGGAAACAAATTTAAAATAAATATTTTTGTTTAATAAAATTATTGTACTTAATATAAAAATTAGTACCTCTCATTTTTTTCATGTTATATAATAATATAATATTTTTTTTTAAATCTATTATTTTTTTTGTTTAATATATTTTTGATTTTTATTTATTAATTTTTTTTAATAATAATGTATATTTTTTTTACTAATAAAATGTTTTTCAATATTTTTTTTTTGTTTGTTTGTTTAGAAAAACATTTTCTAAGTTCTTCAAAAAAAAAAGTGTTTTTCTAATAATATTGCTTAGTTGTCTCTCGTTTGTATTTATTTATTATTTAATAATATATTTTTCAACAAAATATTCTTTTTCTTCAATTTTTTTTTTAATATTAAATTTCTTTTTTTTTTTTTTAAATTAATTTTAACTTAATTTTTACAAATATTTTTTTTGTTTATATTTTATATCTTTTTTTATGTAATATTGATTTTGTTGTGTTTTTTATTTAATAAATTATGTTTTGTATATTTATTCTGTTTTGTTTTTGTTATTTGATTAAACTAACCTATAATAAATTTTTATTTCCTAAAAATTTTTTTTTTTAAATTGATGAAATTATTTTTTAATATATTTTTCATTTTGCTTCTGTTTATAAGTAAGTGTTTTTTTTTTGTTCTAGATTATTTTTTTAATATTAATTTACAATATTTTTAAATTTTCGTTAGTATTTTTTCCATCCTTTTCTCAAAGTTTTTTTTTTATTATGTCATTTTTTACATTTTATTTAGTTTTTTAAATTATCCACAAAAAAAAATATTGTCTCCCTCAACACAACAAAACTGACACGTCTTTGGTGTAGCCTCAAAAAAAAAACTAAATTACCCAAAAAACATAAAATCTTACTTTAATTCTGTTTTTTGTTTAGGTACTAAACTTTTTAAATAATTAATTTGTTTTCCGTTTTTTTTCCGGTCAATTTAAATTAGAAATTTTTTAAACTAAACATTTGTTTTTTAAATATTTTTTTTTTTTTGTGTTCCGCAAAATTAACATGGATAAATACCTAGAATGTAAAACAATTTCATAATATTTGTAAGTGTTTTTTTTAGTGGTTTTTTTTATATATAAATATTGAAATAAAATTAATTGAAAAAGTTCTTAATCAGTGTTTTTTTTTGTTTGTCACACATAACAGAAGAAAAGAAAAATTACTCCACATACACTGCATATTTAGAATTTAAAAATTATTTAGTTTATTTCCATTAGGATAGCCAAGGAAATCTCAATTGTTGTTCTCACATGTGTTTATAACCAGCAGAGTGTTGCTGCTGAATAACGAGTTCAATATCTGATTAAGAATTTTTATAATTTTAAAATACAATATTTTTTGTTTGCAAATTTATAAATGTTTTTTTTTTTTAATCTTACTAAAAATTATATATAAAATTGATAACATCTACAACACAACATACACAAAATTACAAAGGGATTTTGTAATTTTTTTTTTATATATATATTTTATTTTAGACAGTTTGTTTTTTTGTTCTTTTAATTACCTTGATAATTTTGAGGCCAAATAGTAGGTACATTCTATATAAAAGCGAAAAAAAAAAATTGATTAGTAAAATTTTAAATATATTTCAAGTAATAAAAAAAAAATCAAATTTCTTTAAAAATTCCTCTATGCTGAATTACTGATGAGCCACGTTTAAAGATTTTTTTTTCAATTATTGAGAATATTTATATGCTTCTAAATATATTTTTGCCCCAAAATATATTTGGTGTCAAATGACTATAATTCGAAAGAAATATTTTAAAAATAAAAAACATTAAGCTTGTTGATGAGAACCATCAAATGAACAAAATGCGGAATGTGTAACCATTTGCGCAATAGTGTTATACGTTTTTTTGTGAGTAGTTCACAACTTGGTGTAATTTCTCAAGTAACTTTCATGTTAGCTTATTAAATTTTTTTTATATTAAATAATTAATCAATAATAACAAAGTTAAATGTTGTATGACGTTTATTAATTTAAAAAATATAAAAAATTAGAGTTGAGGGTTTGAAAATCCCGAAATCAAAAAAGCGAAAAAATATTGTTTCTTTTGGAATATTTTGTAAGAAAGCCAATATTCTCTTTTTCGGAAATTAGTTCCGCTTTATATATGTTCAGCATCAGAGCTTGATCCCCCAGATATCTGGGATTTAGTATAAATCCCAAGTGACAAGTAAATATAGAGCAAAGAGGAATAAATATTATTTTATTATAAATTTACCATTGGCACACTGTAGTACTGATAAAATGGCTGATACGGCATTGATGGTGGATATAATGTTGGCACACCAGCTGCTTTAAACAAAAAAAATCATTTAATTATTTCAAATCACAAATTTGTTTTAATCAAATACAAAAAACAACGAATATAATAATACTTACTTGGAGGATATACCGCAGCAAATTGATCAATCGGCATATTACTCATTGGTGCTGGAGGTGTTGGTGCATAATATACAGCACCAGTCGTTGCACAAATTGACTTAAAAACAAAAATAATTTTTATATATTATCGTAACACGTATGATAAACAAAATTCTAATTTATTATATAAAATTACCTGCTTTTTAATAGCGGGTGCAATATTCAATTTTCTGTCACGTAATACAACACATTCTCCCTAATTTTTTAAAATATTTAAAATAAATAATATTAGTTAAACAATTTGAAAATCTCTGTAAATAAAAAATAAATTAAATGATTTAGCTCAATATATATAAGAAACAAACTTGGTGAACTGTTAAAAAACTTTGTAATAATATAAATCAAAAAATAAAGAGGCCAAACAGGGATTATTAATTATTAATTTTTTTAAATCCTTCATTTTTGAATTAATTTAATTTTTTTTTATGAATATATTTTTCGGCTGTGTAAATATTTATTAAATATATAATAATAATTAAGAACTTCTAATTTATGACAATAATAATTAAAAAAAAAACACTCAACAATGTGCGATAAAGGACGATTTTAAATATTTTTAAATAAATAAATTTTTAACTATAAATTTTTATATTTCTAAAGGCGCGTTCCTAGTGCCGTATAACCTCATTTTAATGAAGAAAAAAATAATAATATCGAAAATAATTTTTGAAGTGCGTTTTTTCTTTATATTAAAAGCTTCCGCAAAAGCTGAAATATACAAAAAAGGAAATGTGCTGAAGAGAATTATAAAATATTTAATAAAAAAAAAAATACTTTGTAATATTTTTATTTTGAATTTTTAACAATTTATATTTGTTGGAAAAAGGAAATAAATTTATTTATATATATTTTTTTGTTTATAAGGGAATTTTACAATTTTAGAAATATGAATCATTTTTTTTTGGAAAGAAAGCTTTTATTTATACAAAAAAAAAATTTCTAAAATGAAAAACTATTTTACAGCACACAAAATTTAAAATTTAAATAAAAATAAAAATGAGGATATACGCGAATCCAGTTACTGCAACTTTAAAAATTTAGAATTTATTCGAACAAATAAAAAAAACTAACAAAAATAAATAAGTAAAAATAAACTGAAAACATTTTTCAAATTTAAAATACACACAAAACTTGTTTGCAATTATATTAAGGACTATTCCACACACTATTTTAATTAAATTTTAAAGCAAATTTATTTTCATAAAATTTAAATTTTATATTACAAAAGAAGCAGTTTTTTGTGTAGGATAAAAATCTTTCAGAATAGCTAAAAACATTTTTATGATTTCGACTTTTAGGAAGCTTCTTATTTGCTGTTTGTTAACTTTGAGCAGCATAATTAATATTTTAGTAATATAATTTAACATATTAAAGAAATATCAATTGAAATTAGAAGATAATATTAAAATATGCTTATACATTTTTTTAGTAGCTAAGCGAATTTATTTATTGGCTAAGTTATTTTGAATATTTTTTTTACTCATGTACTCAGAATTATAGCCTTTTTTAACGTAATAATTGGAAAAGATGTGTGCAGGTGTAAAGCACGTCAAGTTCTGAAAAGAACACTTCAAAAAGAAATATAAATTTAATTTTAATTTTAATTAGATTTAACGATAAGTATTTAACATTTTTTATTAATATTACAACAAAAATTGATTTATTTAAGCACAATAATATTTCAATTATCTAATTAAAGAAATTTCATCATGATTCGCCGTAATATTTATTTTAAATTAAATCAAAAATGAAGGATAGAAAGAATTATTTATCAAATTATTTATTTTCAATTCAGCTAATTATTATTTTTATTGCTGAATTGATTCAGCTAGCTGAATTGCTGAATTTGTGAATTCAGCTAGCTGAATTGCTGAATTTTATTTATAATAATGATATTTATATCATATTGTTTATTTTGATATTATATAGTTTCGAATTATTATATTTTTGGAAATGTGGAATTGTCCTCTCAAAATGATTTTTAAACAAAATTTCTCAAAAACAAAAAAAAAAAAAATTTTTATAATAAAAGCACAATTAAACAATCTAATATAATAATTAATTAACAGTTTCCATGTAACTGAACTCGGTTGCAAATATATTTACAAAAAAAAAAGAAATGGTATTTTAAAAATAACATTTTTTCTTGGCAGTAATTTAAATATCTAAGGTTAAATATTTTTAAATATAAAAAATTTCATTAAATATATATGTATACATATGTATATTTATTTTTTTTTGAAAAGTGCTTAAAACGTTTTGAATTTTATATATGTAAATAACGAACGAGAAACGCTTAACAAAAATGAAAAAATTAAATATAAATTTTTTTTATAATTTTTCTTTCAAAAAAAGGAAAAAACTAAATAAAAGAAAGTAAAAACAAAAATTAAATTTTCAAAAAAAATACAAATAAAAATATGAAAAAGAAAAACAATTAAAAAAAATTAATTCTTAACACAATTAATTCCAAATATTTTAAATTAATAATTCATTATTTTAAATTAAAATAGAATCAGTTTTGTTTGAAACAAAAAAAAAATAATCAATATAAAAAAAAATTAAAAGAAAATATTATCTAAATTAAAAAAAGAATTTTTTTTTTTTTTAAATATAAATTTGAACCAAACAAAACGATTTTCTCTTCCTGGGCTTTTTTTTTTGTATTGTGTCAAAGGTATTTTTATATTTTTTATATTTAATTTTTGGATTTTTAACATTAACAAAAGTACAGATTTTTTTTTTAAACAATTTTTAAACATTTCTCACATTTTTATTTTTTTTTATTTGTACTTTTATACTTGTAACAAGATTCCCTGAATAAGAATAAAAATACAAAAATGTTAATTATAAAACAGAAAAAAGTATATTCTTTTTAAATATTTTTGTTATTTTTTATATATAACTAAAAAAAAATAATTTTTGTTTTTAATTTTTTTATAAATAAATTTTCTAATTTCATTTTAAAAAAAAAAAATTTTTTTTCAATAACTAAAATTTGTATATTTATTAAAATAAATAATTAAATATTTCAAATTGAAACTTACATCACTTTGTAGCCGTTGAGCTTCTTGTTCAGTTTCAAATGTTACAAATCCATAACCTTTACTAACACCAGCACGATCAACAATTATTTTTGTTGATTTAACATTACCATATGCCGAAAATACACGACATAATTCTGATTCTGTGGTATCTCCACTAAATTTAAAGTAAATAAAAAATTAGTTATCTAATTAGTTAAGTTAGGTATTAATTAGTCTTGTCAAATACAACACGAAATGTTTTACAACTCAACGTAAGATAACATCATAGTTTTTACTACACGATTTCAAAATGATATTTCAAATTTTATAGAGTAAAAAATAATGTGAATATTTTTTTTCAAAATGTTTCCTCATTCGAAAGTACAACAAAATACTCAATTTAATTGAGCCCTGCTTATGACTTTCGTCTCCTCTTAACTTTCATACAAAAATTGTTATTATAACTTGGAAAAAATGTTGTAAAAAATATCGTGTTGCATTTGATGAGACTTAACTTTATAAACTATAACAAAATAATAATTTAATTTAAATATAATATCAAAAAAAAAAATGTTACCTTATACCACCAACAAAAATTCGATTTGGAATTAATGTACCATATTTTGGTGCAGATAGGGGCGCTTCAATTTGAGCGTTTCCATTTGGTATTGCCATTTTATTCATTTAAAAAGTTTATTTATTTTAAATATCTTCGTCTTTAAGGAGGAAAAGTATATTATATATGTATGAAAACAAATATATAATTAACAACAATATTAATTAACAAATTAAAACTTTTTTTATTTATTTATATTTTTCTTATTTTTTTAGTTTTTGTCTTTTTAACACTAATTTACTGGACTAGCAGTAACTTTCCTTTTTTTTTTTTTAATTTTTATTCAATTTTCTGAAATTAAATACAAAAAAAGAGAAAATAAAAATTAAATTAAGTTTTTTTCTTTAAATTAAATTAATTTTATATTTATTTTTTTTTATTTGATTTATAAATAATAAACTACCCAGATTAAAAAAAAAAATTATGTTTTCAAAACAAAAAATAAAATTTATTATAAAAAGATAATCAAAGATATCTAAAAAAAAAAAAAAAAAATTAAGAAAAAAACAAATCACAAGGTTTTTTCATCTAAAAAAAAGTAAATATAAATATGCTGCTAAAAAAGATTTTATGTAAAAAGACAAAAATTTTAATGATTATTCGTAAGAAAAACAAAATTTTGTAAAGGATGAGAGAACAAAATGATAATATAAACACATAAAAAAGAAAATATACTAATAAGATTAAAACTAACATAAGAAGACAAGAACGTGATGTAAACAGAAAAAAAAATTAAGATTTATCAAAAATTCCATTTTTTTTTTCATTTTTTTGTTAGACAAAAATGTATCTTTCAGATTTTTTTTTCGGTTAGGCATTTTTACACACATTTTTTTTTGTATACCAAAAAAAAATTCATAACTTTCGTTTGATTATTTATAATTGTGGGTGTACTAATTTTACAAAAAAAAAAAGAATAATAGCAAGAAGAAAAGAGAATTAAGGATAATCCTTTTCAATGTGTTGGTTGTGACAATATAGAAAATATATAAACAAATTGAGATGAAAAATCAAATGATTTTTTGGATAAGCTTTTTTTTTTGTTTGTTTTTTTTTTGGTCAACTTGTTCTGAGGCATTAAAAATTGAAAGTTGATATTTTTTTTTATACAACAAAAGGAAAAGAAGGAAAAAATTGATTGTAATTTATTTATTAAAAAAATTATAATTGAAAGTAAAAATAATTACACTACCCTTGAGCATTCATATTTTTTTTTCAATTTAATTAAAAAAAAACATGATTTTTTTTATGTAATTTTTTTTTTGTAGTTAGAATAATATTAGAATATTTTTTTTATGTTAGAATTTTTAGAAATTGCTAAATTTGGTATATAAATTTTAATTAAAGTAAATAAAAGATTCAATAATTCCACCCACAATAATGAAGAGGAGGGTAATTCTTGGTCGAAGAGCCGTGTTGTCATTAAATATAACAAAATAAGTAAATTGAGAAAAAAAACAAATTCTTATATAAGCAAATAATTTATATTTTTCGATTTTTTATTATTATTACATCATATTTTACTTTAGAAAATAAGTAAATTTATTGAAAGTAACAATAATAAAACATCTTAACGATATTCGGTATGACATATTTTTTCGATTAAATCATAAAATTCAACGTATAAATTTTGGTTTTTTTTTTCCATCGAGTTCCATAAATTAATCTTATTAATTTAATATTTGAACTTGCAGAAAACATAAATATTATAAACACTACTCGTCCAATGCAAATATAATTTATAATAAATATCATGAAAAAAATTTAATGTTTTGGGGCTCCCTTAACATAAATTTTTAAATGAAATAAAAAAAAATGTGGACACAAAAAATGTATACCACACATAGAACATTTTTATATTATTAAATAATTTTATAGTTTCAATTCACTTTTAATATTTTCGCTACTGTTGTTTTTTTTTTTTTAATTAAAACGTCACCCACCTCCACAAAAATATAGAAACTTCATCCAATTATATATAAAAGCCCACAAAAACTTCAAATTTGTATGTACATATGTATATTTTATATAACTTTTAAGTTATGAAAAATCGATTTTTTAAATAAAATATTCTGTTTATCCAAAATAAGATTAATTTCCAACTACAGACAATACTCGGTATATGAAATAAAATTGTAGTTCAAAACAAATGAGGTAACCACATTAGGCTGGGTTCGGTCCAGATTCTCCAACATCCGAAATGTTTGAATTTTACGAGTGACTGTCCGAAATTTCGTTAACCTACCTGTAACAATTTTTTTTTCGAGTAAAACTACTTATAAATTCTGAGTTATGAGAAAATTCGGGCAATCAGTCGTAATTCGAATATTTCGGATGTTAGAGAATCCGGACCCTGATTTTAACGAGTTTTAGATGATTGTATTTACATTGTGTATAATTTATGTCTGACAAAGAATTTTTAAAATTCATTAGTAACTTGGATTATTCAACAAAATTTAACAAAAAAAAATTGTTAATTACTTTTCAAACTAACATAACATTTTAATCGTTGCTTTATTTACTATTCAAAGTTTCATAATATATTTGCAATTCTCGACTAATAATTATACTAAATTCTTTCATATAGCGAGATTTGTCTGTACTTTACATACATAGTTTTTTTTGCTGGTTGTATTTTTACAATTTCACAAAAAATGGAAATAGTTTAATTCTTCACATGGCCACAATAGTATAAGCAAAATATGAAGTCGAATTTTAGTATATTTTATTTTATTTTTTTAAAAAAAACCCCAAAACTTAAAAATATCTAAAATGTGAATAAATGAAAATTTGGAAATATTTAAGAATTTTATTTGATATATGTATGTATATATATAATTACTACAAAATTTTTATCTCAAAATTTTATTGTGGTGACTCTAAAAATATACATTACCACGGACAACAAAAATATTATTATTTTCGAAATCTATTTTTATGTAGGAGTTTTTTTTTGTGTGATATTTTTTTGATATAACAAAAAAAACATATAATTATAATAAATAAATGAAAAATGAATTATTTTAATTGAAAATTTATACCTATCTACTGTATATTTTATATTTATATAGTGAAGAGTATTAACCAAATTAATTTATTTGTCAAGAAAAACAAAAAATTTTTACTGTGTCTTTTTATGCGCATTCATTTAATATAACAAAATTTTCCTTTTTATTGTTTTTAGTATATCTATATATTAAATTAAATGTAATAAAAAATAATAAATATAAAATGTAAAATATCTAGTAATATACAAAGTAGTTTTTCCAACAAAAAAAAAAATAATTTCTTTCTCTTGCTTTTTGAGCAAAAAAAAAAACAAAGTTTGTAATATGAATGTGTGCTTTGCTTTTCATGACATAAATTCCTTGACAGTTTTCCTAAAAAAAATTAATTCTATGTAATACATACAGTAGTTTTTTTCTTTTTTTTTTAATTTCTCTTATGTGAAAACAAAAGTTTAAGGAAATGTTCGAAAAAATTTGATTCCCAAGAAAATTTATTATATATTAAATTACCCCAAAAATAATCTACAAAAAATGAAAAGAATGATGTAAGTTTGATTAGTGTTTGTATATAAAACTTGCTAATAAAAACTAAACAAAAAAAATGGGTTAAAATAAGCCAACAAATTCTTTTTACACACTTGAAATAATTCATTTTCTCTTCTATAATTCCAAAACATACATTTTATGTCGTCGGACGTCGACTTATACAAACAAAGCAAAAGGCATTAAGTCAAATTTTTTTTAATGTTAACTAATTTTAATTTAATTTAGTTAAATTTACTACCTACTAAGTACTGAAAAACATAAAGTCACATGCAAATAACAGACAATTGCAAATAATTGAAAATTATTAAAATTTTCAGTAATATTTTTTTTACATTTTAAATTTATTGATTTATACGAGTATATATTTTAAAAATTTTACTTTTTGTGACTTAATGCATTTTACATGTTAACCCATGGATATATACTACAAAGATATTAACTGGTCCCAAATCCACTTTCCCCCTCCGCCCCTGAACCAAAAAAAATTAAATCTACTGACTGATTCTAATACAAAAAATGGGATAAAACTTTTTTTTTTTGCACAAGAGAAGACACCTGAAAGATTTTTTTTTATATATTGCAGACGATGCCAGATGACATACTGACCTAATTTTACTTTTTTTTTTGTTAAATTTCAATTTAATAAAAAATTTTTTTTTTTTTTTCAAATTATCGAAAAAAAAAAATTATGAACCCACAAAAAATTATTGATTAAAGAAAAGAAATATATTTTCGGGAATTTTTTCCTATGAGAAAATTCTGATAGAAAAATTCCCATGCAAAAAATAAAATAAAATGTAGAACTCTGAAAGCTAAAAAAAAAAATATTCGATTTTTCCTAATGGAATGGAGGAGCCATACTGGGGGAGAGATTTTGCTTCAATTTTTTTTTCTTTTTTGCGTTTTTCATTTTACGAAAAAAAATTTTCACTTACCGTTCCCGTTAATAAAAAAAAAAATTTTTTTCTATAAAAAATTTTCTATTTTCTTATCCGTTTTTTAAATATTTAACAAGAAAATCCAATGACACTAAATACAATTACAAAAAAAATCACAATTTAATTATTTAATTTTTTTTTAGTTCTGATAATTTTTATATTAATTGCAAATTCTTTTATTTTTTTTTTTTAATATGCAGAAAACAACTTTTTTTCACATTAAATAAAAAAACTCTTTCAAATTCAAAGCCCCCTTCCCAGATAGAAAAAAAAAATCAGTTTGCCAACTTCGTTTTGTGTGGAACCTTTGAAGTTGTTTTTTTGGAGTTGTAAAAAAGTTGTTAGGTGAAAATTTAATGCTGCTTTCAAATTATATTATAGGCTCCAAAGTCGGAAATTCGATATCAAATTTTATGAAATTCCAAACACATATTTTTCATCTGTACGAAATCTGCAACAGACAGAAATCAATTTTCTATTGACAGAAGAAAAGTAGGTTTATTAGAAGATTGATTTTCAGTACTACTACCGCTCAGTGCAGTGACTACCCAACAAATTAATATGTCCCTATCCCTAGTTCGTATTGAATAATTTATTTTAAAATACATTATAAAGAAAGAGATAGAAAATATTCTTCGAAATAAAGTATTTCCTGCTATAAGCTATACGAAGGAATAGACTCTCGTGACGTGACACTTACCTTGTTTCCGTGTACCGAGTTGAGTTGGGATTGAGTTGAAATGGAACCATCAATTATTCGTTTCCATTCCAACTCAACTACAACTCAATCTCTGTTTCCATGCACGTAACTCGAGTTCAACTCGACATACACTGTATTACATAACCTAAAAAAACCTTAAATTTTTGGTATATTTTTCATTATATAATATACAATGTGAATTTTTTTTCCGCAAGACAAACACCATACCCGTCATGCCAGACAAACTCAAGAAATATATATGTCGGTGATTCATGGGTATGTCATGCAAGACACGTTTGCTGGGTTACGACAAAATTCAGAAATGTGAATAGGTAATGTAAAGCTTTTTGATGATTTTACGAACACTGCCAGCCAACCGTTATTTTATCGTTATATCCTTGAGATATGAATTATGCGCTGGATTAATGGTAGTTTCTTGAAAAAGTATTTTTCAAGTTGCTATGGGTTTTAACAATAACAAATAAACAAAATTTATATTACGATAACAAAATATTGTTACTAGGGTTACAAAAACAAGTATATTATTATAATTATTATTAATAAATTCAAAGAAGCCGAGAAAATATAATCATTATAAATATATTTTAAAATTTCAAGGAAGTAAAACTAACATAGACATCTTCAATAATTTTTATTTTATATAAAATTTAATATAAAATAATTTGTTAAAAATGTCCGATGAAGAAATTAAATGGCCAAGTGATAGAATCCCTCAGGGTGGATTATTTCATGCACCTAAAGTGCAATATAGTAAAGAGACAAGTGATTTAATAAATCGTAAGTATATAAATTATATAATTATATTTAAAATGTTAACATAACTTTTTTATTAGTTCTGATGAAAGAATCCCGTTTATCAATGATGATTCGAAAGAAAATGAATTATCATCTTAGAAATGGTGAACCACTACCATTACCAGAAATGAGAAAACCTGGGAATATGGACGAAAATGATTCGACTGCCTTATTAATTATGCGCAATGCTAGGAATGCAAGACGGAAAACTTATGATGCAATTAAGGCGAGTGGAGCATTTGACCAACCAAAGTAATTATTTTAAAAAATCAAATTTATTCTCATTTCATCATTTTGAATTTATTTTGTATTTATTAGATATCGTACTATACCAAATCTACGTGAGCCTACAGAAATAGCAAAAATGAAATTACAAGAAACAATGAGTGGTATGAAACTTGTAACAAGTAATTTGGGTTCAAAAAGAAAAACAAAGACAAATTCTAAAAGGAAAGCCACTAATCCAACTGATCAAATCAATGAATGTAACTAATAAAACTACATTTTAGGAATAAATTCTTTAAAATATCTTATAACATATTATTGCAATTACAGTGTTGGATGAAATTAATGAACGTGCTAATTGGTTAGCTGAAATGGAAGAATTAGGAGAAGGAAAAAATTATAAAGATTTAATACATGGTCAGATATCTGAAAAATTACGCAAAATACATGAATTAGAAAAACAAATTGATGAAATTGAAAAAGCCAATCAAAATAGAGAAATGGATGAAGCTTTATCAAAATGAAAATATTTTAAAATATATCAGTTTACTTACTTCTTTTATATATTTCTTCAATAAAATTAAATTTTTTAGTCTGAATGAATATTTTATTTTAAAAACTTATTGATATCCTGAACCTGTGCCCTTCGCTGTTCTGTGGTGTGGTGTGGGTGATTAAAAAGAGAGAAAGGGAATATAAAATCTTCTTTCTTGCTTGTCATACGTTACGTCATACCTAAATCTACCACATTTACTGATGGTGAGGTGAGGTAGGTGGGCCAAATGTAGTGCAGTTATGTAAATGTGGTATGACGTTATGTAAATGCAGTTGTAGTTACAATACAAATTTGAGTATGGTAGCACAAGCACAGTGTAATGTGTAAGGGTTGAAAACTGTAGTAGCAGATGTAGAATTTAATTTAATAACTAAAAATAATTAAAACTATATCTCCGAGCAATGAATTAATTGGGTTTTATTCAGCTTTTTAATTAATACAAGAGCGGACAGATTGTCTAGGAATCATGTAGGAGCCATTGCCATATGCAATGCACCTTATGATTGTTTGTACTTATAATTTATAATTCGCTTCGATATTCAACTGTTGCATTAATACGATTTCGATATTCATAATAAATATGAATTCGCTTATAGTTCGTGCAGTGTGATAAAACTTTACTTCAATTTTATTTTGAAACAACCAAAACTAACGGTTCAGTCCAATTACTTTAAATTTAGACAATCTAACTAATTGTTAGTAGCTATAAGTACCATTTACACGATCAAATAAAATCAAAATTTTATTTGATGAAAAAAGCTGTCAAATGAAGCTGTCAAACATTTTGCATTTACACTATCAAATAAAATCAAAATTTTATTTGATGAAAAATCTGTCAAAATACAATTTTACTCATATTGTTTATATATAATTATAAACTCCCGTATAAATTCTTTGTTTATTTGTCTGAAATCGCACATGTTGACTGTTCGGAATTCTAAAATAGAATGATATATTTGTCAAATAAAATCGAAAAGCATTTACACGATCAAATCTATTTGACGTGACGTCATATTTGACAAATTTATTTGAAATAAACAAAATATATTTTGATTTGAGATTTTATTTGATAGGATATTGGATGGACCATTTACACGTTCAAATTTATTTGATGGATGAGTCATTCAAATAAAATATTGATTTTATTTGATCGTGTAAATGGTACTATAAACTTCTTTCAAATAATAGCTTTTCAATTAATTTTATGTACATCTAATTTGAAATCCAACTTTATCAGATAATTATGTATGTGTTGTATAGTATTGATCTGGTATCACCATGAGATTATAATTTGTTTACTCTACTCTAATTTTTTCGTTCGAAAAGATATATGGCGTCATTGGCAACACTAAAATAAATTATCGCATACGCTTTTTTTGGCAACACACTAATCGATAGCAAACGCGAAGCCTTTTTTGATATGTAATGTAATTTACTACTACTATTAACTATTGCCATTTCTAAAATCATTCGCTCAAGAGGAAAGGAAAATCCACGTAAAATAGAATAAAGAACGTTTTTACTAATATAATTGAAAAAATTTGTTATTAAAAAGGAATAAACTAAAATTGTTTAAAAATGTCTTCGTATAGATCAGGTTCAAGTATGGATCATAAAGGTGGTGGTGGTTCAGGTGATGATGATCCACCAATGTCAAGACTTTTTATAATATGTAATAAATCAACAACTGAAGATGATTTTCGTGAGAATTTTGAACAATTTGGTACAATTGAAGATATTTGGGTAGTTAAAGATAAAAATACTGGTGATAATAAAGGTGTTGCTTATATAAAATTTTCAAAAACGTCAGAGGCTGCTGCCGCCCAAGAAGAAATGAATGGCAAATCAATTGAAGATAATCAACGACCATTAAAAGTATTAGTAGCGTCTAGCCGGAATTCAGGTTCAAAAAGATCTGAAAATGAACAAGAAAAATATTTACGTCTGTTTATTGTTGTTAATAAATCAGTAACCGAAAATGATCTGAAAAATGAATTTTCAAATTATGGTAAAATTGATAGTGTGACAATTGTAAAAGATAGAAGTAATGGTCAGTCGAAAGGATTTGCATATGTCAAATATACAAAGTAAATATATAAATTTTTCGCCTTAATTGATATTTTGGCAAAAATACACTTTGGCACAAAGACCCTTATATTTCGATTTCCTAGAACCGAAGGGTCCGAAGGACCTAGTTTTTTCTTTTGGGGTCCTAGGCCGGCCCTTATATTAGTGTTTTTTCATATTCGTACTCTACGTATACTGGGCTTTCTTTTGATACCCCAACCGACACCTTCTCCCACTCTGTAGAAAATTTCCATAAGAACTTTGGACCCCCAAGGGGTGTCCAGTTTGGCCGAACCTCGCGATTTCTTTTGCAGATTATCATCTAGATTTAGAACCCGTAGTGGAAGAGCCAGGGCTGTCCTTGGTTTCTCCAAAATGTGCTAAAATGCATTTCAGTCAATATTTTTAATATTTATTATATAATCATAATTTTTCTCTTTTAGATTTTCACATGCCGCACAGGCATTTGAAAATTGTGATGTGAAATATAGAGCCGTATTTGCTGAACCGAAATCATCAAAATCAGATCGTGATAATCATTCAATGCGACAAGATGATTTTTATCGTGATTCAAGAGGTGGCGGTAATTCTAATGGTGGAAATTATGGTGGTGGTGGTGGTGGTTTTGGAGGTGGCGGACGTGATCGTGATTTTGGTGGAGGTTTTGGTAACAATAATAATAATAATGAAATGTCTGGATTTTTACGTATGCAAAATACAATGAATCAGCCAACATCTCTTGAAGTAATTTGCAGTGCATCAGTTAATCAAGATCAACTTTGGCGTTTATTTGATATTATACCTGGATTGGATTATTGTCATATTACAAGAGAACGTAAGAAAAAATATATTTTAAATAGATTTTCTTTTTGTTTTCTTTTTTTTTATAGTCGAATTAAACAATTTTAAAATATTTTCTCATGTATATAGTGCTTCAATTTACAGGCGGACCAAGAAATAATGAAGTTACTGTTGTATATACAAATCCTGATGCTGCTATGTATGCAAAGTACGTTAATAATAAATACATATAAATATAGTATATAGGTACAACGTATAGGTATATAATAATTTAAAAAAATTTATATTAGAGAAAAACTTCATGGTTTGGAATATCCACCTGGTGAAAGATTAATTGTTAAAATGTCTGGGTTGGATGTAAATAATGATACAAAATTTGTAAATCATCAATTACAAAAGGAATCAATATGTAGTGTACGTTTACCACCAGCTGCACCATTAGCAAATTCAGATGCTCATTGTGTACGTCGTTGTTTTATTGTACTGTCATCGGTAAATTTCTATATATTTTTTATTTTATTTTTTTAACTGAAATTAAATTTTTTAATTTTATTATTAGGGTTTACCAATTACAGTTTTGAAAAATGTATTTTGTACATTTGGTGGATTAATTGATGTTTATTTATTACCAAATAAAAATTGTGGTTATGTAAAATATACATCAGAGGATAGCGCTCAAATGGCTATTGATACATTGAATGGAGCTGAAGTTTGTGGAGTTCGTCTTAAGGTATACAGAGATCATTACAAAAAAAAATAAGATTATCTTGGAACAATATTTCTTTTTAAAAGGTCATGACTGCAGAGGAACCAAAATATCCGGTA
This sequence comes from Empis stercorea, assembly GCA_949752835.1. Lineage (NCBI taxonomy): Eukaryota > Metazoa > Arthropoda > Insecta > Diptera > Empididae > Empis > Empis stercorea. The sequence continues at coordinate 18,676,937 of OX457085.1, read as the reverse complement.
AAGCGAATGCGATCCGAATAAATTTTGTAAAACATCATAAAATTAAAAAAAAAAAATGCCGTAAGTATAAATTTTTAAAATAAAATTTTTTTTTTGGGAGGATCTACAGTATTTTTATTGTGGGGTTGTTTGTGTTTTTTAAAAACGGTTTTTATTTATAAAAAAAAATTATATTCATCATCAGTAAGTAAAAAGTGTTTTTTTTTTTGTTATCAATTATTAAATATATTTAAAAATATAATCATTTAAATTTTCACAGCTAAATAATAATAATATTCAGTCATCACAAAAATATCTTCTTATTATTATTTTTCGCAGCAAAACAATTAATTAACATAAAAGACGAGCACTTTGACTTCATGAAAAATATATATAAACAATTTATAAGGACTACAGAGTACAGTAGACAGTGACGACGGTAAAGTTAAAATAGAGAAATAATTATATATAAAAAATACTTATATAAAATGCAATAGAAAATTTCTTTCTTTTTTTTTTTTTTATTAAAATTCAAAAAAATACAAAAATTGAGAAATTTGAATTCTACTGTGCTTTACAAGATGAAATTATTTGAAATTTACTACTTAACAGAATTTTTGAGATATACTTTATAAATTATTTTAATTTAGTGTGGCATTCAAAATATAAAAAAAGACGGACTAACCGCAAAAAAAAAAAGTAAATTGAAAAGGAAAAAAAAAACTAAAATTATTTAAGGAAGAATATATGGACATTAAAAGAAATCATGTTTTACTTCAATCATTTTTAAAATCATGTGAAAATTTAAATTTTTTTTTGTTATACGAACGATAGGAAGGATTGACATAAAAATTATATGCTTTGTACTTTTTTTAGACCATGTACAATTCTTTTTTTATTTTATTTCTTTTTTTTTTTTAAAAAAATTGAATTAAATAACATTAGTTTATTTTTTAAAACATTATGATTTGTTTTTATATGTGATTTTATTATAACAAAAATTATTTCAATAAAGGTCTCTGTAGAAAAAAAATGATATTATGTTTTGAATTCTCTGATCTCTGATAACTAAATATAAATAGGTATAATCTACTAGATCTACAGAAAAATAATGGGAATAATTAATTCAATTAAAATACCAGTAAGGCTTCGTATGTATCATACCATTTTTTTTAAAAAGTTTGTATACATTGTAGTAAGAAATCTCTTAATTTTAATCTTAAAGATTGTTTCCCACCACAAATAATATGTGTACTTTTTTCAGTTACTTCAATTTTAGTATCTTCACTTCCAATTATAATTGTAACATTATTACTACCACCACTAGTTGCTTGTTCAACTTTTACATCTGTTATACCATCTTGTATTAATTTTTTAACTAATAAATCAACATCTAAAGAACCCCATTCATATTTTGTATTTCGTAATGTTTGTTCTTTTGTTGGTGGTTGTATTGATGACTGTGATTTCATGTCATCTTTTTTAATATCATCGCATGGTTTAATATCATGTAAATTATCTTTAACTTGTAAAACACCAGTTATTGTTGAAAAATTTGTACCAGATACAATTTCTTTTGGTACAATTGTTTGTGCTAATTCTGATGATAAAAATACACGATTTCGTTTCCGTTTTAATGGTAATTTTAATACTTCACCATTTTTAAATGTAATTACTTTTTTATCCTGTAAATAATAATATATAAGAAAAAAACAGTTTGATGAAAAAAATAAAATAGTTAATTTTACTTGTAATTGATCAATAACTAAATCAACTTTATGTGGTGCCATTGGTGGTGGTTGTGTGTAACTATCCGGTATTACAAGAATATTTGGTTTAAGCTCTTTTATTAATTTATTTGCTTGCTGAAAATTCAATGATGTTTCGATGGGACAATAAATAGCTTTCATTGCTAAAGGTTGATATGGTGCTAAAGCTTGTAAATAAGGATAATCAGGTTCTGAAAAATAAATTCTAATTACAAAAGTTTTCGTAAATTTTTTTTATGTAATACTAAGATACCAGTAAAAATAATTGTATGCTGTGGATTACTTCCCCATAATTCAATAAAATGTACAACATCACCAAATCTTAAACTTGGATGACCACAAAAAACTACACAGGGCTAAAATGGGATATTTTTCATTTAGTTTTACACATAAAATAAAAATATTTACTTGTCTAAAGTCCGTACTAAAACCTTCTGAATAAATATGTTTATAATGTTTTAATCTTGCATTTCGAACAAGAAATGCATGTGGAAATGGATCATCTGGTATATAAACTTTACTTTGTTTTGCTGTACTTAACCATTCAGCTAAAATATTTGAATATGCTAATGAACTATCAGCAACAGGTGATATAAAAAACATTGGTATATTTGATAAACCAGCATTATCTAAATTTGTAGACAAACATTCAAATAAATCATAAACTACACCAGATGGATAACAAGGAATCAGTACAGATCCATTATTTCGTAGAGTTACAGCTATAAATAAATTTATATAAGTAATTTTTTTTTAAAATTATTATTAAAAAAATATCTTACCAACATTCATACATAATTCACCAAGCATTGTGTCTGGATTAACATGTGGTGCCTGTGTTAATCCTGTCATGATAACCACATCGGCATGTTTCAAAGCCGATTGATTAATTGGACGTGGATGCGTTGTTAAAGTAGATGAACCACTTACATAACAAATTTTTTCATGTACTGTATTTAATACCCAATTACTTGATCCAAGACAAAATCCCGAACTAACTGGTGTAACTTTTAAAGCTCCAAAAATATCCTAAAAATTTAATTAATCTATATTATTTTTTTTTTTAATATTAATTTTGTTGAAATTTTTATAACTAATTTTTCATCATATCCAGTTATTTTAACTCTGGCCAAACTTGCATGTACATCATTTATAGAAAAAATATGTTTCCAATTTCTTGGTTTAAATAAATCACATAATGGTGATGGTAATATATGTAACATATCTTTCCATAAATTTGCATTACTAGCTTTTGGTGCTGCTTCAATATATTCAACTAATTCTTCTAAAAAGAAACGACCAATTTGTAATGTTGGTTCTGTAGCATAAACAGTACCCTTAAATCCAGTATTTTCAGTAATAAATGGTAATGCTAACATATTTAAATAATTTGATATAAGTATAACATCTATTTCACTAAAATCAATTAGTTTATCTAATGGTGGTATAAATTCTGGTGCTGAATCAATAAAAACACGTCCGCAACATTCTTTTAATTCACCATCCATTTGTGGATCATGATCACGATTTGGTATCCAATTAGCAAAATTTGCTAATTTTGAACTCTGAACAAGTGGTAGTGGTAGAAAATTTAATACAGATTGTGCTGATAATCCACAATCCAACATAATTAATAATTCCTTGAAACTAACAACATAACATGGTTTTGCCGGGTCTGCGCTTAAGCAATACTATAAAAATAAATATTTTTAATTTATATATATTTTAAAAAGCAAATATGTTGGAAGTGAAAAAAATATCAATCTACCAACTTCATGATGACTTTCCAAATTTTTATTATAATTTTACTTTATTTATTTGCTTAAAATTTATAGTAAATTATATTATGCGAATAAACTAAAATGCGGCAATCATATAGAATAGGAACACAAAAATAAACATATTTTGACATTTTCTTTGAACAACAATGGCAGTGCATTCAAAAATTTAGGAATTTCGAGTATCGATATGCGAATGCGATAGTCAAAACGAATATGTTTGACAGTTTCATTTTGAAATATAAATGAACAAACCAAGAAATGGGTAATTAAATTTTCAATATTATTTTATAATTTATTAAAAAAAAGTCTATTGTTAGGTGATATTCAAGAACAATTACAAAATTTAACAAACATTCGTGATATTCAAGATAAAGTTGTGGTATTAAGAAAAGAATTACCAACAGTTTATGAAGAATTTCTTAAAAAACAAACAATAGCTGCAGCAGAGAAGATTGTAATAAGAATAATACAATCATAAATTTTTAAATTATAAATTAATTTTAGGTACGTGCTAAAGTGATATTTGAACCACCTAAATTGATTATACCTAAAATGGAAAACATTGATTTAAACAATATAAATAAACAATCTGGAATAAAAGTAAAATTAAATAGCTTTTATTTTATGGTTTTTTGAAATTGTAACCGGATTTTGTATTGAAACTTTCAGATTGATGAAATTTATAAACATGCAAAAAATATTGAAGAATGTCTGAAATATTTAAACCATTAACAACTCTCCTGACTCCGTACAACTTTCCGGCGAAGATGTTTGTAAATAATTTCTAAACAATCAATGCCAGGACGCAATGCCTAAAGAATTATTCATAATTAAAATTGGAAAATAAATTATTTAATTATATATAAATTTTACTGGTAATAATTGTATCATTGGCTTTATTATATATTCCGAATTTTTATCAGGATTTTCATCTTGCAATCTTGCAAATAACATATATTTAATACTGAACTGTGAAAATAACAAAAAATTTATTAATTCAGAAATATTAAAATATAATACAATATATGTATAAAAAGAATAACTTACTCCTGAAATTACTTCATTTATAATTATATCATATAAAAAATTAGCTGGCACAAATAATGAAGATTTAAAATTCAAAAAGTATGTAGTACATGTTTGTAGTGCAAACCCACCAAAATATGATATTGAATCTACAAAAATGAACATAAAATTACAATTTACTCGATATTTTTAAGTTCGATATAAATTTTATATATATAGACCTTGTTTCACCAGATAAAGTATTTGATAAATTAATATAAATAACAAAATCCCCAATATAGCTCCAACACAAATGCTCCATGGTAAGAAACAACGATACATTAATGTTAATATAGATAATATTCCAATTGATTTTAATTTGGCATTTCTTTGGTAATTATAACTTAAATTATTTATTTTAATTTCTATTGTAACTTCATTATATTCCAATAGATTTATTTCTAATTGTTGGCCATCGAGAATAAATTTATGACAAAATTTAAAGTAATACTCATTGTCGCCGGAATCTTTGGTATTCATCTGGAGAAATTTAAATAACTATAATATGTAAGTAAATATATATTTTTCTTCAAATATTAATTTTTTATATAAATTTACATTTATTTTAGTAATTTCCTATTTGTACTTTTTGTTTACAACTTTTGGCCATTATTTATTTTCTCTAGAACAGCTGATTTTGAAAGTTCATCGAAGGCTGCAACCATTTTCATTTTCGAAAAACAAAATTCGGATAGATTTTAAATGGTTGATTTATTAATTAAAGTTAATCCAGTCTCTACTCCTAAATTCCTTTTTTTTTATTTCCTATTTCTATCATCTGGTCACTCTAAATAATAGGAATGTCATTTCATTCGATTCGAATGAAAATAAATATTTGTGGTTGTGCGCATAACAAAAATAAAAACACTACTTTTTTTCATTGAAACAAACTCAAAACAAAGTCGTAGGTAAACAAAACAAAATAAAATTCATCTTACAAAAAGCCCAAAATATAAAATAATGGCTTCAAATGATTCCGGTGTTGAAACAAGTAACGACAGTAATGATATATTCATTACAAATCCACCAATTTCATTTCAAAATCTGTTTGAACATTCTACAAAAAAACTTGAACACGGATTTGCATTTCCAGAACCAATAACACCAATTGATAATACATATCGAAATCCAATATGTCCAACAACAATTTCAGTTAGTAATAGGGATATAGAAAAAAGAAATGCAATTGCTGAAAAATATCCAATACCAACTGGTAAACATTATACAACAATTCGTGTATATCCAAGAAGAAAGGGACGTCTAAAAGGAATACCACAAATATTAAGTTTATCACGTGAACGTCGATTACGCTTTGCAGCATCAACATGTAATGTTGAATTATTAACAAGATTATTAGAAACTGGTACAAATCCAGATTGTTTTGATGAGCATCAACGTAGTTCATTACATTTAGCATCTTGTCGTGGTTATACAGATATTGTATCACAATTATTAAAATATGGTGCAAATCCAAATATTATTGATTCATTGGGTAATACACCATTGCATTTAGCTGTAATATCAGCTAGTACAAATAATTTTAATTTAGTTGTACGTATATTATTAAAATATGGTGCTAATGTATATATATTAGATCGTACTGGTAAAAATCCATTAGAATTAGCAGAAAGTAAATTACGCTTAATGCGTTCTAGATATAAAAATCCAACAAAAGAAACAAAAGAATTATGTGTATTAATTGCATTAATACTACGTCAATATTGTAAAGAAAAAGAAGATATTGATGAATTATCAGCATTAGAAGATAGATTGAAAAATTTAAATACAAATGATAATAATTCTTTTGTATCAGAAGCTGATACATTATTGGCAAGCGTTGAAAGATTATCGATTAATAAATAAATAAAATAAATTTATAATGTAATAAAAAACATTTACACTCTCCTCCCCCAAGTACAACTAAAAGAAATTTAAGGTTTCCTTTTATTATAAATAAATATAAATTTGTACTAAAAAAACATTTTAATCTAATAAAAAAAATAATAATTCAATAAAACTTTGGATTTTATTTTAAAATTCATATTATTTTAATTTTTTTTTATTACTTTAGAAGGCGATGAATATTTAATACAAAATTTAAGTTAAAAATAATAAAAAAATATATATATATTATATCAAAATTAAAATTTCGTATAAATTTTTATTTAAAAAAAAATTGTATTTCAGTTTTTCCACATTTTTTCTTTGTTGAATAAATTAAAAAGTTTATTTACATTATGAACAAGACTCCACGAATACATTGTGAAAATGTACATATAAAAAACATTTATTAATGGTTTGGAAATTTTCTATTTAAGATTGAATTTTCTATTTTGTAGAATGAATCTCTGCGGGTTGTACTTTGTAATTGGTTAATAAGAAATATTAAAGTACCAACAGATACATCAAGTTTAATTGCATTTGTAATATTAATTTTAGTTGCATGGTTTATAGTAAATACAATAATAAAATTCTTATTATCAATATTATATCCAATTTTAATTATAACATCAGCAGTAGTAAGTAGACAAATTTAAATGAAAGTATTGATATAATAAGTAATTTCAATTTTAGTTAATATATCCGTTTGCAAGAGATGGAAATATGACTGCATTATTTAGTCAATGCAATGAATTAGGCAGAGATGTTGTACTAAAATTGGTAATTTTATTTATTTAATTTAAAGATTTAATAAATGCTTTTTTTTTTATTGTATTATTAAAGTTTCAAATGATTACAAGTGGATTTAAGGCTTTATCATCATCTATAAGACAGTAAAATAATGAAATTAAAAATTTTTTTTTAATCATTTGCTTTTTTTTAAACAAAAATTTTAATTATTTTACTATAAAATTTACATTTATAATCAAATTTTGACTCATTCATTTATATGTAAAATTATTAATTAATTTTATAAAATAAATCCGATTTACTTGAAAAGTTAAAACTTTGAAATTTATAACATTTTATTATTTTTTTGATTCCATTACAATTTGGAAATTTCGTAATTATAGTATATAAATTGAAATTAAAAAAAACATCATAAATGCTTAAAAGTTAAAATCATGAAAAAAAAAAAGAGTACGAATTGTGTTAAAATAAATTTTTTCATGTTGTAATAATTTCACTAGATGATTGTTGTGTTGTTGAATTAGATTGTACCCATTTTGTAAATACATCTTGACAATGTTTTATTACACATTCATTACTACAATATTCATCTTCCCAATCTAAATTTAATATTGAACGATTTTGACATCCATCACGAATACATTTTTGTCTATTACCACTATCTGCAGTTATATTAATATTAGATTGATCAATTGATTGTTGTTGTTGTTGTTGTTCCAGTTCTTCTCTACTAATATTATTACTAATTATATTTTGTGTTGGTGACATTATTTGATTATTTGAATTTGATTGTGAAATATTTCCTAATTGATCTTGTGGATTTACAACTCGTGATATTGTAAAAACAGCTGGTTTTGATGCAATTGGTAATTGTTTCATAGTTGAATTGATAACTTGTTGTTGTTGTGATGTAGGTGATTGTTGTATATTAGTTTGATGGGTTGTTGTTGTTGGTGATGACATTATTGTTGTAATATTTGCCCGATATTCAGCTAAACTTTTAACATATTCACGTTTAGCAATTTCAGCATTTTTTTTATAAACATTTTTATGTTCTGGATCTAATGCATCCCACATTGATGATACAATTTTTGATACCTCATTAAATTCCGCATTTGGATTTTGTCCTTTTATAGCAATTTGTGTATCACGAAAAAATGCTGCATATGCTGATACTGGTTTACTTGGTTCATTTGGATCTTTATTATTTTTTAATTTTTGTTGTTTATTTGATATTTGATTTAAATTATATCTATCATCATTTTCATCAGGACTTGTCATATCAGCATCTACAGCCATATTCATATATGTTGGTTCATTTGTTGTATTTGTCTAAAAATATATTAAAATTAAATTAAAATCCCAAATATTTTTAATTAGATTAACTTACTTGCCATTGCTGATGAGTACCACCAGCTGTATTAATATCTAAAGTTGAATCAATAGCAAATTCTTCATCACCAAAAGATGGTGTGTAAAAGTGGCTAGACATTCTTTTTTGCAGTAATTTATCTTTCTTTAAAATATAGGCTTTTGATTCGTAAAATAAGCAAGTTTAATTTAATATTCAATTTGGAGTATTCCGTCAATAGTTTTTTTTCTATTCTATTTTTTTAAATAAATTAATTAAATTGGGTTCTTTTGGGATGGATTTCATATTTTCCTATGCAAGCAAATGAATGTCAAAAATTGATCAAATTTGATTTGACAATTCTTTTTTGACCTCCAGAAAAATAAGTAATTAAAATTATAAACCATAAATAAAAAATATATAAACTTAAACAGGATCCTCTCTCGGGCACTAGTAAAACTTATTAGATAAATAGTTTGGCTTTTACTCACTAGTGTATACATATACTAGCTGCGTTTTTTGCAGTCGGGTTAGGGTCAAGTTTTCAAAAAACGATCCATGCTTAGCTTATATCAGAGTTTAATAATTTTGAATAGAAATTTCAACAGATTGTGATGTGAAACCGGTTTGTCATAATTTTATATTTATTTGGGCATTATTTGTTTTTATAGGTGTATATTATTTTTTTTAAGGTTTTTTCATATTTTTACAGAGTACATTTATCAAAAAAAGAAACAAAAAACATATATTCTCTGATTTTGTTTGTACCGCCATCTGCTTGTAAAGTTCTATACTAAAATCTATCCAGGTCTCATTCTGCTGAACCAGATATAAGTTCGGTTATGTGTTGTTATTGTTTTCTATATGAAAAATGACACCTTGATCTTGAATTGGATGAAAAAAACACAGCATATAATAAGTAAACAAAGGTTGCATTTTTCTAACAGTGTGAAAAGTATATGCATGTCAAAAACAAGTGCGCGAATATCGAGTGTCGGATCCATAAGGTATAAATATAAAGTGTCTATTTGCAGTAGAATACACAATACACTATAGATTAAACTGCAGGTCTCACTAAGGGAGTTAAACTATTACCATTGTATTTATATATTCTTTATCGTAGTGAGACGAAACTGCATATCTGAAAATAGTGATGTTGTGTTTAAATAGACCACTTTTTTTCTGACGCTACAAATTCAAGGATTGCATCCTTAACGTTAATTTTGTCATGATTGCATATTTCTTGGAGTTTCGGCTTGTGGAGTTGTGGGGAAGGATAATGTTAAAGTTCTTAAAAAATGAGCGAAAAGAATTTAATTTTCTCATTGTTTTGTATTTTGGATTTTTTTGTTGAATTAGTAATGCTATTGGAGCGATATAATGCGAATGTTTTTGACTTTAAATAAAAATTAGACAGAACACGCTCCTAGTGGCAGGGCAGTTATCAATGTTTTCACTAATGAAAAAAATATATTAGAAAGTTTTGCTAAGATAAAAGAGAGGAACAATATTTAAATTTATTGTTAAAAAATGTAAATAATAAATAATTTAAATTTCACAAAAGTTAAATCATTGCTGCAAACTTTAAATTGTCTGAAATATTCAATAAATTTTAATATAAAATTAATGATTTTTATTGTTATTTATTATAATTCAAATAATTTTTATTATGTATTTACATAATTTTGAAAATTTTACATATATTTACTTAATCACAATTTAATTTAATTTTTAAAACTCTTTTGCCATAAAACAAATATATTTTTATTTTTTAATATTATTAAGACACAATCGGTAATTTTATTACTGTATTACATAAAAATAAATTATACTCTATATTTTTATTTACTTAAAACTAAAAAAACTAAATAACAAAATCAAAAAAATATATTTTTTCTTTATATATTTCTAAAAAATAATTATTTATTATTATGATATAATTAATTAATTAAAATATATTTTTATTTTTTATTCTGTGATATATACATAAATTTTACTTTTTAACATTTTATTTAAAATTAAAATTATATTTAATGAATTAATATTTACTTAATAAATTTTTAATATAATGACTATAAAAAAAAAATTCAGTTGATATAATTTAAAAAATATTTACAGAAAGAAAAAAACAAAATTAAATCTTTTATCACAACTTTAGATTTATCTCTAAATTATATAATAGAAAAAAAAAAAAAACAAAAAAATGAGTTAAATAATTAAATTTCATAAAAAAAAAACAACTATTACTATTTCCGTTTTTGCATTTCTAAATAAGAAGCCGTAAAAGTTAATAATCTGTAACGTTGTTTTAAATTTCTAGCCCGAACATGTGCTGAATTTACTTCTTCTGTAAAACTACCAGGAAACCATCCACAAACACCATCACGCATTCTTTCACCTTGATACCAACCTGCAATAAAACAATTTTTATTTAAAATTTATAATTAAAAATGCATAAATCATACAATTAAATTATGTAAAAATTAATGTCAAATGACTAAAAATAGATAAATGATTAGATTAAACATATGAATTTATTAATTTTGTGTGATTTAAATTTTTTTTTGATTTTGTCAATACAAAAAAGCATGGTGGGAAATTTTTGTTTTAGTGAATTTTATGTTTTTAAAATGAATGAATATTGAAATTTATTGTTCGAGCATATTTCGGATTATTTAAGATCCAAAAATAGTCATATACTAATCTTAAATTATTTAATAGGCAAATAAAGGTTTATGACCCACTGTGCTGTGGTATGTATAATAATGACAATATTACATACATGTTGGTTGTAAAATAGAAAATTATATTAATCATTTTGTCTAGTTCATTATTTTCATCTAATGCCTATAATTCTTATTCATTATAGCTTCAACATTTATTAAGTTTATGATTTAATTTTAATATAAATATAAATAAAAAATTATATTGACTAATTCTGCCCATATACATAAATAAAATGAATATTTAGTTGTACAACTAAATATGCATTTTATATATGGGCACTATTTTGTCAATATAGGTTATTAATTTTTTGGCAACTAAAACTAACCATGAAAATTGTTGTAAAACAACTCCACTAACGTTAACGATGCAATTTGATAGCCTGTGTAGAAGCATTTTTAGAATCAAATTGCCAAATAATATCGTATATGGACACCAAAGTAATATTATTTTAGTTAATTAAAGTCTTATAGCTATAAAAATTTAATTAATTTGTTAAAATAGCTTATTTTTTTCTAAAAATTTTATTTACTTTTAGCGTAATTAAATTGTGCATATATAAAGCATTTAAAAAAAAACATAAATGTGAATTAATTAATGTATAGTCCTGAATCCAACGATATAAATATTGGAACACTAGCATATATATATGGTATACATGGCATATATGTAAGTCATACAAGGGACTAATTAATGATTGCAATGATGCAGACAAAAATTTAAATAAAACATGATTTATATTAAAAACAGAAAAAAAACAAAATTTTGCTTATAACATAATCAGAAACTATTAGATTATTTTCAACCAACCTTCACATTCAAGATCAGTTTTTTTATTTTGTTGCTTGAGGTATGCAATTTTATTACAACTTTAATTATTCTTTTATTACAAAAAAAAAAAATACGAAGAAATATATATTTTTAAATATAAAATATTCATAAAAAATATATGAATTTTTAGTATTTTAAAAATGATGGTATATAGAAGTGTAGATATATTTTTTTTTATGGAGGATCTCATATATAAAATTATTTTTTTTTTAAACAATAATTTCAATATTACCATCTGGTAGTTTTCTTGTAACATTTACAACATCACCAGGCTCTAAATTTAATAAATCAGGTTCTGTTGCTAAATATTCATGTTTAGTAATAACTTGTGGACAATCCCATTGTTCATATAATTTTTCACCTGGTGTTTCTGATTCACGTGGTGCTGTTGCTTCTAACCAACGTTGTTGATCTGACACTGATGGACATGATAAAATCTATATATAAAGAAAATTTTAATTAGTAAAAAAATTTAAAATATGGTTTTAAATTCATTAACCATTTCAACAGTTTTTCCTTCATGATTTTCCAATAGTGTCATTAATATAAGATTTTTACCAGCTTGTTGAATATCTTTTGTTGGTAATTGTGGTATTACATCACCTGATGATATTGTTAACATACTACGTTGACAATAATCAAATACAATAAACTGTTCATCAGATTTCTTTTTACTTAATATTAATAAATCCGTAAAAAGGAACGCATATATATTACATTTTGAAAACTTTTTACCAAATGTTAATTTTGCATCATCACCACGCCATATAAAATGTACTAAATCACCTTTTTTAACTAATGCTCTTGGTATAGCATTTGTAGCTGGTACACCAACTGGTGCTATTGCTATCGAACGAATATTTGTTGGAAATTCAATTTGTCGTGAAATTTTTTCAATTTCATATGATTGTTCACAACGATTTGCTGCCTCATTACATTGTAATACGATTTTATTTAAAATCGCTAATGTCATTTTCCAATTTTCATATTCATCATCATCAGATTTTAATTTACTAAAAACAGCATCAATTAAAAGTGGTAAACGTGTTATTCGTTGCATTGGTAACATTAAAAATGAATGAAGATTTAGACCACAACAGGCAGCATCATGTTCTAATATATCTAATTTTTGACTAAATTCACCTTTTTGTTCTTTTAAACGTCTTAATGTTCTATCCATTTTACCTTGATGCTCACAAAATGATATATAAACATTAAAATATTTTTCAGCATTTTTATAAATACTTCTACTAAGACCTAACAACATTATATTATCTTGCCAACATCTTTCTAAATCACTTAATAAACGATCAGAACATTCGTGTACAGGAATAATATGAGCAAATAAAGTTTTTCTATCTGCTGGATTTAATATTGATGGATCACGAAAATCAGAATTATTCATAAAATGTGTTCTTAAAAGATTAAGTGATTTTAGGTAACTAGCTTCTGATGTTAATACTTCAAATTTGGCTTCTTGTAAACGTTTCTCAGTTGGAGTCAAAGTTGCTATATTTAAAAATAATTTAATAGTATTACATATTAATAAAAATTATGTGATTTAAAAATTACATAAAATTTGTGAATTTATAACTTCTGGTATTTCACTCCATAATGTTCGAGATGGTCCTTGTTTTGGTCCAACTAATTGAAGAGCTGACGGCCTCTGGGTTCTTTTTATATGACTACCAATTTCTTCATAACCGTCTTGTGAATCTTGATCCTCCATATCTCTTGATATAGACTAAAAAAAATATAACAAATTAAGTAATTATAATAATTTGATAGTTCATAAAAGTGTCAACTCACTTCTAATTTAGCAGCTGAATAAATTTGATATAAAGGCTCATTAAGAAACATACTATGTGAATTATTATCATCACCAGGACATCCTTCACCACCAGTTGATACACCTGAACTACCACTTGAGCTAGCAACCGAAGCACCACTTGTTTGATATAAACCAGCTTCAGCATACCATGACGAATTACTATTTCTATCACGGCGAGATTCTTTCAATTCTTCATTACCTACTCCACCAATACCATTTGTTTTAAATACACCACATTCAGCATACCATGATGTTGTTGATCGTTGTTTCTGCAATGATGATGGTTTACGATCAATTGGTGGCGGTGGTGGTGGATTATTTGGTCGTATACCAATTGTTGTACGACGACGATTTAAATCCGGACTACGTAAATTACGTTTACTTTTTCTAGTTACTGGTATTGGTTTATCAATCACATTTTCTGATTGTGATTCAATTTCTTTAATATTTGTTTCTTCGGTAAGTGTAGTTTGACCATATAATGGTGGTATAATAGTATTAGTTTTTTCAAATATTCCAGAATCTAAATCAACTGAATCAGATATATAAAATGTACTTCTTGTTGAATTTAATGTATTTGAAATATCGGTACTATTATGACTATTACCGGTCAGACTTTTACGTAATTTTGATTTAAAACTTTTTTCTGATTTTGATTTTCTACGATTAACTAAATCTGGTTTATTAGGAGATATTTGATCTATTGCTTGATTTATTGCTGGTATACTAGTATTCAACAATGATTGATTTGGACTAGAATAATTATTATTAAATGATTCAACTGTTTGAATTAATTGTTGTGATTGTTGTTTTGGTATAATTGGTGCATGAAATTCAGTATTCTCATATGGATCATCTGAATCACGATTAAATGATTTTTTATTTAATTTTGGTGTTTTCTTTTTTATAATTTTTTTATCTAAATAATTTGTATTTTGATATTCATTTGGACTAACATAAAATTGTGTATTTTCATATTTATTTCCACTATTATCAGATTTTGTTGATGATGTTGTAACTTTTTTATTTGATATAAAATTTTTAAATTTCTTAACCAATGCATAAACTTGATTTGATGATTGTGGTGGATCAGGTAATTTAGCATTACTAATATCTACTCCACTGTCATTCTATTTTAAAAAATAATAATAAAATTTCAAATTACAAGATAAATTTAAATATTAAAATGCATTATTTTTAAATTTTAATTTATATTTTGATTAGATTATTTACAATTTTTGATTAAATGCTATACCGTATAAGTTTTTAGAAAAAAATAAAAAATTCACGGTCACTAAACAAACCAAAAATTTTATTTGTTAAGTAATCTTATTGTTATTTTTTTTTAAAGAAAATTAAGTAATTTTCTGAAAATTTAATTAAGTGTAATTAAAGAAATGTTTTGATAGTTGGATGAATAAAATTTGTAAATTTATTTGAAAGAAAAATGTAAAATACCTTTTTAACTTCTTCATCGGTTTCTTCATCAGTGTCGAAAGAATCATAGTCATCGGAATGATGATGATGATGGTGATGGTGATGATGATGATGATGATTATCATTAGCTGTTGTTTTATTTATAGTTTTTTGGTATGTTTTGCCATTTTTATCTGATGATGAAATCGTTAATTTATTTACTAATTCTTCATTTAGTATTTCAGCTGATGGTATTATTTGTGAACTTTTTTCAATTGTTGATGGAAATAAAGGTTCATAATAATGATCTGAATCATCTGAAAGAATCATAGAAAGATAATATTTAATAGATGTTTAAAATGAATAAATTTAGTTGTATGGTTGCAACAGACGGAGGTCTCAGAGGAGCAATTTCACTTAATGCCGTATACATTATGTGTGATAATGAAATTATTGAACTTTAATTGTTTTTAAAATATAATATTATTTTATAAGTGATCCATTTAAAAAAAAAAACTTACCAATAAATGTTGTTACCGATTGAATTTGTTCATCGGAACCTTTACAATATCGTAACGACGAAAAACCATAATTTCTTCTTAATGGTTTTTTAATGTTATTATTATTTTCATTATTATTATTAGTCGTACTCTCTGAATCAATTATTGATTCAGAATTTTGATAAATTGGATCACAACGATTCACATCATCATTTAATAAATTATTATTTGAATTTTTTATATCATTATTATTTAAATATATTGATGATGATGATGCAATTGTTATTTCACCTATCGGTAATCGAGGTCGACGTTTTCGTGGAACTGTTGTACATTGTGAATTATTATTTGGCGGTAATGATGAAGCCATTTTTCACTAGATTGCATTTTTTTCTTTTTGTATATAAATAATTTTTTGAAATAAATTTATTCAATTAAAGAGTTTTTTTTTTTTAAGAGTTTGTGAAATTAGATTTTTGCAAAATTTCTATATTATATAAAATTTTAATAAATTAAAAAAGTTTGAAAGTTTGTTTAAAATCGAATATGTTATACCTATTAAATATTAATTAAAATCAATTATGTTTTATTTAAATATAAAATATAATTATGTTAATTATAATTGTATACATTTTTATATTCATAATTTAATTTAATTTAATTTCTTTCCTTATTAAAGAAAATGTTGAGAAATTTTTATTGTAAAATTCAATTTGCAGGAAATTAATTCAATTTTAGGTAGTTAATATATGTATACGAATTTTCTTTCTATCATGATGGGAACCCATTAATAACATAACTCGGAATCGGAATTATATAATTATAAAAATATTTTTATGAGAAAATTAAAATTAAATTTGTTTTAATATTTTCTTATATTTTTATTGTATTTAAATATTAATTTGAATATAAATTATTTTAACCAAAATATTAAATACATCAATCTAAATTCTACCTTAACCTATAACAAACCTAACATTGAGGATAACAAGTTCAAAGTTTATAATCAATTAACCAAAAATTTTAACAATTTTTTGTATACAAAATTCATTGATTTCTATGATCAACTATATAATTATACAAGAAACGTTCGCACTTCGCACTTATTGTTTAATTATGATGGCAATAATTATATTAAATCCGGAAAATGCTTATTTTTCTATAAAACAATTCTTCATTATCCATGCATCGCAACTTAATCATTTCCGATTATTAAAATAAACATATTAAACATGTTTTTCAATGACAACAAAAATTAACTTTCACTTATTGAAATAGTAAAATAAAAGTGCAATATAAAATTAATAATTATTTAAAAAAACAAAATCATTGCCATTTTGTTTTTCTTAATAGATTTTTAAAACTACTTTTTTAAGGTTTTGTAATTTATGATTAATTTGAACAAAAAATCTATATCATTATTTCTGCATATAATAGAAAATTTATATGGTTTGGTAATAAATTTAAAAAAATATTATGTAATTGTAAAAAATAAGTTCAATGAAAAACCATTTTATTTTAAAATCAATAATTTTATAGGGATGTAACGATTTCTTTCTTGTACAACATAGCATAAAAAAAACGTTTTTACATACGACATGAAAATTTAAATTATTTAAAAATATATTTTTTTATGTTGTCACGATTGATTACATCTTCGAAATT
Organism: Empis stercorea; assembly: GCA_949752835.1. Taxonomy (NCBI): domain Eukaryota; kingdom Metazoa; phylum Arthropoda; class Insecta; order Diptera; family Empididae; genus Empis; species Empis stercorea. Next base: position 18,659,394 of record OX457085.1, on the reverse strand, counting down.
GTTTTAACGCTTTTTGAAGAAAAAAAAAACTGAGAAAATTGATGAGTTATTTATGCGGTTTATGGAGAAGAATTAGGTCATTGTTTAAATTTATTGATAGTTAGAAAATCTAGAGGTTTGGAACACTTTTTATTTATAGGTAAAATCAAATCTATGGCACGAAGTTGAAAAAAAAATTCAACAAAAAAAAATTTACTTAATGAACTTGTGTTTTTTAATGGTGAATTTTCTTTTATTAAATTGACTAATGATCTCAAATCTGCTCTCATAAAGTTACCACATATTGTCAACGGAAGATACACCCTTAACCATTCACATAAATTATGTAACAATGATGTGAAAAGCCAATGAAATGTGTAAAATGCATTTCAGCTGCTCAATTATTGTGATATTATATTTGCATATTATGAATATATTAGAATTTACATAATTTTTATTCAACATCATTAAATTATATTTAAATTTTTTAACAAAAAAACTTGAAAATTTCAATAAAAAAAATCAAACTGGTTTTTGTATCTATAAAAATTTGCAAAATGAAAGGGAAATTAACAAAGTCTGGAAATAGAGCAGATAATCATAGAGGAATCAATTGAAATCAACAAAAGACTTTTTCAAATTTCTGGTATAAACACAAAAAACACAAAAAAATGATTTTAGAGAAGAATAGGAAATGAAAATGTTCATAAAAATTAATCTATTAGTTAATTTTTGTAAGCTTACCAGCAGAAATTTTAGTAAATTAACGTGCTATTTATTTTATGGTTAATCTTATTTTGAGGGATTTGATTATATAACTAACTAATAATCGGATTTTCCGCAAAACTTTTAATGAGTTTTAAAAATGAATTTTGTTTAGTTTAAGTAAAAAAAAAACGTTTCACTTTCAAAAACTAAAATAGTAAAAAAAATGTGCAATTTTTAACTTTCGCCAATGAAATAAACTCGAATATGGACAACTTTACAAATATGGAAAATGCTGTGTTGCACTATACGCGTACAAAAAGTCGTTCAGTTTTATTACATGTTTGAAATCAATTAATTTTATAAATAATTTAACAAGTGTTTGTAGATTATGATTACAAGTAAATACATAAATCAAATTCAATGTACAAACTTAAAAAAAACGAAGTCTATTTAATTTAATTTAAATAATATTCATAAAAACGATTCAGTTAATTAGCCATTGCCCTATGAAAAAATTTTTTTTATATTGAATAGAATATTAAAGAGATTAATTTAGTGACAAATGAATTCTTTAATTTATCTATAAATTCATTGGAGATCAATTGTCAATTTATTCTGATTTCTAGCTTTGCTTTCAACGTAAAATGTTGAGTTTAAATAAATCTCACAAGTACTACCCTCTTATTCCTTACATTCATTGTGAATTTTGATGACCGCACCAAGGTAAACTACATTTTGTAGATACATTTAAATACTATTTTGGAATATATCACTTGTAAGCAGAAATTTGAATTATATTTAATTTTGTACTTTAATTTACCATAAAATACGAAGGTTCTTACTACATAATATATATCATATATGTTTTATAAAACCAATATTAAGTTAATGAAGAATTAGGTTGTTCAATTTTCTAACATATAATCGAATAATCATTGGTCAATTCTTCTTAAATTTATTTAATTTCAAATTTCATAATGTGTGAAATAAGTTTATTTAATTATATCACAAATACTACAGCATTAAATGTAAAATATCTCAAATAAAAATTATAAAACTTGTTTGCCTTGTAGCATGTTTTTTTTAAACATTCAATCATTTTTAATGGAGATTCTTTTCTGAACTCTACTCTCTAGTCTCTAGTGGTATAATTCTGCTATATAATTATTTTATTAATTTAACTCACTGATTTCTACTGTATTATAGTTGAATATGCTTCATTTATTAAACAAAGTTATATCATTAATTCTCTATTCAAAATTATTATGTCAGATTCACATTTATGAAGTAAAACAGCAAAAACTTTACCAGCTATTAACAATTTAATTAAAAAATTTATATTGAATTTTTTTCAAATCGAAACATAAAATTACAATTATATTTTTGTTTATTCAAAATGTTGGGTAAAAAGAATTAATTTTTTTTTATATATTCATGAAACAATGTTTTTATGGTTTTTATACTATTTATTTTTTTTATTAGAGATTAGATAATCAAAAGAAAAAATTTGAAAAACTTTACACGAATCTTATGATTCGTCAAGGTGTAGTATGTATACAAATCACAACATTATTGTGGATCATAAATAAAATATACGAGTATATAAGTTTTTTGAATAAAAGAAGAAAATTAACAATTTTCAAATTAATATTTCAAATTCATGACAAAATAAAATTTTCAATTGTTTTGTATAAAATTGGAAAAGAAAGCTAGAAATTTTTACAATCACATAAAATTTCTCATATTATTACTTGTAAATTAATTTTTATCATACGTTTATGTTAAATTATGTTTTACAATGAATTTACATAAGCATCATTGTAGGATGTAAGATATTCAAGTTCATATAATTTTCTGTCATTAAAGTATAATTGAAATTTCCAAGAAAATTATTATTGGTAATTTTTTTTCAAAATGAAAACCCTCCTACTCGTATATGCATGATCACAATTTATATTTTCGTGAAGATAATGTTTTTTTTTTGAGAAATTAATTAAACCCTTTCAATAGCTGTTGAAACTTTATTTTTGTTGTGTTACCCATCAATGTCAAAAAATTGATTTAACGTGGCGAATTGATCAAATGTGACCTCCGAAAAAATCATCAAAATACAAAATTAAATAAATTTTGAAGTTTGTTTGTTCCTTCCTTCTAAAATAATTTTTCGTTTTCATAAAATTTTCAAATATTTAATTAAACTTTAATTGGTAGCTTGGAATTGGAATTATTATTATTTTTTTTGAGGTTTTTTAAGTTCTCTTTTGTTAGGCTTTTTATTTGTTATTGTCGGAAATTTATAATGAATGAAGGCAAACTATAATGTAAAAAAAATTATAAAAGATGATAATTTGCAGAGTTCATACCAAATTGGCTATTAGAGAGGCAATGACACTAAAGGAAGTATAAGTGGCTATTTATTAAAATCTCATAAATTCAGATGGATGAGAATTAAACAAAATGAGTTAAATATGATACTTAAATTAGACAAGCGACAGTAGGAAAATCGTAAAAAAGTATTAAATGTTACAGCATGGATTAAATCGAAGTGACTATATATGTAACGATGATAAAAATGAAAGTTATTCAACAGAGTAGAAACAAAGTAATGATTAAATTTTTTTATGTAATTTTTGAAATTTATAATTCAAATGACAATTTTTCAAATTATGTAATAATAATTTTTCCACCAAAAATTAATGATTCAATGTGCTATTTCAATAATTTGTTAAGGACAACAAAGCAAAGAAATACATTAGCCTTGTATAGAATACTATAGTTGTTAGTGAAAGTCTTCCAGAAACTTTTTACTAAAGTCTTCCAGAAACTTTTATTATCCTACGAATTAGACGTAATTCCGCTATTAGGAAATAATCAAATAATGTGCAGTAAAAATATGTTTTCAAAATTATAGAAAAAATCAAAGAAAATTTATATTTGGAAAATTTTACGCCGTTGGAAAATTTTCGTACATCTAAGAATTTAAAAAAAAAAGTGTTATTTAAATTTAAAAAAAAATTTGATGCCAAAATCATGTCAATAATTATTAGCTCGGTTCGTGTTTTGGTATATTCTTCTATTTGTATATAATAAAATTATTTTTCTATAGTCTATAAATAAATTTGACGTGTGTTTTATGAGCAAAGGAAATTCATATATTTAATAAATATATGAGAAATTCGGATATAATTATATATGTATTATAAATAATATTATGATTATACTGAACAAATAAAATAAACATAAATTAAATATTTTTTTTTTGTGAGAAAAACGAAATAATTTTGAAGGTCATGAAAAATATTTTTTACCCACGTTTTAAATAAATTAAATATATATCCATATACCAAAAATTATGAAGACTTTCTTTTTACGTAAGTTATAATTTTTTGATACTGAGTAAATGATCCACAGATTCAAATAATTTTTTTTTTGAAAATTATTCATTTGGTTATTTTCTTTACGATCATTACATTACGACGATCATAATAATCTAAGACATATGTCAAAACTATAATGAATGAATGAAAGTTCATTTAAAAGAATGAATGATTTAAAGAAAATAAATTATTTCATGGTTTGATAAATAAATATACGTCAATATTTTGGTATATTTATAACAATGTCATAAGCAATATTAGTTTATATGTAGTAAACATAATTGAAATATATAATATAAACTATTGTATGTCGAAAGTTTGAAGTTTGTATAATTTATTTAGGCACTGAATGAAATTTTAATACGTAACAAAATTATCTAATTTTTAAGAATTTGAAAAAAAATTTGCCAAAAAATTCATAATAGTAATAATAATTCAGATGCATTACAAGTGATAATTGAAATCGCCAATAAAATTACAATAGGTTTAAATTCTATTTATTATTAAGTATTTATGATATTATAAAATATTTCTTTACAAAATATGGCCACAAATTAAGAATTGTAAAATTGGAGATGGGTAGACAATAATTCATGGTTCGTAAAAGGATCAGAAAAGATCATCATACTTGAAACTTACTATAGATTTCTATATTTGAGCTTTAATATATTACAAATTACAACATTGTCACATATAAAACTAGAAATTATAGACTACTTATATTATAATTTCTATAAGTAAATTTCGCGTCATTCCTACAATTACAGAAAATTACTTTATACATTCAGCCATTTACTAATTTATTGTAAAATTATTAAAACTAAGCTTTGACTTTATAAAAGACTAAGTTTTTATATTAAACACACTTAAATTTGTTGACATATTCTACTATTATTTAATTGTCCATAAAATATAAAGAATTAATTTATTTCAGATTCAGACCTGTTCACATTATGTGGGTTTTTCAGAAATAACTATAAAACAATTTAACTGAATTCTATTTGTGTATCTCTCAACTATTTTTATTGTGAGAATAGCGTTTTAAATTTAGATAAGCTTTTTTTTTTCAAAAATATTTATCTAAAAAAAAATATTTCCATCAGGTAAAAATAAATACAAAATGGTTTTTTGTGTGTGGACAAGTTTGAAAAAAAAACTTGTGGTAAACCGGCTTTTAGATTAAAATTTTCTTATGCGCGTTTAATATATAACATAACTATATTGGCTAATAAATTTTTTGTGGGCAACATTGCTATTCCAGGTAATGACTAATATGGGTGGTTATGTAAATTATTTTTGAAAATGTAACAATGTTATCAGAAAATTATAATAGTTATTGTAAATGAAATTTTAAATAAAAGTAACAAATAAATTGAAATACGAAAACAAAAGTAGTAAAACTTGAAAAATTACTAACATTTGTAATTTATCAATTTTTAGATTAATTTTCAATTTATATCTTTATCATTGACAATAATTGAATAAGCAATTGAAATAGTATAAAATGGAATTTAAATAATTATTTAGATTAAATTTATGATTTTTCTTTTTTTATATATAAACACCAATACCAAAAATTGAATAATCAAGGTTCATATTTTTGTTTTCTAAAATAAAATCTAGAATAGAATAATTATTTTTTTATATGTTAAGCCGGTATTGCGAATTTTGAAATTAATTTGTAAAACCGCGGCCATAATTATGTAATATTTTCACATCTTTGAATTAACAAAGAAAAATATTTAATTATATTTGTTATAAATTTAGCGTGGGGTACACGAGCTATAAAAACATTTCCACTGATCTTTTTGACATTATAAAATATAAAATTCAACATAATTTTTTTTTTTGCATTAAAATTTCGCAAATTAAAATTAAAAAATTAAATAGTCAATTAAAAGATAATGGTCTGACATAGTGACATCTGACATTTCAAAAAATTTCTGACATTTGTTTTTTTCCCTTGCAGAAACAAATTTTTGAATCGTTAAACATTTCGCTGGTTTAGCTCCTATATATATAAAGTAGAGAAAGGCAGAGTCCAGAGTCCTTTCCCAAAATAACATAAAACTAGACAGAAAAAGAATACAATAGTTTTTGCATATCCCTTTGGCGCACACCTACTACAATTCTAGTGGACTGATCACTGATCATGTGATCTTTCACTTCGAGTAAATATTATATGACGAATCCTTTTTGGCTTCATGCAAGTAAGTATTAAAGTAATGGAACTTATGATAAATATATTATTGGGATCAATTGCATACTGAATATTTTGGATTGGACCTTAAATTTTTGTTAAATAGAAATTTTGTTTATTTAAAAAGGTAAACGATGACTAGAATATTAATTATTTAAGCATCTGCGTTGAGTTGATGCTTTATTAAAATATATATAACGTATTTAAATAAATAAGCAACACAGCCTTGAATATTTTTACATTTTAAATAGACTCTTTTGTTGGTTAAATAAAAGCACTACAAAAGTTTATAAATTATTGAACCATAAATTTTTTTTACAGAGTTAAAAATATAAGCAAATAAAATTTGAATTTATAAAAAAATTTTAACTAAACAAAAATAATTTTTACTATATTTTTAAATTTTTCGATAAACTAAATATGTAAATAAGTACATTTCCGTAGTGACGTAAAATTACTAAGTGTTAGTAATTAATTAGTATATTGCTGTAAGGAAAAATTACAGATGAATATATAAAATTATGCTGGCAATTAGTATAATTTTATACTATTTAAAAAACATTATTTTTTTTAGAGAAAAATATATTTTCTATTAAGGCGTAAAAACGTATCAAATGTGTTAATTTATTTGAATTGTGAAAAAATTGTAATTAAGATAATTTTTGCTATAATAATAATTGAAAATATTCTGACCAAATAATAATTATTATAAACAAGGCGTGATTTGTTGAAGGAATTAAACCAAGCTGCATGACATCATTTTCTTTTGAATGTGATATTTTTAATGTATATAATTTTTAAAGTTAACGTTTAATCCATAATTTTTTTTAAATGGAGTCATAAAAGATATTTTTCACATAAATGTTTAAATAACAAAGAAATAACAAAAAACTATAAGAAATATTTTTAAAATCTTTATTAAAAAAAAAAGTTTTACTTGCGAAGGTCAGATTTTTTTTAAAACTGGTTAATTTTTTATATATTAAATTTTAAAGATTATTATTATGATACAGTACCGGGTGAAGAGTTACGTGTAATCCCTGATTATCTTCCGGTTACCAAAAAGAATATAATAGTGAAATCAATTCATATTAGTAGAAATGCGTATGAGTTCCTTGTGAAATAAGGGAGTTTAAATTCAGTCAGTCAGGTATGAAAATGTTTGTATTTTTTAATATCCGGTTTAAATATACTTATATATTTTTAATTTAGTAGGGAGAGAATTTTGTTATATATTAATCGAAAAAAATGGAGTTCTGTAAATTAATTTTCTTAGAATTTGAAAGAAAATAATATAATTTTTAGTTGTTTTAAATTGGATTCGTAAATATGAGCCGAGCAATTAAATTTGTTAAATGTCGAACACAATCGGTTGCTTCATATACTGAAATGCGCTGCAGCCTGCATTTTTTATAAATTATTCTAAAAATTGTACATAATTAAAATTGAAAGTTTCTACAGAGTATATTTTTTTTTGTAAATATCTCCTGATCTAGAATTCTTATTGTCGAGATTTATGATTATTTTAAATAACTATACTTCTTTGAAATAGTCGATAATTGGATCTTCAATTAACCATTTAAATTTACCCCAGGCAATATTAAGCAATATTATAAATTAATTATCATTTCAAACCTTATAACAATACAATAAATTATTAATTATATGTTAAAAAGTTTCTTAAATACCAATTAATTTTTTTCTTAAATTCCAATAATTAATTACAAGTAAAATTTGGAAGCAAAAAAATATCCAAAAAAGCAATTTTTATCGATAATTAAAATTGCTAACAAAATTTATAATTTAAAAAAAAAAGTGATTTCGTAATTTAAATTTGCGTTTTTTTTTCTTCAAGATTTTCACTTTCATTTTTCGTTTAAACAAACTTGTTTTCTTTTTTAATTTTTAAAATTATTATTTCATTTAAAGATACGGTAGAGGAAATATTTAAAAAAAAAATTCAATTTATTTAATTTACTAATTAATTTTCTATGTTTTTTTTCCTATTAATGTAATAATCATAATTCACTTTCATTTATTCAATATTTCGCATGTTACAAAATCAACACTACAATAATTTTTCAGTTTTATGTTTAAAAAAAAGTATATTTAAAAACATTTCTATGACTTCAGGTTGGTTTTCTTTGTCAAAAGAAGCACTTTTCATGAAAATTGAACTATAAAAAATGAAAAACTAAATAACAAACCAACCGCAAAAATGAAAATTTGTATTTAAAAAAAAAATATTATTATCATTATTTCATAATTTAATTTTAGATACTTTTTTTTAAAAAATTATTTATAATATTTATTTTAATTTAATTAATTTTTAACACAAAATTCTATAGAAATTTTTCCACGATCATTTTTTATGATCTTAAATTGATCTTTTCGTCTGATCATCGCAAGAAGATTTTTCACTTTTGTCTGAAGAATAACCGCAATTTTAAAACAATCCCAAGGATTTTTTATTCACAATATAAAAGAAAAATTTAATTATATATTTAAAAAAAAAAAAAAAGATTTTCAACCTTCTATAAAAACCAAAAAATTTCGTTATTGATCGCGAAGCGCCATAATGATCGCGATTCCGATTATAATTTTTCACTATGCTATAAATTCTTGTTTTTTTTAGCTTATTTCCCAAGGTATTAAAACTGAACACGATCAAAGACCAAATACAACTGACTGACGACTGGTTTGCTTTGAATTTAGGGAGAAAATTATTGTTTGATGTAATGTCACAGGGGGGAGATCCGCTTCAATGGCTCAAAAACAAAAAAAAAAAAAAACTTTATATAGAAATTTATACAATAACAAAATTAAAAAAAAAAAAAGTCATGAACTAAATTTACGCTCACGTAAAAATTATGTGCAAATGTTTCTTATACATTTACAAAAAAATTTTAATGAAAGAGTATATGTATAAATGGAGTGATGAATTGTGCGTCCGCGCTCGCATTTAAGTCAATTTTTTGTATTTAAAAACATATATTTTTTTTACACATAAAAGATACAAGAATGACAATTAATTAAATTTAAAAAAAAAGGTTTACAGTTGGAGAGCATTAATATTTTATGTATATGATTTATATTAATATTGGTAAAGTTGTTTGGCCAGTTTATGGATTTCTCTCTTTCGGTTTTATGAAGGTTTCATCGTAAATGCAATTACATATAGTGAAACTTTGTGATATATTAAAAATTTCATTGTGGTGGGTGGTTAAAATGCAATATGCAAATAATGTCATTGTTTTTCAAATTAAATTATTTGGAGAAAAAGATTTATCTAAAAATCAGTCAAAATATATTTCCAATTCGCTTTTAATAGTTGCATTAGAGGTCGTTCCTGTATTAAAGGTCGTTTTGTTAAACTTAAGTGAAATAATTAATATCGAATTTCCTATAGTCATCATTAATTTATTAGAAGGAAATTTGAATTTGAATTGTTACTTAAATATTTAAATATTTTCTCACCATCCTCAAATTGATATTTCATTCATATTATCAAAATTTAGTAAATAGAATATAAATTTTGCCCTATGCTATAAGAGAGTCTAATATCGAAATATCACTCTGTATATCAACAAAACTTTATCAAATAATTATTGTATTAAATAAAAAACAACTCCTAAAGATATGCAAGTTTTTAAATATATATACTGTATGGAAAATATTTGAGCTTTTACTTAACGAAACTTTTCATATAAAGCTTGAAAGTAAAATTATTTAAAAAAATATTTTACAATAATATATTTTTAATTTTATGAAATTCTCTCAATCGTTTTTTGATCTAAAATAAATTTCATAATTTTTTGTTTTCTACTCGTTTTATTGCACTTTGTTATAGCAAAAAAAAATATTTCACTTGTGTAAATAAAACTAAATAAAAAACAAACTGACAAACCATTAAAAAAGATAATTTTAAATTTTATACATAAAGTGCATTCTTTCTTGATTAAGAAAAGTTTTTATTGTTATTATAAGAAAGCACGTATTGGCGGCTGATGGCATAATAGCCTTGGAAATGTTTCGCTTTAATTTGCTCTTTGTGTGATATTAACAGATGATCATTGTTTCAATTGCAAAAAAAAATCAAATTAAGAAAACTTAAAATTGTTTTCTTTATTACTTTTAAAATGGTAAATTACATTTTTATTGAGAAATTATGGAAAGAAGAAATTAAGTTTTTTTTTTAAATAATTTAAATTTTGTGGTAAAATTTTTATGGCAAATGTTAAAAAATTGAATAACGCAAATATTTAAGACGTGGTTTAGGTGGTTAGGGTAGAAGAAGATGTTTCTAAGATCTCCATTTTGAAATTTTAAGTAGATATGAATTTGTACTACAACTAATTTATTATTACTTCCTAATTCTAATAAATTTCAAATAAATATTGCCCTGTCTTTCATATTATAAACATCTTTAAAAAGTTAATAGAATGTGGGCGATTTTCTATATATAAAATTTATTAGTATCCCATAAAACTTTTTATGAATGAAATATTATAACTTCAAGGCAAAAACTTTAACTTTATTGAAGAGTTTAATAAACTCATTCATTTCTATATATATTTTACAGAAAAAAAAATTAGGTTAGTTACCTACTAATCTAAATTATACTATAAATAAACTAATTTATTGATCTTCTATCATGTAACAAATTTCAAATCAAATTTTATAACTATATTAGATTTAAATTTTATAAATAAATAAATTTTGTTCAATTCTAATAATCAAATCTAATTGATCTTTTTAAAATGATTTTATTTTTAATTAAATAAAAACATGATATATGCAGAAGAATATGGATTGAAATATAATCAATTTACTATAATCAATAAATAATTTTCCAATTTAATTTGGTTCAGATATTATCATCGACTGGTGGAAGTGGTCAATAAAATATAATAAAATACCACATGTTATAAGGAAATTGGAATTCCGAAGTTGAAGAAAGTTGATTGAAACTACAATGTAAGTATATTTATAAAAAATATTTTGTATTATAATTATAGAGTTAAATGACACTGCATGATTGTTAATATGTGCACTTTCCCGCATTTTTTTTGACGAAGCCGACTACTTGAATGAGTTTTGAGGTGCTGCAAAATATAGTAGTTTGTTCATGATCTTGTTTTACAAATAAAGATATATATATATGCGGGCAATTTGGTTTAACATTAAATGAAACAAGTTTAAGTTTTTATTATAAAATTGAACATACTCGTATATATGCCAAACTGAGATAATTATTAGAGACTATTAGACCGCTTTGCCCTGAAGATATTTTAATTGTTGATTGTATATATTTAGTAAAATTTCTTGTGAAGATAATAAATCGAAGAAATATGTAATGGGGATCAATTTTATTTTAAATAAAGATGGATCACTTTTAAATTAATTGAAGTAAATAAAATAAATTATAGAGAACATACCATCAAAATAATTTTGTGATTGTTGATGTATTCTTTGATCCCGGACACGTTTACTCCAATCAGGACTACGATGACATTTTGTTCGTTCACGAACCCTAAAATAATAAATTATTTTAAATAAATTTTTAATTAACAGTATATAACTATAATAATCTTACACTATGAACTGTTGCTTCGTATATTTAATACCATCTTCATCCCCATCAGATATATCAATCCAATCATCACTATTATTATCACTAGATCCATCTGTATTTGGTATTGAATTATTACCACCATTCATTTGCATACCATATAAACTATTTGTTTTATGATCTGATGAAGTTGTTGATATTGAATCAGAATTACGTTTAATTAATGGTAATCCACGTCTAACTGAACTAATTGTTTCATAACAATTTGATATTAATGAAACTGTATCTAATGATTTTAGTGAAATTTTATTATTATTTAAAAATTCATAACAATTTGATGTTGATTCAGATGATAATTTAATTGTATCATAAATATTTTCATCATCATTATCATCATCATCAATATCGTTAATACTCATAATAGCTGATTTATTATTATCATCTATTGGAATATCTGGTAATTTCGTTCGACTCAATTTTGGTGATTTTTTTGGCCTAGGTGGTGGTATATTATTATTGCCAATTAATAAATTTTTATTATTATTTTGATTTTGTATAATACGTTTTGGTTCTGGCAATGCTGGTAATTCATCCGTTGTATTTCGTTGTATATCCGAAACACGAGGATGATTTATTTGTTCTAATGATTGTGGATCACATATTTCATAACCATCTTCAGTTTGATTACATTGGTTTAAATGATCTTCAGGTACAGATTCATAATTTTCATAACAATCATCATCTTCTTCATCAATATCTTCTTCAATTTTTAATTTATTATCTAATAATTCTTTTGCTATTCTAGCTTCGGCAATAGTTTGATAAATATTATTAGTATCATCATCAGTTGTTCCTATCTTGCCATTTTTTTGAGATTGATATAAAAATGATTTTTGAGGAGCTATATTATCAGTCTTATGTATAGCAATTGGTTCATATAGTTCCTCATCGCAATCATAATCTTTATTTGTTGAATTAATTGTTTCATCAAATGATAAATTACGTGTTTGATGTATACTAGGATATCTAATTTCATCCATTGATTGTGTTTTATTTATTACACGTATATTAATTGCTTGTACAAGTGGCAATTCTATTTTATCCGATTTTTCCAGATCTTCTGATGGCAATTGCATTTGTACATATGGTGTAATAAATTTCTTTGAATTAGTTCGAAAAAGGAATGATTCATTTGGTTGCATTTTGGTATCATTAATTATATTTTCATTATTTTGTACATTTACACTAACATCATTAGCACTTTTTGATAAATGTTCTAATTTTATATTTACAGTTTCAATAGCATCTTTAATTTTTTGATCAGGTGGTGGTGATAAAGAATTCCCTGAATTTGGAATTTCTTGTAATTTTTTATTAGCAAAGAAATTTGAACGAAATCGAAATTTCTCATAAATTTTTGCATAACGACTTTTCTTTGATGGTGAATCTTCTGAATTATGCTCTGAAATATTTTCTTCTGCATCTTTAGTTAATATACTATCAGTAGAATCTTTTGATTGTTGTTCAGAAATTAATTGACTCTTGCCGACTTCAGGCTCTATAGTTTTTTCTACAGTTTCTGTAGTTGGTGTTTTAATTTCTTCTTTAATTTCCTCCAAATGGATATCAATTGTTGTTGGTTTTGGTTTCTTATTACGTAATTGTAAATCTTTTGTTCTTTTCAAAACATTTTCACTTTTTTCTGGTACTTGAGGTTTTTCTTTAATTATTATTTCTTTGGTATCATTCAGTTCATTATTTGTATGATTATTTTTCTGATTTGGTGATCCTTCAAATTTACGAATTGTTGCCCTCACTGTACCATCTGGATTTTTTAATTTACGTGTAATATTTTTTTTCTTACTCATTTTCAATGATTTTACAGATCCTTCTTCACTTTCACTTGATGGATTCCGTTTAGCTAATGTTGATGATTTCTTTTTACTATTATTATTATCAGTCTCTTCTTTTATTTTATAAACATGACCAGCTCTGGACATGAGTATACCATTTTTCCTTTTAACTTCTTTTAATATTGCTGAATCTTTTTCAACCATTTGATTAAATTGCATTGTTAATGCTGCTACTTTACTACCACTAATTTGATTGTGATGATTAGCCATTTTTCGTGGTGTATATAAATTTTTTGTAGCATGTGTCTTAAAACTATATTTACGTACTGCAGCTGAATTAATATTTTTCTTACGATTTGATGTATCCGTACTTGTACTAATTAATGAATTTGTTGAATTATTATGACTGCTATGTTCACTAGACAAAATACCAATTGTTGTATTTTGGGTAATATTTTTATCAGTCTTATCTATTATGTTATCTTTATTTAATATTGGAATTGCCATATTTGTATTTGTAGTTGTTGTCGATGTTTGTTCTTCTCTTTGTATTTTATCAGAGCTTTTAATAGCCATGGCAGTAGTAGTTATAATATTATTATTGTCGGTATTTTCTATTTTCTCATCTGAGCTAAATTTCTTATCAACAATAATATTTGTATTATTTTTACAAATAATTTTTTTTGGAGATTGTAAATTTAATAAATTTTTTTTATCTTCAAATAGATTTTTTACGTTGTTTAATTTAAATTTACTAATATTATTATTATTATTATTAATTTTTATACTATTTAATTTTACTATATTAGATTTATTATTAGAACTATTTGAATTAGATTGATCTTCTAGTGGTTTTTGTTTACGATTTATAAATATATCTTCTCGTCTAGCCCAATGAATTTTTTCACCTTTTGATGTACTTGCAATTAATGGAAAATTTATACCATTTAATTTATTTATTTTATTTTCATTACTACAATTTTTTATATCAAATTCTTTTAATTTACAATTTGTTGTATTAGTTGGTGTTGCAACAGTTTTAATTAAATCTAATGATAATGGTTTTTTAATTTCTGCTGATTTATATTTATAAAAATTATCATTTTTTCGTATTAATTCTTGATTTTTATTTGTACTATTACTATTATTTTTTTCTGGACTATAAAATGATTTTAATTCTTCTTTTGTTTTTGTCCTATTCGTTTCAGGACTATCCAATAATCGATTACAATTTTTATTATTATCAAATGAATTTTGATGTGAACTTATTAAACAACTAATACTTTTTGATGTTGTTAATGAACCATTTAATAATTTATTACTATTACTATTTGATGAATCATCTGATGATTTACGTAATTTTATTTTATTTGAATCTTTAAATGAACTAATACGATTATTCCAAAATTGTTTTAATCCTTCAACACCACGATATTCATTTGTTGTTACATTTGATTGATTATTATCATTTAAAATTTTTATATTTTGTAAATTTGGTGTTGAACCTCTAGAATTGAAAGAGCAATTACGATTTAATAAATTATTTGTTGTATTATTTGTAAATGGATTTATCCACCGTAAAAATGAATTTTCTTTAGATTGATTATTTATATTATTTGTTGTTGACAAATTATTATTATTGGTATTGTTGACAGTATTTGTCGATTCTCTTCTTGTTGTACCCAACATAATTATAAACTAATCCAGTATTTACTGATGTCACTGATGATGTTGTAAAGTTGCTGACTATTAAGTCGCAAATATTTAATTGGCCTATTGATGAAGCCCTAAAAATAAAATTGAAAAAAAAATTTTAGTAAAGACTTTTTTTTAAGATTATAATGTAAAAGTAAATTTTGCAATTATATGTAAATTTTTTAAATTTTATATTTTTAGAATGTACTTTTCCCATATATAAACTATTAAAGATTATGATCAAAATAAAATTTGTTGCAGTTTTTTAAATTTTATTTGATAAAATAAATTACATTTTCTAGTGTGTTTTTTTTTTTGAAAATATTATTATTGTTTATAAACAAATATAAATTGAAGAATAATCATCATCATTGTAAATTTTTTTTGTATACCATGTGAACTTTTGCCGCCATTCAAATTTCACAATTGTGCAAAAGTATCACATTTCGGTTTATAGTATCTTTTTTTTTTTTGGTACACATAGAAGCCAAACAGAAATAATAACATTCATCACTTTGTATAACGTATTTTTCTGATAATATGGCAAACTATGGGATTTATAGCATTTAATCGTTTCGTTTCACAAGATATTAATATGTACGTTCTTAAAAAATAATAATAATTTTTTTTTAAATTATAAAAATTACATTTTATTTAATGCATTTTCTTTAAGACACAAAAAAAAATTTAAACTGTTATAAATTTTTCTTTTATGCAAAAGAAAATTTATTTTCTTTTTTGACTGATGGGTAAAAATTTATGTTTTTATTATAGTGTAAATAGTGAATTTTGTTGTTGTAGATACATATTTGAATTAAATTTATTGTATTAATTGTCAACTATAAAACATTTTAACGGTTGATCACAAATTATTAACATTTTACAATAATGCGAAAAAAATACGATCAAATGCATAAATATAGTTTTTTTTTACAAGATGCAAGGATGCAACATATAAATTGCAACATAGTTGTAATAAAATTTATGTTGAATAGAAACAATCTAAAAAGGTTATAAAAAAATTTATAGATTTTGTAGAATTAATAGTAAATTAAGAATATTTTGTAATAAAAATGGTGTGAACAAAATAGTTGGTTGGAAATTTGTAATATAGTCCCTGGAGAGTTTTCATCGTCATAAAGTCTTCCCAATAGAGAAAATGTTGAATAATAATTTTATCGAGATAAAATTTTGATTTTTAGATTGATAAACTTTGTAAATTTTCTTGTGCCGTAATATTTATTGACCCTGATTTTATAAAGTTGAAATTTGTTTTTACTATTTCAACAAGAAGAAGTGCCAGAATAATTTCTTGTATACCAAAGACGGTTGGAATTGGAAGGCATCAAAACAAAATCAATCTTCAGATGATTTATTCTCACAAAGAACTTAATTATTTCACTTTATTATATAAAAAAATAATCACAAACTTAATAATGCAATAAATTACCCTACTCGAATAATAAATCAAATAATATTACTTCAAATAATATAATTGGTAATTTAAATTCATTCTAATATTCATATTCGTATCAGCATAAAAAAATAAATTCACATTATAATATTATTCAATTACACCTGAATTTTTGTAACATTTTTAAAAATAGATTAGGAAATACTGTTTTATTAATTTTTTTTTTAGATATGGTTAAATTAATTTTAAACACAATTTTGAACTTGAAAATCATAAAAACCAAAAATTCAAATTAATTAACATTATACATACGATAGTATATATAATATGATAATTAAATTTTTATTTAGTATATCTTATTTATTTCAAATATTTTATCTAAATGTGACAAGTTCACTCAGTTATACTATTTTATGTCTGGCGAAAATCAATAATAAAACTAAAAACAAATTAGTAAAAAAAAAACCATGTTTAAAGGTGTGGAAAATTAACACTAATTTCAAAAAATATCAACAACATAATAAACATTAGATATGCGAGCTCTTCATTTGTTATTTTTTTGTCAATAACAAAATATATAAATAAAAGCTTTTAGTTTTATCATATTGAACTTTTGTATGTTTTCATAGATTTTTAGGCTAATTAATTTTATTCAATTTAGTATTTAAAATGTTTATTACATAATATTTGTAAAATTCAGATCTTTGTATTATGATAATTTTTGTGAATTCTTTATCTGAACAAGTGCTTTAGAGTTATCAATAATAATGTACAAGGTGGTAGCATACAACAATATTAAATTTTTAAGTAATTATGCAAAATATTATTTATAGATTGATGCAGTCATAGTTTTTTTTAATATTATACGATTTTTTGTTAGTATACCAATTGGGGTTTTAGTATATATATATTATACGAATTTCTAAATAGTAAAATTTTAGTATAATTTGATAGATTTATAATATAGATTGAGAAATACGAATTTTAAATCCCAGTAAGTGAACTAAACAAATAATATTTTATAAATCCTAAAATTTTCGTAATTGAAATTATAAATTTTAAACACAAACAAAATAAATAATTGTTCAAATTCATATTATGTAGGTACTATAAAGTAAAAAGTTAATAAAATTTCTCCATTGAAATGTTGATATAAAATATTAATATTAATTTTAAATGTTACAATCATAATTTTCCAATTTATATTTTAAATTTATAATCATACAAAATTAAAAATTATAGAAAACTAATTTGAAATTTGATCAGGTCTTAACTACACCATTTCATAAAAATAATAATTTAACTGTGGAAAAATAATAATATATTCGTAAATAGAAAATTTTATAATTGCAAAACAAATTGTAACATTTATTTTGGAATTCCAAACATTTTACAATGTTTCGTATTGATGATATTATGAATTTTAAAATATAGTTTATGCTACGTTAGTCTTTATACAACACACTATGACACACCTGGACAAATTTACATTTTTACTTGTATATATTTTCTTCTTAATGTTTGTCACCTGTAAAATTTTTAATTTTTTATATGTATTCTGCTAAATGCATTTTTAGTCAAATGTCATGGGACAACAGTCAACAATAAGAGAAATATTTTGGTTAGTAGTAGGCTTTTATAGTAAATCTTCAGTTACTTAACGATTATTACATTGCATTTAATTTTGGGACGTAATTTTATTGTAATACGATTTTCGAATGTAATTTAATTATAATAATTTACAATTGTTAAATATTAATTATAAAATAATATAATTTTTAGTTATCTGACAATATTATTATATTATACTATAATTATTCAATATAATACTTTGTAAAATTTATAATTTATAAGTGTTATTAAACATCACATAATTAATCTAAAACTAAATATTTGTTTACTTGATAAGTTCTAAAATTTTAAAAGTAATATTTAATTTATATTTACCAAACAATTTCGTAATTTTGCAAATATTTTTCTTTTTATTAATAAATTTAACGGACGAGTATTGGATTACTTTGATAGATTAATTATTGAAACTGGAGTGTTAACAAGTTTATTTATTGATAATACAAATTTTTTTACACAATCAGTGAAAACTGATATATATTTGGATTTAAGCTTTCATTATTGGTTTCAAGATTAGATAATAATAATATTTAATCACATTTTGCCAATAACATTATTAATTCATTATTGTTTCTATATTACAATTTTTTTTTTTGTAATTTTGCAATTAATAATTGTGTATTCAAGTTGCATTTTAAATATATAAAAAGTCTATTTTATAGACGCTCCATGGTCATTATACAAAATAAATAAATATACACCAGACTGAAAATAGTTAGAAGCAACAATTTCTGAATATTTATTATTTATTCAATTTCTCTTATGTTTAATGTGCAAGGTAATTGCTTTTTTTTTCTTCAAATTGTCGTTACGCATATAATGAAACATAAATAACCATTTATGTTTAAAACAACTCTTACTTTACGGAATTTACTTAACAAATTGTTTAATTCCCTGACTTATTGGATACATTTTCAAAATTCCAAGAAAACTAAATTGAAATTTTTAAATAAAGTTTTGTGATCCTTGTTCATTTATACTTTTAATTATAAAAAAATTAAAGGACTTTCAAAAGAAATTTATATTTATATACTATCTTCTTGTATGCTAGATGCTATACAATCTTCAATCTTATTTAAAGTGTATTGTATACTTGGTAATTTTTTCTACTGTAGTGCACACAGAGTAACATGAAACAATATTTAATTTTTATGAAAGTTCAATCACCCTTTTATTTTCTATGTGCATAAATGAATCTTAATTGATCTGATATGGAATGATATTGTACATTAATTTTGTGGGATAAAATTTATATTATATTTTTTTATTTTTTTTATATTATTCGTTTTCTCATTCATCTCATTCGAAATGTATAAATAATTTTCATCGGAACATATTGAAACCTAAAAATTTTGCGGGTGGTTTTATATTGTAGCTATATAAATGCAATATTGATGGTGGGTTTTATTGCACTGGTATTTTGTGTTTTTGTGGGAACTGTATGGAAATTCTACACTTTTGGTAAAATATGATACAATTTCCATTATGAAAGTTTATTTGTTTTGAATATGGTGAAAGAGAAATGATTTTGTTTTTTTTTTATGAAAAAGTGAAAATTATTATAGAATTTGTGTAAATATGGAAATTAAGAGTGAAGGAAGAAAATTAAAATTAAACATTTATTATACTCAAATAGAATGTGTAAAATATTATTACTTCCTGTGTTCTTTTTAATTTAATAAAGATGTTTATGATTTTAATATAATTTTTTGTTTGTTATTGTTATGAAAATGAAATAAACATTTGTAATGGAATTAATAGATTTTGTTTTTAAAAAAATTAATAATAGACTTTTAGGGAAATTATATTTAGACCGATAGGAAATTTAGATTGATTTTTGCAGTTTTTTTGACATTATTATATTTTGTGGTCTCATTTTTTCGTTACAATTTCCTTTTACAAATCACCAATCCAAATTAACGAAATTGGGAGTCGTAATGGACGTCTACGACCTTATTATTATTATTAATATTAACCTATATGGTTTCCTCTTATATAATTTTCTCATATACCTTATCACTAACAAAATTAAATTATGCAATTCTACATTCTGCAACATTAACGCGTAACAATTTAATTATAAAAAAATATTATGAAGAACAATTTTCTCAGTAGAGTAGAAAATTGATTTTTACACGCAATTTTTATAACTTCCTTTATGTAATTGAAAAATAATCAATAAAATTTCAAAAAAATAAATATAATATTTATTTACTTAAAAAATTATATTTTATCTACTTAATGTATTGATATGTTTAAAAAATTAAAGCTTGAAAAACAAAAATGACAAAATAAGCTTTAAAATGAATAAGAAAGAAACCATACAAAATTTTCTTACAAAATTTCAAAAGAAAATTATCAAATAAAGACTTTAATTTAGCTGGCACGCTTTTCCATTTAAGACATTTAAATTCTAATAATAATAAATAAAATAATTTTATATTAAAAAACTAAAAAAAAATATATTTAATATTTTGTTTAGAAATGACATCATCCTAATACGGATTATTATAACATCAACTAAGTAAGACAAAGTAAAAGATTTTTTATTTAAAATGTGTTTGGGGCACCTACGATGATGCAAAAATTGATCGCAAATTTATTAAAGAATTTTACTTATAAAGAATTTGAAACAATTTGACCTAAATTTTTCCTTCATTTTATTGGATACGATTCACAAAAACATAAAAGAAGTTTTTGAATTAATTTTATGTAATAAATTCCAGTATAATACAAAATTGGAAAATTTATGTAATAAAATTAATTTAAAAATTTTCTTACTGTCGATAGTGTGAATGATCGGTAAATTGTCATATGAATTTCACAATCAACTGGAATTTCAAAAATTTCAAAAACTATAAAAAATAAATCGTGGTGAAATTATAAAAAAAAGTATTACTATTTTCAACAATTTTAAAATCGCAAAAGTTTGTGGTGTAGAATTTCATTTAAAAACTAAAACAATAATAATAAAAATACTCTAAAAAATGGCGATAAAAATAGAATTCAACAATAAAAATAATAATAAAGAATATATTTTTTGATTATCACGACTAAACAGTTACATGTGAAATAATCTATTAGATAGGTGAATACCGGAATTCTCGATTATTTAATCATCAGCATAACAAAACAAAAATCATTCAAATAAAGTCAAAAATAAATAAGGAAATAAATTTATATAGGTATATGACAACCGTATCTATCAAAAATATTAAACAGGTGAATATCTTAAACTACAGTTATTTGGGGTCATTTTTGATAATATTTGTTGTACAATAATTATTCTGCTTTTATCCCTAAAACAGATTTTCTTTCTTTTTTCACTTCAAATATATTTGCAATCTTTAAAAAATGGAGTGGTATTTTCAGTTCTGAAGAATATCTTGAACAAATTATCAGTAAAATTAATACAGTAGTTGAATATGGTTCGATGATGCAAGGATCGTATACCTACTTTTAAACGATGTACAAAATTTACTAAACTTTGGTATGAATCTCTGTTGAATTAATAGAAATATTGAAATAATTAAATTATTATTATATCATAAAACTAACAAAGTTAAAGATCTACAATGTATAGTATTAATTTTAAATACCAAATTATCACATGTTACTGTATCTTATAACTTTATTTTCTTGTATTTTTTGGTGATTTAAATATCAAATTATGTGTTAAAAAGTTAAAATAATCATTATTTTTTTTTCATAAAATTGTGTCAATAGACATTTAAATTGACAAGAATTTAAATAATTATACAAGTGTTTATATATACTTTAAGGAAATATATTTATATAATGTTAAATGATATTTTCTTTAAATCTTAGGCATGAATTATTGAATTTTTGTTTGAAGGCCAGTTATAAACTTTTGGTATTTTTTAAGTTCAAATGTTTAAACTTTAAAAAATTAACGAAATTGTTTTGGAACATTCCTTAATGCAGAAATGATTCTAGGTCAGAGAATAACAAAACATTTTCGATTGGTACGTGAAATGATCTTCAATTTTGTATATTGTTCAATAGATAAATAAAATTTATGGATTACTTTTAATGTTATATGTTTTTGCTATGGTTAAATTTAAATATAAAAAAAATATACATACATTTTTTTGTGGAATTTTATTTCATATATATAATGGAAAATCATCACAGACAATTGTTAATTAATTTTCTGCAATTTATAATCTAAAATATTTTATCATATTTATATGGATTGGATATCATATAGTCAAAAATGATGGAAGACTCATAAATATTTCATTACATATGCTTTTGGTTTTCTATATTTAGATTTAGATTAATTATAAACATTGACGTAATTATAAAAATATTTCACCTGAATAAATAATTAATTATTATACTATTATAGTATCATGAGATTGAGTGAATATTTAATTGAAAAGATTGATCGGAATTTGAATTGACATCAATGACATTAAAATTATAATATTTCTTAAAAAGTTTTTTCATTTACTAAAACGATATCTTAGTTCTAAGTATCGTATAACGAAAAGCTATTGTCTTAAATTTTGTACGATTGAATTTTGGGATTTTATTTTCTAGTTAGTAACAAATTATTAGTTTCCAACGTTCACACGCATTTATGTAAATTGAAACATCAATCTATAGTATACTATTTCTAAAAATTCATTTAAAATTCTGACATATTTATGACGGATGCATCTTTCTAAATAAAATACAAATCCATCAATTACAAATTTTTTTTTTAAAAGAAAAAAGAAATCTTATAAATCGTACAATTTTGGTTAAATCAATTCAGGAAAGTGGAGGCGGTTTTGTACGGAGGCTTTTACACCAAAAATAGCTACAATTATTATATATACAAAGTGTAATGTAAATTAAAAGCGGAATAAAGTTTTGCGCGCATCATAAATTAACATACTTTTTTTTATATTAAATTTATGTTTATAACAACAATAAACAAATTGCAAAACAATTTTTGTATTTCTTTATATACAATTTATAATTAATTCATAATGGGAAATACTGACGGCTAAAAGGTGTGATGATTGACTGAATTGTTTGGTAATGTTTGGAATGCGAAACTTATAATTATAATAATAATAAAAATAAATAATAATAATAAATAAATAATTAAATAATAAAAAAAACATTGCCATTTTATTTTTTCGTAATTAAAATTTATGTTATTTAATTTTTTTATAGTCCCATACTTAAAATTTTTAGTTAAAATTAATTAAAAGTTTTTTTTTAATTATAACTCGTTTGAAACAATGAAGCTAAAAGTCACACATAATTCTAAATAATCTAAATTTTTAATAAAATTTAGGTCAGAATTTTGGTTTCTCAAAATATATAAATTAGGTTTTTTTTATGTTTTATGTAATTGGTCTAGTAAACCATAAAATTTCTATTATACTAGAAAATAATATAAATTAAAAATGTTTTATTCTTACTTTGATTAATTTTTTATATACGTGATTTTTTACAGAAAAGAAATGTGTATGAGCAAATATGAAATTTTATCATAAATCTGGAAAATATTTGATAATAATTTTATTTAAAAGATGATGTTAATATAAATTCTATAGATGAGAATATCCGCATTGTAATTCAGGTCGAATTTGCAGCATTAATTTTTAAGTAATATGTATCTCTTTTATGCTTTTATCCTTAACTATAATATTAATAACCATTCAATATTTTTTTTATATAAAATTTTTCACTTTAATTAATTCGCATTGCATAAATTTTGAATAAATTTATTTATTTAAGCAACATTGGACTGGCTTTTAATTTCTTTTTTAAAAAAATATTTAAACTTTCACATCAGAATTTTTAATTTTTATTGGAAAATATTAAATTGAAGTAATATTTTTTATATATTTATATATCTATATTTTAATAACTTATGTTAAAAATATTTTTTGTTATATAGATTACATCAAGAAAAACACTTGAATAATATTTAATTGCACTTCAAAACATCACAAATTGCATTTATATTTACTATACCAAAAAATTTCTGTATATATAAATTATTTTCTTTTCTAACAAGAGTCTTAAAATTTATAATAAAAATTCTACTGATTGTCTACCACCAACCGAACCGATTCACATATAACTTACTACTAAAAATATAGAGAAAAAATTATATTGTATAAATTTGATTCCAACTTAAAGATATAAAAGATATTCCAGTGTAAATGTTGTATATTTGCGGTATTGAAGTGAATTTTTAGAGTGTTGTATGTATAAAGGGGAGCATTTTGTGTATATGTAAGTTTTTTTTTGTGTATTATGTTTTTTTTTTTATAATCGGTTTTAAATTTCAGAGTGCACTTCTTTTTTATTCAAACCATACTATTAGGTATAATTTTATTTTCTTATGTTGAGAAAATCAGCTGAGCAAAAATATTATAATCATTTATTACTTTTTTGTAAAAAATTACAATTTTCTTTATTATTTTTGTATAGAAAATTACAATTTTCTTTATTTTAAATTCTTTTTGCAATAATTTTGCAAAAAAAAAACCAAGTGGTTTTTTTTTAATCTAATATAAACAATATTATATTATTATTATCAACAGCATTTTTCAATATTCAAATAAAGTAATGTTGACTATTTTTATAAATTAATCATTAAATTTCGATTATAAATTCTTTAAAAAAAAAACAAAAATTTGTTTTACCACTTTAAAATTTCTAGGAATTTCTAAAAATAATGATTAGAAATTCACTAAATTCTTATCAGTTTTGGTCACACAACATTCATAAATATATTTTGTTTATTAATATTCGAATAATAACGTAAAATATCGTGGCTCATTCAACTTAATAAAATATACTGAAACGGCTCAATCGCTTAAGATTGTTCTGCTGGCTATTATAAATTACAATTCTTCTACTTCTTCTGTTTAATTTCGTTGGCTAACAACATTAATTTGAAATGAAGAAAAAACAAATTGAATTAATGTACCGGTTAGTATTTAAGCTTAGAGAGTTATCCACAGTTTTAAATGCAGTTTATTTATTATTACTTTTTATAATATTCCATAAATAACTTTTTTTCATTTACAGATACAATCGTTTACTCCTACCACAATCCACAATATGTTTTATTATTGTTATGATTATAGTATAAAAATGTATGGGAGAATAATATCTTTGAGAAAAAATAGAAGTTACAAAAAAAACAAAAAGTTAAATAAATTTAATATCAAAAAGTACAGTCAATAGGAAAATTTCTTATTTAGTAAGAGAAAAGTTAATATAATCTTTGTAGGTTTAATATCAAAATTCAAGTGGAGTAATTCTGTGGAAAATTACCAAAACATGATATCTACAAAATTTAAATTTTCAACAGAGCAAATTAAAAAATTTTGAGAAATATTTTCAATAATCAAATATTTATAAAATACCAAGTATTGGAACTAGAATACGTTATTTTAATATTTTTGGTAATATTTTTGTCACATAATTAATTTTGTTTATTAATTATTGATTATTAAAAATTAATTTTACAATTTGTCAAAAATGCACTTATCATGTTTTGGCAATTTTCCACAGAATTGCAATTAGTATTAAGTCGTCGTCTTGGGTCTGTTTTTAACTAAAAATCATATTCACCGTATTAACTATTTAAAGACTATTTAAAAACTATTTAAAGAAACCCTTTTCGGCGGTTTTATGATAATTCAATCTCTCTGTAGCTTTGAAAACTGAATCTTTGTCATAGAGATGCGAAAACTATCTTCAATTTATTGAAAATTTAGTATTTTTCGGGAAATTATGGAAATTAAATTCAGTATTAGTTACATGCTCTTATATATTTAATGATTTGTTGTCGTTGATTAGCTGAATTATTAAAGAAAATAACTGAATTAGATAAAATTATTAAAGCTACAGCATCATTTTTGATGTAAAATTAGAAGAATAAATACAAAATTTAAATTTGCAGATATGAAGCTGATTATTATAATTCTATAACCATCTTAAATAAATTATAATAATAATACTTTTAATTCAAATCTTTTTATAACAACCTGTACATTTTTTTTATACCAATCTGTAATAATTTTTATACCAGACTGTACATTTTAATTTCACATTCTAAAATTTAAAAACATAATATAAGTCAGTCTCTCTAAAAGTATATATTGTTACTATAATTGAAGACAATACACCAGCTAAACGAGATACCACGATAGTGATATTAGTTCCAGTTTTATTGAAGTACGAGTATGTTGACACTGAAATTCCACAAAAATAACAAAAATATGTTTTTTTTGTGTTTCTCTCATGAATAAAAATATACACTATAATTCTTATGTATTTAATTTATAAACAATTTTTGTTAGCAAAAAAATTAAAAGTCCAAAAACCACAACACGAACTTTAAAAAAACTGGTTATTTTTATGATTAAAATTTTCTTTTGCAATTTTTTTTAATGTTTATGAAAACTTATGCTCTAAGTTAGCTAACATAATAATAATCTTCTAAATAAAAAGATGACTCTAAAAATTTAGACTTAAGCCTTTTTTTTTAACACCACTTCCTTACCACTTCGATAAAGAATGATAATATTTATTGAAATGGAATTTCTAGGCCAAATTATTACTTCCTTAATCGAACAGGTATGTATATATAAATAATTTTCCTTATAGAAATTTGGCGCGAAAAGATTTGGGTACCTGTTTTTGACAAAAAATATGAGGATTTATAGTAGATACATATTCAATTAATATGTTGCGAAAGTTTTCTAGTGTTTTTTTTTCTCGTAAAAAAAACGAAATTTTTCATTCTTGTGACCTGTAAAATTTTTTTTTTTTTACTCAATTCGCTGTTAATCCAATAAATCAGTTTTTACGATTGAAAAATTTAGGTTATAAAAAAATAATTTATTCTTCGGCCGATTGCGTATATAAAAAATAAAATAAAATAAATAAAAATATTTAAATTGTGCACTTCAAAACATAGAAAATCGAAAATATTATGCAGTTTTACTATAGCTTAGATTATTATTATTATATTTTTGTAATTTAATTTTATTGATTTACAAGAAATTCTAGACCGGCTTAATGAGTTTTGTGTAAAGTTTATTGGTAATACACTTTGGTTTTTCAATTTGCTACTAAATAAAAATTACTAATTTGGGTTCAATTTGACCTCGTTTTGAATTCTTGATGGGATTTTGTTTTCTAATCTTGTGGCTTTTTATTTATTTTTTTTGCTATTTTAAATCATTTCTATGTTTTGGTTATTTTTTAGTGTTTATTGAGTTGTGTTGTATTTTAGTACATAATAAATAAATAATTTTCTTATGCTGCTATCACGAATTGATGACTTCTTCTCTGTTTAAATTTATTTTTTTTTGGAAATTATATGTATAAAAGAAATGTAAAAATAAAATTGTGTCATATTGGAATGAAAAAAAAAATATTTTTGGAACTACCTACACAAAAATAAAAATGTTTGTTTTGGAAAATTTATGTAAATTGTTTTGCTGAAGGGTCTAATAGGTTGGGGATTATAGCAAAATGTTGTTTTTGTGTGTTCCAGAAAATAAAAATATGATGAAATTAATTTAGAATTTGTTATAGCGAATCCGGAAATAAGTTTGATATGATAAAAGGGCTTTTAAATATTTCAGTTTAGCGCCTCCATAGTATTGACAATTTTCAATTGAACTTATAGAAAATGAGATTTATTGTCAAATTTAAACTAATTTCAAACTAAATTTCATCTTTTTAATTATTAATCGTATCTTGAGAACGAAAAGCTTTTTATTATAGTTGTTATATTTTGTTAAAATTGTTTGAATTTCCAACAAACAAACCCCTTATAAAATATAGTAGGTATATAAAAAAGTTCTTTAAAAAATATTTTGTAATTATTACCTAATGAAATCATTTTTATGGCCATTTGAAAGTTGGAAAATATTTCGGAAATTTTTATTAGCCATGAACTTTTTAATAGCAATAGCAACTAATAAATTATAATTTTGAATTTTTTGTATTTTTTATAATTCATTTAAATTTCATTTATTAAAAAGACTGCAAGTATGTAATTCGAATTTATCGAGACTTCCCTTATGACAACAGGAAATTTGAAATTTGATTTTTACAACCCTTAGTCGTTGTATAAGCTAGCTAATATATAAGTATGTACACAACACATACATAATTAAAAATATAAAGTCAATTTTGGGCATAGGTAAATTCAATATTTTAAATTATGTATTTTCAATAACAGGTAAAAATAATTAATTTTAGGGTTCAAGAATTACAATAGTCTATATACTTAATAGTCTCTAGACTAGACAGTAAGATCTAGAATTTCAAAAATAATTACATATGTTGTATATGTATGTAGGAAAACATCGGAAATAGAAATTATAATATAAAATTAATAACAATTTTATTTCGTAAGTTCACTATGTTAAATTGTTTTAAAAAATTAGTTAAATATTTCTGCATTTCCAATCAAAGAAAAACAACGAAAGAAATTTAAAGAATTTCGAAAAAAATGTGCATATTTTGATTGCATTCGCTTTTGGTGAAATTAAAATGTACGCCAGAAAATATGCAATAAAAATTATAATTTAAATGTAAACAGTGAAATCCAAGTTTTCACGACTTATTGTAAAATATATTAATGATTTTTTTTATACTTACATTTTGATAATTTTTATGAAATTCTGTTAATATCCAAAATATAAAACTGTTTTCTCATTTACAAATAAACACTATTTTATTTTAATAATGTAAATAATTTCACTTAATATTGTAATTATTTAAGCCACTTAATGTTATCTTTGTGACAGTTTGTTTATTAATGAATTTTTATCTATATATATATAACAGTTTTTTTATAATGAACTTTTATATTTTTCTCTGTAAAATTATCAAGTTACACACTCAGAGGTCATTCAAATCTAATGATTAAAAAAAATGATTCAGTATTAATTTACAACACAACAAATATTAATTATTTAACATTTAACACTTGTATAAACAAATTCATGAATCAATATTAAATAGAAAATCAATTAAAATGATAAAGAAAAAAAAAACTTTGTACGTAATAAACGTAAATTATTTTATTTAATTTTATATAATTACAAAATAATTTCAAGAAAATTATATAAAAAAAAAATCAATCAACAAACATTTATAAAATTTAATTGAAAATAAATTAATTTGTGTAAAATCTGAAAATTAAATATTAATTGTCTCCATAATTTTCCATGCTTTCCAGTTTTTTTTTGCGATTTTCAAATGATTCAATCAATTTTTTTTTTAATTAAAGAAAGTATTATGTGATTTACCAGCTACAGCTACTTAATAATAATAATGATATGTACATAATACTTTTAAAAATTTTATGAGTTATTTTTTTGGAAACTTTCTTTAAAATTTAATACCGGTTTTTATTGAATCACCATATAATAGTCTGAGTCTGGTCCATCGTGACCACGAATTAATGAGACGATTAGTTTTCTTTTAAAAAAAAAGCATTTAAGAATATTATTTGAGATGTTTTTTTTTTAGTTTTCCTAAATGATTCATGGATTATTGAAATAACATTATTGTTTTGTTTTTGGGATTGGTGTAAACGTTGAGAATTTACGATTAAACGTTCAATGAACGTTGAAGCATAAACATGAAAACGGTTTAATATGATTGATGATTTATGGATAATTCATTGAGTACATTAAATTTATAAAAAATATACACAAAATTTAAGGTAAATAAATTTTTTGTCAAATAACAGTTTCTGATTCAAAGTGATAACTAGACTGATTTTAAGAGAATATGAAGATCATTCCTATATTTCAGACCAAATATGTGTTTTATCTAGTAAACAATTTATTAGCTCACTTTATTTTACCATTATTTAAAAATTATCGTCTTTAAATTAATGATTTTAAATTTTATAAATTGTCCAAAATCAAATTTATATTTAATTGAATTTTGGTTGGACATTAATTTACTGATTCATCACCGTCACGAAATGTTCAATAGTTAAAACAAAAACTAGTTTTCAACAATGAATAAATATTTCATCCAATCTAATAAATTTTTAGGCCAGAAGCATTTTGTACGGTGATTTGTAAAAGGTTTATTTTTATCGTTTTATCCTGGAAAAACCAATAAATTTATTATACATATACAAAAATAAAAGCTTATTACAAAATTAAAATTTATTATTTAAGTTCTATGACATTCACGTAGCGAAATACAAAATATATAAAAAAAAATTACAAAATTGGAATTAAATAGTCAGAGGCTATAGATGACTTTTTATATGGTAGCTAAAATAAATTATGAAAACGTGCAATGTCACTTGTTTTTTTTTTCATTTTCTTTGCCAAATGAAAGTGACTTTATGGGAATTTTTATTTATATATTTTAAATTTTACTTTATGCTTTTTAAACTACACTTGCTTTTTTTTTTAAATAAACTTTATAGAAAATATTGCAACAGATTTTCATTGTTTTTAATTTAATTTAATTTTTTTTGTATTAAATTTATTATTTATTTTTTCCTTAAATTAAATTGTAACAAATAAAAGTTCGAAACTTCTATAAAAGACGAACGACTTGTTTTACTTGAAAATTTAAATTTTGTACAATATTTGGAACCTTGAAAATAATTAGAAAATGCATTTTACAAAATGTTATTATTATTTTTTTTATATGTACGGTATATAAATCATAAAAAAAAATTAATAATGTAAAATGTTTTTATGTTAGCCCTGTGAAAGTTTATTCACAAAGATCTGACTTTGTTATAGCGGAGAAATAGAAAAATTGCTTTAATTTTTGTTGTGTTTGAAAGTTTTGTATAATTAAATATATGAGAAAATTTATTTAATATTTAATTGACAATTTGAACTAAAAGTTTTATATTGGAATTATTTATAAATTATGTTTTGTTTATCAATAAAAATTGGTCTAATAAAATTGAATTTTTAAGTACTTCCACTTTAATTCGCATTAAATTTGAATTTTTTTTATTGATAATAATTGTATTTTGTTGATAGTTGATAAGAAATTATAAATATTATTAAGTGTTGTTGATAAGATTGGTAATAATAAACAAACAAAAATGCGTTATTAATATATTTATTATCGTATATTTTTAGTA
Source organism: Empis stercorea (assembly GCA_949752835.1). NCBI lineage: Eukaryota > Metazoa > Arthropoda > Insecta > Diptera > Empididae > Empis > Empis stercorea. The sequence goes on along the minus strand of OX457085.1, from coordinate 18,627,829 downwards.
TTTAATTTTTTTTATCAATTTGCTGTTTATATGCACTATGATTGAATAAAAATTTATGAAAATCAAGTGTATGCCTTTAAATGTTATCTAGGGTTTCGAAGGATGTTGTTAAAAAAAAGTAATCAAATTGTTATCATTCAGTAAATATTTTATGGAATTTTTAGGTCAAAATTGGCCTTTCCAAAATGAAATTCGGCAATTTCCAAATATTCATCACAAATTTTGCTGTTCAATTCATGCATAAAATGGATTTACGATCAAATAAGTAGGTTAGTGCCATTGATTGAAAATGTCTTGAAGATATGCCCTTAGTACATTTTGTTTTTGGTATAACCAAATAATTTTAAGACATGAAAGGTTATCTTCTTCATCTTCCTTTGCTTTATAATTAATTTAGTAATTAAATTTTCGGAGGCTATCAGAAATTATAAATTGTTATAAAATCTTTACTTAAATTTGAAAAAAATATTTATTTAAAAAATAATCGACTACCTATAATTGTAAAATAGTTTTGAAGGCTATTAAATTTAGTTTTTTTAAAAGCTTATTTATTAACAATTTTCTTTCATTTCCTTTGTGCCAAAAACTAATTTTATTACAGATGTTAATGTTATAAAAAAATATGGCAGATGTTATAAAATAAATACTATATAAGAATATTAATTTTATTGACATTTTTCTCTTCATTTATTTTATTGTGATTTATGATTTTTTATTGTGATCAATTTTTTCTTCTTCTGAAAAACCAATATTATTATAATCATAAAATTGTATATTGTAGCTAAAAGAAACTAGTGAAAAGAACAGAAAAATCAAATAAAATCTCCAAGTTGAACGTGACTTATTAAAAAATTCATAAAATAAAACAAAAAAAAAAACACCATGCAAACTTTTAATTTAAATATTCACTTGTTAATTGCCATATAGCAGAAGCAATAGTGCCCGCAATAACAGCACAACAGGGGAACAACAATTATTGGAGGTCAGATCACAATTTACTATATTATAATTCAGAAGAAAAAAACCACTTGGCTAATTTTTGTAATTTCCATAAATTTTAATATAACAAAACGCAGAAATTTTTTTTTATCGTATTTTTTTTTAGTTTACCATAAAATTTTGAGATGCTAAAATATTTTTGTGTTAATAAAGTAAAATTTTTGTTTATTTTTGAGAGTTTGGAAAAAAAAAATTAACAAAAACGTTTTTATTTACATAAATTTTGAAAAATAGTTTTTTTTTGTATAAATAAGAAAACGCCTAGAATTTCATTCTGGAGTTTATTTGCCTTTTTTCTGTAAATTTTGCGAAATTATGTTTTGTAGTTTTGTTGACTTTGTTATCGAACCCGGGGTTTGAGAATTTCTTACTTTTATAGTCCAAGTCAAAATAACTTTAAGAAAAAATGTTTTTTTTTTATCTTAACTGTTCGAACGTGGTTAGAATTTAAAAGATATTTAGATTGTGGCACATATACTGGACTAGCATATTAAGATATCGAACTGAGAACAAAACGATATCAAAACACTTTTTGCCATTGGATCTTCGATGTTTATGTATTACGTAGGCTGTTTTGCAACATTTTTTAATATATGTATATGTATTTCTTCTTTACCAATGTAAATGAAGAGCATTTTTAACGTTTTTTTAAAGTAATTTAAAGTTCTTTACTTAAAAAATTGAATACTTATGTAAATAAGAGTTTGGATTACTTATTTAGGGTCCTTAGATTGCGAATCAAATAAATTATCTAAATTTGATCAACAAAATATAAATTTGTTGCAGAACATCATTAGTATACACATTATTCAGGATTCAATTCAGACAACATAGTAAATTTACACAATTTTGCATGGAATTGTATACTGAATATTCAGGATACTGAAATGTCTTGGTTATTATTTAAAAAATATTGTAAGAGTATTTAATTTTCATGTTTAATCGCAGTTTCTAAAATTGAAAATCTCGTCATATCAGAAATTGTTATAGAAATTATATACCATATATTTCCGTATTTCAATTTGTTATTAATTCAAGTCTATAAACTACTTATATAGAACTAAAATTTAAGTTATTTTTCGAAATTATAATATTTAATTAACAATATTTATTCAAAGTATATTTACACATATATTAAAATTGTGAAAGTTTTTATAGGCTAATGACTTAGAAATAACAATTAAATATGGAAAAAGTTGATGGACAACGACAACAAAAGTCATAGAAATTATTTTTATAATTATAATTAATTATATAAAATATTTTATTATTAAATTAATTTTCAAGATTTTCCATCAAATTTGTCATTATAATTTATTTTTTCTAATTCGTTTATCTGTCAAAATAGTATATTAAAAATTGTGTAAGATTTTTGACAAATAAATAAATTCCCAAAAAACATATATGGTTTTATAATTATTTTTTTTGAAATAAAATTTACCAAATATAAATTCGAAATTTTACACTTTAATTAATTTCTACTATTCAAGCTTTAACTTGATTTGAAAACTAGAAAAATAATGTGACAATTAATGTCATTAATTCCTAATTTAGCTTTAAAATTAATTTCTATTATTATTTATAATATAAAATTAAATTTATTGCAAAAAAAAAACTTTTTGAAAAATTTCGTAATTTTAAAATTTTTTTTTAATTCTACATGAATTCTTAGCTAATTTTTTAAAGTATTTTTCTGCGAGCATAAATTAAATTTACAATAATTAAACATTAAATCTAAAAAAAAAACGGAGTCAAACTGTTTTTTTTTCACATTATTATTTAATTTTTCATTACTTAAATAAAAAAATGCTGAGAATTTCTCATTGAAACCGGGTTAATTAACTAGTATATGAAAAAAGCTCTTTACACACAGTGCCATGTATACAACGTTGTAGAAATAATAAAGATATGACCCCTAAATCAGCATTTTTTTCTATAAATTAAAAATTAACTTTAAAAAAAGTTAATTTGAAAATAATTTTTCAAAAAAAAAAAAGGCAATAAAAATGTTTAAAGGTAGCATACCTCAAATTTCAACAAAAAAATAAAAATATTTTAAAGTATCAAATTTAATTTACCGGATTTTCATATTAAACTGATATAGTCAGCAGTTCGTAGACGGATTATGCATTTTTATATTAATTTAAAAATATTTTTTTTTTTTAAATTATTTAAGGAATTTTTAATTTTACTTCAATTAATTGAAAATAATTTTTATATTTTTGAATTTATAATTAATGTGATTAGCTCGTGCAAGTTCATTATCTTTTAAATTCTAAAATTCTTTCTGGTATTTAGAAAAATTACTGATTAAATATTGATTAAACTAATAATGAAGTAAATTATAACAAAGAGCTTTCATAGATTCGTCCAAATATTTTTAATTATTGAACTATTAATATTGCAGCAAGTATGAATATTAAAAGTGTCTATTTAAAAAAATTAATAAATTCATTTAATTTGTAATTATATTGCAGACATAAAATATTCAATGTTGGAAAGTTGCTATATAGCTTTTCAATTAAGTGATAAGTAATTACTTGTCACTTTCCAATTCTTATCATGTGATTTTAAAATTTAGCAAATTAATTAGCCAGATTTCCCAAAAAATAGCCTAAGTTGCAAATATATTAATTTCCGACAAAATCATTATACAAATTATTATGTAATGCTTAAAAATTTACGGATTTTTTTTGTGATTAAATTTATAATTGGCTAATTTAGTAATAAATTGATTAATATTGCTGCTATGGCACATGCCACAAAATCATCCAGCATATTTATCAATTTTTTTCGTGACTTTCTCAAAAAAATAATTTTTCTAAATAATTTTTTTGGTCTTTCAAAAAAACTGATAAATGTCTAAAAATCAATTTTTGTATACGACATTTAATTTTATGACAGGAAATTGTCGAAATTTTACACAGTCAACTTGCAAGCTTTTAGCAAAATATTAAATTTAATTTATTTTCTATAAAGTAATTTTTAATATATATAAATTTAATTAAAAATTCAACTTCCGTTCTACATTTTCTAAAATATTTTTACATATTATGGTTAAACTGGTCCTCTGATTTCGGTAAAAATTCCAAAATTAGATTTTGATAAAACTTGAAAACTTTAAAAATTTAATAAAATATGAAAATTATTTTATTTTTTGCTAAATATTTTATTTTTTGTTAAACAATTTAATCCTCCCACACCTTTGGAATGCTAATTATCTTCTTAGCCTTCAGGTAAACATTAAAATCCATCAGGCAAGAATTTTTTTTTCACAATAATAATATTTTGATTTTTTTGCAAAAATGAAACCCGAAAAAGCTTTCACCTGATTTTGTTTATTATTTGTATTCAATTTAAATTTACGTATATTTTTTATTTATGTATAATTGAGAATGGAAAAAAATATAAAAAAAAATATTTTTTTTGAAGTTTTTAATAAAATAAATAAATAACAAAATGAGGTTTTGTTAAGGAAATGTTTTTTAATAATATAAATGTTTATCTGGGTTTATTTTTCAATGTTTATATGATTACATGTACGGCAATATATAACAACTTGTTAGTAGAGTAAATGCGTTTATCAATAAAAATAATAATACTAAATTTTATTGTACTTAAAATGTCGATGAACCAATTGAGGAAAAATGTAATATTTCAGATTGAATAAAATAATAATAATAATAACATCGTAAAAAAATCTTGATCAAAAAATGACGAATCATAACAAATATAAAAATATGGACGAATATCAAAAATATAATATGTATAAACAAAATATTATTACTATAAAATATTAATTTAACAATTTAACTATAAAATTTGTTGTTGCCTTTACAATTTCGAAAAATTCAAGTTTCTAATTTTGTCTAAACTAAAATGTGTAAGAAATTCTTCTCTTTGGGAGTTCTTCTCCCCAATTTCCTTTTTATACTATAGAAGAAAATGGAGGACCATAAAACCACATTCAAACAAATTCATAAAACAATTAATTTATTGAAATTTTTTCATATATTAACTTTATTTCTCCATTGGTGTAGTGTAGAAAATTGTATTTATTAGTTTCAAGTGGTAAACTGATCTTTTGAAACGGAATTGATCTAGCCTTAAATATAAAAATGATCGTGCTATAAATCAAGTTACTATCAAATATCATGTTGGTTCTAATCACTATCATAATTAGCACTATAATTCTACAAATTACAAAGTCTCACACAGATAATATTACTAAGAACTCTGATAAATCATTGAGAAACAGTGATGAGTAAAAGTAATTTAAATGATTTTAAAGAATTTTTTAACTAACAAAAGCTATAAATCTGTTAAATATCGAATACTGTTAGTTATTTTACATTATTGAGGTCATCTTTTGTTACAAAATTTACAAAAAAAAAAATTAAAATAAAATTCATTTTAGTGTAAATTAAATTAACAAAGATTCACAATAAACATTAAATTTGGGTTAAAAAAAAGATGCAAATTTAGATGGTTTTTTTTTTGTGGTTAAGAAAATCTTATAAAAAAAATTAGTAATTCATTTATAAATTACAAGGCAATGTGGGCTATTTTTTTTAATAAGTTTTCTTATCAGAGACAAAGGAGAATTTTTTGAATAAACTTAATTTAATTAAACTATACTGAACGACAATTTATGTACAATGAGAATAAAACACAAAGCCCGCACAAGCGAGACTACGAAATAATTCTTAGTAATTTTCATTACGATTTGCAATTTTACAATTTTATTTTTATCTCTTGCATTCTGTAATTGCTTAAAGACTGTACATAATCACAATTTGCTGTTAAGAATCATATCTTAACTAATAGAAACGGATAAAGAATTTTTTTCAATCTTATCGCAATTATGTATACATTTTTATGTTTAACTTATTAGATTGTAACATGAAAATTACGTATTCACTAACGATGGTTATTTCTTTTTTACTATACAAAAATTTCTAAAAAAAAATTATCTTTAATTGTGCAATAAAATATTTATAAATAAAATCTTATATACATAAATGAATCATTTCCATATATTAATTTACTGATAATTTTATTTAAAAATATATTTTATTTAACTTTGAACCATCGGGGTTTTTTTTTTCAAATTAGAATAATGGAAAATTGAGTTATTTTAATACTGTATAACTTTTATTTGTCTCTGTTTTACGATTTAACAAGAATTTTGTATCGATTAGTTTAACTTTTAAGCTTCTGATAAAGTATAAAATTTCGCTAAATATTTATATACCTACAATATTTTTAATTGATCACGAATTTGTTCGAAAATTAAAAAAGAAATGATCTGTAATAATATTTCTACCGAAAAATTTAAATAAAATAGCTTAAAGATAGTACACCATAGTAGACATTCATGTTAGCCATAAGGTCCATCTACTTCATCTAATAATTTTTTGAATTTGTGCATTTGGAAAGCTATTTCATTTGATCAATTTTTTTTTCGCAAAATTTAATTATAATTTCATTTTCATTTTATCTAAAAAAAATATTGAAACTACTCGTTTATACGAAATTCCCCATAAAATATAAAATCAATCGATTAAAATTATGAATAAAATATTTTTCGATCAATTCAACGATAAAAATATTTTAATTTTTTCCAATTTAAATATTTAACTTTTAATTCTATAATCAAATTAATTCGTGATCGTATAATTCTAATTCTGACATTTAGTTTTTATATTAAATTATGTCAAGGTTTATTTTATCTTCTCTATAAAATAATTAATTTTTTTATTTCCCAATAACAAGATTATGTTTTGCCCGAATAAAGTATAATCAAAATTTTGAAATATAGATAAGCTATATCGGATTTTCTACTAATTGATAACTTCCAAAAAATATACTATATGTAATGTATATGTACATTATAATTTCAAGTTTCAACCATTACAACATTAGATTAGATAAAATAAAATATAAAAAAAACCAGATGTTAAATTAATTGAAATTCAAGAAGAATTTTTCTATTTCAAAACAAAAAAAAATTTCTATTTAATATTGATGTTGGAAAATTTTCAAAAAATTTTCATTTTATAAACAAAATTATTAATCCATATTTTTGACTGGTATAAATTACATTTTCATGTTGTGTATATAATATCCAAATTATTATGAATTTTATATTGTAAACATTTTCACTCCACAAAAATATAATTTTTAATATTATAAATTTTAAAATTTAATTTTATCATTTAAAAAAATCACTGAGATAACTTTTTTTAGTTTTAAAATTAATTAATTAATATAAAAAATTTAAAAAATCTTAGTGTGACACTTTATATTTATATTATTTTGTTTTAGAATTAATTTATCACTTCACTATTTAATTTTTCAATTAAATTAATTTGTTGTTTTTTTTTCAATAAGGCGTTTCTTTTATTATTAAACTGATCGTTATTTATGGAACTTTTTTAATAATTATATTATTATATAGTAGTTGACGCGCTAACAATCCGCACTTTTTCCAATAAATGTTATCACGAACACGGTCTGTTAAGTACTACTACTATACGATATACATTACTGTGATGAAAAGACTGTATAGTGTTATGTATAGGAATTGTGTAGTGATCGTAGCTTGAAAGAGAAACAAAAATATAATTTTGTGCCTAAATGAGTGGTTGTGTTTTTCATTTATTTTGTTGTTATAAAAGCTAATCAAGCTTAACAAAAAAAATAATTTTTTTTATTGGTATTGTTAAGTTAAGTGTGTATGAAAATTTTGAATATCGTTTTTAGATTCCGGTGAATTTATACATTTATAGTGCGAATAATAATTTTATTTCAGAGCCTCAATTTTTTCAGACAGTCAAAGACGTCAAAACTTTGGAAAAGGACGAATTTGAGTTTGAAAAAACCCTTTTAATTTGTTTCATTAACAAATTTTCGACTAGTTTAATTAAAAATTTTTACTTTAATTTCAATTAGATCAACTTAAGAGTAAATTTTTGATGTTGATCAAATGATTTTGTATTAATCTTTGATAACTTTGATAATTAAGAATTTATTACCTTATAATTTATAATTGAGAATTTAAATTTTTCACTTACATAATTTTTTAAAATTGTTACAATTGCCATATGATTCCTCATAAACGTCACGAAAATTGTAAATTTGGTATGAAAAATACCAAATGTAATCTTTATTAGGGTCCCACTTTAAACTATTTTCCAGCAAGAAATATAGAGCAACAAAATACAAATATTTATTCATTTTTATTCTGACCATTCTCTCAAAAATATTTCAAATTTCATGTAAAATACAAAGAGTATTTCAAATTTAAATCATTTTTATGATAATTTAGCATTTTAATAATTAAAATATTGACGAATGTGTTTAACATATATATTAACAAAAACACACTTTGGCGCTTATATGCATTTGTTTTAAACTGATTTGATTTTTTATTTATTACTCGATATTAATTTAATTATCATATATGTATTTATGTTTTTGGACTTTCAGCAAAACAAAATATTTAAATTTTTCAATGATTAAAAAATATAGGTTAAAAAATTTTCATATACATTAATTTTTCTGAAATTTTTTAATAGAGGCACCTCCCGTTTAATATAATCTGAAATAATAATCGTACGATATATTAAAGGGTCATTTTACCTTATGGACAGAAAAAAAAAGAAAGAAAATAAACCGGAATAAAACAAGAAAAGTGATCTAAAGGTATTAGTAATGCATTTATGACTCATTCAAAATTACTAGAAGTTAAAGATTATATAAATTCCAAAATTGAAAGCAAAAAGGAATTACCTCAAACAGACATTCTTCAGGTGATGGATTTCTTTATTAGTATAATTGTTATTAAAACGGGATGGAAATGTTGGTTTACGTTACTGATTAAAAAATTTATATGAAATTTTATACAATTAGATTTGAATTGGTTAATTACTCACCGTTGATCTTTTTTTTTGTAGCATAAATATAAATTAAAATTTATGTTGTGGTTAAATAGAAGATATAAAATTATAATAAAAATTGGAGTAAAATATATTAAAATATAATAAATGGTAAGAGGAGTGGTTCATTAATGTATATTATTAAGTTGTAGGCTTTTAAATTAGGAATTTTTGGTGTATTTGATATCAGTGGATTTACTAAATTAATGAAAAATATTTTGATATTTTATTAAATTAAATTGAAGAATTTTAAGTAATTTTAAAGACACAACATTAAAGACACTAAATAGTTATAATAGTTTGTAAATAATTAATAAAATAATTAAAATCCGTTTCAGACAGAAGAGATTACTCATGATTAAATATCTTTTAAAAATATTTTCAATTAAAGATTTTTAAATATATTATTTTAGTGAAATTTCAAGAAAGTTTTTTTAAGAAAAACTTTCTTCAAAAAATCTCTTGTTAACTTGAAAAATACATAAAACCAGAAAAACAAACAATTTGATTGTTACAAAAGTTTTTTTTTGGAAAATATTGTTAAAAAATTATTATTATTTTAAATTTGCTAATAAAGTTTTTTTTAAACATTTTAATTCGATTAAAAATAATCAATTTATTATTAAGCAATGGATTTAAGTTCGAACCAGCTAAAACATATCAAAATATTCCAATAAATCGAGGTAAGTATAAATATCAAATGAAAGTGTTTGGTTTATTATTAAATCAGTAATCGTGCCAATGTGGTAAAATATTTTTCAATAAATTGTAAATTTATTTAACAAGGAAATAATCAAAACTCTTTGGTATTATTTTTTTGGTGACTATCCCAGCCAAAATCAATAAAACAAGTGAAATTTTGTTATATTTTTATTGTATGTTTATTTTATATTAAAAAATTATGTTTGGTTAGGGAAAATTTAGTATAGACTTTCTTTATTATGTTATAATTTTCCTAAAAATCATTGAATTTCGTAAATAAAATTATTGGACGATTAATTTTCTTTGGTTAAAATCATGCGTATAAATTAGTTTTATTGAAAACAATATTTTGTATAGAGTAAAGAGACGTGATTATTTCAATAGGAGCCCTAATTAAATTTGAACTATTTTATTAGATAATTTTGTGGTTTATTTATCAAAAATTATTTTAATCTTGTGGGAATAAAGTTTATCGTAATGACATACTTACATTTGTGTAACGAATATTTGTGTTGTTTATTCAATCTTTACCATAGAATAATTTATTAATATACTTATAGTACATCCTATAATAATTTTTAGAAAATTTAATGTTCATCACCATATAAACCATAATATTACATAATTTGTTTTTGGTAATAGGATAAATAGTAAATGTTAAGTAAATGGTAAATCAAAGAAGTGTTAAAAAATTTAAAACACAAATGCAATCATTCATCTTTGTTTATATGTTTCTGCAGAACTGTACCATCAGATTCACTTGAATGGGTAATAATTTCATTTGAATATCATAAAAAAGTCTTAATATAAGAATTTTCAAACTTTTTATGATTACCAGTTAAACACAATTGTTTAAAATTTAATTATACAAAATTTGAAAAAGAAAATTTCCCTTAAAAGAGTTTTTTTTTGCTTTATGCAAAACAATAATATAATTTTTACGTAATCGCATTTTTTTTGTGAAATTTGAATTTATTATTTTCATTTTAGTGGAAATGGGAAACTATAAAAAAAAAACATACCATACATAAGAAAAATAAATTTTCAATTGTTTTTTTTTTATGAAATTTTAAAAGATTAAAGTTCTCATTTTGGTTTATATTCAATTAAAGTTAGATTTGAGGTTAAAAAATTAAATCAAAAGATGTAATACAAATCAAACAAAAAAAATCAACAAAAAGTGTAGAATAAATTAAAAAAATTCCATACTACAAATTAAATTTAATTGTAGAGTCAGAGAATGAGTACATATATAAGAAATTATTTAATAAGGAGTTTACATTAATCTTTCAGTATTTAGGTAGTAAAGTAGAGAGTTTAGCAGGATGAAATTTACCTATCAAAAATAGATTTCATGAATATGATTTAAGGATAAATCGTTTTACCTATTTAGTTTAAAACTATTGTCTATCAATAAGAATATACATTTAGACGTGCTTAAAGTATTTCAATATTATATTTCATGAACTAATTATTAAACAATTATTATTTGTTAATTATTAAAACTACTGTACAACTGTTAAATTACTATTAACTGTCTGTTAATTGCCGGTTAACGTTATGACTGTTAAGGAATATACACAAATGAAGTTAAATAATTGGAAATATTATTAATACTATTTTTAAACCCAAACATGTCTATAGTGCGAATACAATGTTATTTAGCTTGGATTGTTAAAATTTGAAATATTTCTATACAACTTATTTTAAAATTATCTTTTATTTATATTTATGTAACATTAATATCTCACCTGTATTTTAATTATAAAGATCTTATCAAATAATTTAGTCATTTTAATTAAATTTTCTGTATATAAATTGAAAAAAAAAAACGTCTTGTGTTTATTATTTTAATAAATAATCGATTATTTTTTCTAAATTTTTAACACATTTTATTTATTTTACATAATTTCCTTAAATTATATATATTGGTAAAAATTAATTTTATCGGAGGAAATAAGATACATTTAAAGTCAAATTAAAAATTATTGATTATAAAATCACTAAATTATTTGTTTTCTTAATATAACTACAAGCAATTCATTAGCTTTGTTTTGTAATTGAAAATATGGTACAATTAACACTTATAATTAACACTTTTAATTGACTCAAATATTAAATTGACTCAAAATATTTTCAAATTAATTAAGGTCAAGGTTTATACCAAAAAAATAATAATTACGATCTCAAAAAATTAACCATTTAGTTGCTATATACTCGTACGAAGCTATCAATATTTATCAATTGAAACATTGCGCATTGTCACGTTGCTATGATAAACAAATGAATTGTCAAAATATGCGCCACAATTTAAAAACATCTGTTAAAATAATAAACATGACATTTTAATAAACAAAAAAATATTAAATTAATTATTCGTAAATAATTTTTAACATTTTTTACTGCAAAATTTTGTTTAATTGTTTTTGCTATATATACTTTTCTCCATTATCATCAAAGACAATTTATCACTTGTAGTATTTGCTACTTTATTAGAAAAGAAAGTTTTTTGGTAGGTAAAAGTTTTCTAATTATAATAAAAAAGAAAAATTATTTTTATTTAAATTATCAACAATATAAAAATCTAGATTTATCAAAATTCTTTAATAATAAGTTGTTTAATCCTTGTATGTTTCCTGGTCTTCTTTTATAATAAATATAACAATTTTAAAAAATTACATGATTAGTGGAAATTGTCGGCTATTTAGAAAATTACTTGTTAATATAGGAAATTGTGAATAAAAAAATTATAGAAATATATATAAATGTCTTATTTAACTGGGTCAGATCATTGCTGTGATGCTGTGTATATCCACAATGTTTCATTCATAAAAAAATTTATTTAATTATGTATATTTATGTATATAGAAATTTATGTTATTAGTTTTTATTAATATCACCATTGGTTCACTATATAAGGTAAACAAAAATTATATAGTGACTATAGTGTACGGATCTGATGGCGAAAAATGAAAAGTGGTAATGAAAATTTATATACATATATGTATATTTTTTTTTGTTTATTACGTGTCTGATGGGAATATAATATTATTGGATGAAGAAATAATTTTTTATTATAGGTAAAATCAAGTTTAACAGAGTTTCATGCAGAAATTTAGTTGTTAGTGATATTATTTCCCAGACAGTAATAAGTTTTGGTATTAATACAACTTTAAATTACAAATTAACTTATTTTATTACTAAGGTGGTATACTTATCAGGAATTAAGGAACTTCTTTACTATTTAGTTATGTATAAGTAAATTTGTCTTTTTTTTATTTTCAAATTATATTAATAAAAAAAGGACTAATTTCATTTGAAAAAAGTTAATTTTAATATTGGGAAAAGAAAAATTTGAATTAGAAAAATAATTACATAGTCGTATAAATAAACTATAGAGAATATTTAAATGTGTAGTTATTGATTTAAAAGAATTATATTTAATTCCTTTACCAGATTAAATAAAGCCTTAATTCATATCTGTTAACTTAATATATTTTTTTTATTAAAGATAAAACTTGTTGCACTTTATTTCTTAGCCGCTCAATTATTATTTGAATAAAAATGTTCAAGTTTATAAAACTTGTAATTTTTATATTTTTACTTGTAAACATAAAAACTTATGGGATAAAATTATAATGTGATGATGATTAGCAAAGAAATATTAAAAATTTAACTAATAAATATTTATTGAAACTTATGCAAGAAATGACAGGAAAGATGAGCTGCTTTTGAAGACAATTTTTTGTTCAAGAAATATTTATTCAATTTAATTACTATCATCATTTTGTACTTATACTTTCACGGATTTTTAACTATATATATATGCGATGAATACAACAAAATGGTTAAATGCTTATTCTGATTATGAAGTTGCTTTATGTACATTACCAGCTTGTTTGGCATTATGTGATTTAAAAAATGATAATTATTTTAAATTAATTGCTGTTGATATACCAAATGATTTAAAAAGTCGACCAAAGTTAAAAGTATTTAAAGGAACTGGATTGGTTAGTGAACAAGGATTACCTGGTATACCATCAGCTGTTAGAAGTTTTTATATTGATGAACCCGAACCAAAAGTTCCTAGTATGTAAAAATTTTTAATCATATGGAAATGTTTTTAGTAATTTTATAATTTCAGTAATTGCAGTTGCAATTGGTCCATCGGTTTTGTTTTATCGTAATATGAAACCATATTATAAATATACTGTACCTAGTATGTCAGTTGAAGCATTAGAAATTGATGTTTGGAGAAAAGTATAAACATTTTATTATTTGTTAAGATAAAGAAGTAAATTTTTCCCCTATAATCAAATCAAATTTAAGCTACCAATAGAAAGACCAGAAAATCAAGCAATATTAATTGAAAGTTTAAATACAATAGAAATATCATCATTAACTTGGACATCACAAAAATTATTAAAACTTCCAATAGAAGAAAGAGATGTATGAAAAGTTTACTATTAAAAATGAATCTATAAATTGTTTCTTTTATTTAGAATTTCATTAAAACCTATGGTGATGCACCACTTCAACGTCTCTCCCTTATAACTGCAATGGCAACACTGCCAAGGACATCAAGTGACCTAAATCCACCATCGTGTTTAATATTGGCAACTGAAAATGGAGAAATTTTAATTATAGACACACAAGGTTTTTCAGTTATTTATCATGTATAAATGAAAATTTAATTAGCTTTTTAAGCATATGAATTAAACTAAAAAAAAATTTCTAGGCTAAAGTTTGTGCATTTAATGCTACTCCTAGCGTTCTGTCAATATCTGGACAATTTGATACAGATTTTCGTATTATTATTGCTAGCCGAGAAGGATCAATTTTTCTATTAAGAAAATCATGGTTAGAAGGAAAGGAAATCACTAAAATTGATGGTCCAGCTGTTGGAATTATTCTCTTACCAGTTGACCAAACAATTGTTGCTGCTGGTATGACAAATCAATTATCATGTTATTCGAAAAAAGGGAAAAAATTATGGTCAACTGATTTAGAATATACACCAATTTGTATGACACCAGTTCATTTGCCTCATTTAGGTATGACTTTAGTAGCATTGGCATTACGAAACGGAATTGTTCGATTGTATTCACAAAAAATGGTTGTTGATGAATTCCAATTAGACAGTTCTGTACAAGCAATGATATTTGGTCAATTGGGTCAAGAGGAACATTGTTTAAGTTTAATATTGGAAAATGGTTCATTATTGGTGAAAATTCTCAAACGGACAGCGAATTTTGGTGGCGAAGCACCAATTGGATCAAGAGATCAGAAAAATAGTAGTGGACAAAATGATGAAATCAGAGAAGTATTAGAAATACCAAAAAAGAGTTCAATATTCGTTGAACAAACGATGAGGGAAAAGGAAAATGCAAAATGTTAGACTTATCAACAAAATATTTTCATTTATTTTACATAAACTTTTGTAACTTTTTCCAGCAATTTATAGTAGCTTTCAAGTAGAATTGTGGCGTTTAAGATTAACTGCCGCACGAGCAACTGTTGAAACTATAAATTCATCAGAGAATACAATTTCTGGCGATTTGAAAAATGCTTCAATAAAATTAGCAGCTGAAATATGTGGAATTGGTCCACAATTTCGATTATTTTTAACCATTGAAAATATGTCGGCTAAAAAAGAAGCAATGCATTTAAGTGTTCTATTACATGCAAATCAAAAACATTACATTTTACCAAAAGCTTATGTTCAAGTGAGGAAAATGTACTTTATTTAAAAATATATCAATTTAATTTATTTTCTTTATGAGAAGCTACCAATGTTAATTCCGAGTACACCAATGAGAATTGATTTTGATGTAATTGCAGTATTAGATCCTATAGATGGTTTACCACCACCAGATTTGACAACAGAAAATTCAATTATTCGTGTTATGATAATTAAAGAGGGACAAGCAAAACCAGTAATAGCAGCAGTTGTTGCTATGCCAGAATCAGAAGCACCTTTAGAAAATTAATAAATTGAAAATTAATTACATATATATCGACTTTTTTATATAACTGTAAAATATTGCAATAAAATTTAGATGTAGTTTAAAGAAAAACAATAATCCGGATATCCGGTTTTCAATACAGATTATAAGCTTTTCTTTATTAAAGTGGTTGCGCCATCTATTGGATGATAATTAATAAATAATATTTTATTGTGGAAATGTTACCTAGTCTTAATAGATGGCGGTCATTGGTAGTTTATCTTTATTTATATATATATATACTATCATTTTATTTATACTAAAATATTAATAATTTTAGGGACAAAATTAATTAATTAAATTAAATTAATTTTTACTAATTTTGTAGAATAATTTCAAATTATTAAAAATATTTTGTGTTATTAATAATATAGAATTTTGTATTTAAAATTATATAACTAATTTTTCTACTGATTAAATAAATTATCAGTAATTTTTTGTTGACATGAAGCTATCTGTTATTATAACATTAATCGTTTTTTTTTAATAATTTTTATGTTCGTATATATTGGAATTATTTTTATGAGCTTAGTTTATCTAAAGTGGCAATATAATATTTAATAATATTATTTATTTGTTTGATTTTTGTATTGCCGCAATTTTGTATGTATCACTGAGTAAAATTAAATTTATAAAACTGAATTTTAATAAATTTCAAAAGTTAATAAAATTATTGAATAAATTTTAATAAGCTTTTATTTATTTCAATTTATAAATAATTTAATATTAAAATTAATTGTTTTTAAAATAATATACTGAGAAATTCAATAAAATCTTTAATATATAATAAAACTTTGGTAATATTTAAACAGTTGATTTAATGATGACATCAATTTTTCATTTTTTTAAAAAAAGGAACCCCAGACTTTTATACTAAAAATTTTATGACTTTAAAAATTTGAAAAATAATTTTTTTTTTGCTAAACTGCAATAGCAACATAATTTACTTAAAATATAAATAGACTTGTTTAAACCATTTCCCATTTCGTATAAAATATCTACAAAATGATACTATAAATTATCATTTTCAATTTCATTGTCATACGTTTACCATTTTTATATTTGTAAACTGGACGCTCTATCATTGACCTTTTCCAGCTATATAAAACCGGCAATTAATGACGTACACAATAGTACCAATAACTAAAAAAAGTAATATAGATATTACTATGTACTATAATATAAAACATGTAGAATATTTTATGCAGCCAGTACATTTATATATTAAATTGATATTAAATAAAAATTTCTATAAAAAAATTTACAATTATTTTAGCTATTTCATTTCAGTTTGAGCCTTACAGTCGTTTAGATCGTTACAACTTTTATTTCTCCTGGTGAGTTAAGTAAATATATTTATTTAAAAAAAAAATCTTGGACTTTGTAATAAATATGGTCATAAGAGGTTGTTAATTTTTTCTTTGGAATTAATTTAAATACATTTATTACACTTTTACAAGTGTTTATGTGCAATTTATAATTAAAAATTTTAAATAAATATTTTAGTACAGTTTTACAGTGTAATTAGAGATTTGAAATCAATTAGAAAATTATGTAGAAATTTGTGGTTTAGTTAATGTATGTTAAATTTAAATTTAGAAAGTTGAACTTTAATTAAAAGAAAAATAGTTTTAGCGCGGAATTTACGAATTTTAGTTAACTCGTTTTAAATTAAAATTTATTAAATTAAATGTACATTATTTTGTCTGATTCTTGTCTGTTTTCTCTTCTCAATTAATACAAATTAAATGTAATTTTTTTACTATGTACATTTTTGGATTGTAATTTTATATGCTACAATAAAAACAAACGGAAATAAATGCTTCCATAAAAAAAATAATTTTCATAATTTCGTTG
Source organism: Empis stercorea (assembly GCA_949752835.1). Lineage (NCBI taxonomy): Eukaryota > Metazoa > Arthropoda > Insecta > Diptera > Empididae > Empis > Empis stercorea. The sequence continues at coordinate 18,610,326 of OX457085.1, read as the reverse complement.
ATACCATAAAGACTCGAAAATTTCGCTAGCATGGATTATCTTATCTTTGGCAAAACAGTCACGTTTCAAAGTTTATATTTTATTCATTTATTATATTATGTATATAATTTAATGATCTAATAATTTCATTTAAAAAATTAACTTAATTAATTTTATTTTATTGCCAATATTTACCCCTGAAAATTCGTTCCAAAAGTGAAAAAACAAATTTCAGGTTTTTCACCCATGAACTTGATTTTTTTCTTATTACATCTTCTTTTCAATTAATTTTATATAATTTCGTTGAATCTTTTTGGTGAATGGTTATCATGATTATTTTACATTATATATGTTTATGGAAAATCGGAATCATAGACAAAAAAAAAACCTGTTGAATTGATAGCTTTTTTGTGTATAAATATTTAATCATGTATTTTTAAGATATAAATTCTTTTTTTTTTTGTTACTTTAAATTGCAAAAAAAAAACTAAAGAGGTTCAAAGAACTATAATAAAAATATAATATTTGTAGTAGTCATGGTTAGTTTACCGGAAATCATTTAAAATTAAGTACATATATGAAGAAATATTTATAAACTTGATATTATTGTATAGTGAAAATGTAATTGAAAATTTCAAGTTAATGTTAACAGAAAATATAAAAATTTTATGACGTTTTTTTTTTGTATCATTTAAAAAGTAAATTTAGACTATTTTTAATAAGAAATATAATAAATTTAATGACTCTTTTCATGATATATAAATATGTATATTTAAAAATTTAGTCATTAATCTAAAAAAGTATTTGAAATTCGTGGCCTTTACTTATTGGATGTAGTAAGAAAAAAGCTTTAGATAAAGTCAAAATAAATTCATGTAAATTATTTAGTATATTAAATTCGTTGTGGTGGGAACCAACAAATTAATCAAATTCAGAAGTTTATAGTTAAATTCTAACAATTTAAATGCTATTTACTTAAATTACAGTGCGTGCAACTATAATAAATAAAAAATATATATAATTTTTAAATATTTTATTAATATTTGGTTTTCATAAATGAAATTTGAACATTTTGTAGTTTTCACACACTAATAAAATATTTGAAATAAACGTCATTAAAATATAGAATTAAATTGTCATATTAAAAGAATTTTTGGGTCTGTAAGTCAAAATTTTGGTGATTTAAAAGTAATAATTTATTAATTTAGTTTATAAATGGTTCAGTGTACATAAACTGTTAGTTCAGTGTACATAAACTATAAATTTACAAAAATTTACATATCATTTTCAACTTAATTTCGTAATTTTTTAAATTACATTTATTATACTTCAATTGAAAATGGTATATAATATTACAAAAATTAAATATTACTCAGTTAATATTGACTAGACCTGCTAATGTTTCTATTAATTAAATATATAACATATAATTCTGATTTACTCTATTATTAATTCTACTAAATCAACTTAATTCAAATAGTTACACGTTTTGTATAATTAATAAAATATAATTATTACTTTGATAAAAATAATATATTAAAATATTTTTATCTACTTACTTATTGTTTATTGTATATAACAAATAATTAATAATACCACTATTATAAATAAATTAGGTTAAGGGTGATTAATAATTAAATATTAATAAAAATAAATTTTATTTTATTATTATTTCTAAATATCTAATTAAATAAATTTTTTCTATTTATATTTCTAGATAATTTTATAGAAAAACTTACTTGAAAATATGTCACTAGATGAAGTAAGTGATCAAAGTTAAATCGATTAAAATTTAATTGATTTAATTTATAATACAGTATTAATATTTTTATAATAATATTATATGCAAAAATAAATACTAATATTTCTAATATATTTACATACTAATATATTTAATTAAAAACACTCATAAAATACTAAAAATAAATTAATTGTGAAATTATATTCACAGAAATATTTTCTATAATATATACGATTGCATATATTTAGGCGTTTTAAAAATTACTTTTCAATTTAATTCATAATTTTTTATTTGTAGAGATTTAATGCTGCTGCAGCTAAAGTAAAAAGTTTTACTAAAAGGCCAACAGATCAAGAACTTTTAGAAGTCTATGCATTGTTCAAACAAGGATCAGTTGGTGATAATAATACTGATCGACCTGGAATGTTAGATCTTAAAGGAAAAGCAAAATGGGATTCATGGACAGCTAAAAAAGGAATGACGTCTGATGCTGCCAAAGAAGCTTATATTGCATTTGTTGAAAAATTATCAGCATCATATCTCTAGGATTCAATTTTTGTTTATCATAAGCAAAATGCCAATATATAAATTATTTTTTTTTTAAACGATTTAAAAATTATTTATTAAAAAAGGAAAATGTAAAATAAATTTTAAGAATTTCACTTTTTAGGAACATATTTTATCTCCTTGCACGATGGTTCATTGAAAATTTTGTTAAAAAAAAAATTATAAATTTTTGAGCCTTCAATATTTAAATTCTTTAACAAATTCGTACAATTGCCAATTAGAAAATTTTGCATTCAAATAAAGGAAAAATATTTTTTGTTTTTATGAATTAATTTTTATTTAACTGAATATGTTAATAAGATATCAAGCAAATATTTTATTTTTATGTAAATTCTTGTTATACTAAAAAATATTTTGTATATTTTTATAACAATCTCGATGGTAAGTAACCATTATTTAATTTTTTTGGTGGTAATGGTTTTGGTCTTGCTGGTAGTTGTGGTGAACCAAGAGAACCAACAAATGAACTATGCGGAGCAACACCTTCATCTGAAATTTGACTTTCACCACCCAAAGAATCATATTGAGCTAAACAAAAAAAAAAAAAAATTAATTCTTATTACATATTTCAATTGAAGTTTTTTCAAATTTCACCTTGAATTTGTCTTTGAGCATGTTCAGCTTCTTGCGGTGTCTGATATTTAATAAAGAACACTTCTGGTTTACTGGGTTGTGTTGGTGCTGGTGTAGCAATATCATTAAGATTAATTTCATGCTCTTTCTGACTAAGTACATAAATATGAGTTTTCTCCTCTTGTGGTGCATACTCAGCCGATAGTTGACTATTTGCTAATCCAGATGATGGTGCTTTAATGAAAACAACACGATAATTTTTCTGTGGTTTGCCTAGAGTAAAATGTTTTGGTTGACGATTTGCATCATCATCTTCAGGTGCTGAATGTATATAAAAAAGTTTATTAACAATTGGTTCTTCGGGAATTTGTTGTGGTTGAACTGCATCATAATTATCTTCAGATGCTGATGGTAATCTTACTGGTGCTGTATTTTGTTGATAATTATATCCATTTGGATTACCGAGACCGACATCTGGTCGTGCAGATACTGCAGCCACAAGTACGAAAATGAACTACATATATAAAAATTTATTGTAGCATTTGTAATGAAAATTTTATTAATTTTACCAAAAATGAATTCATTTTTCAATTTCGTGTTATTGAATAGCTAACAAAATATGAACTGTTGACGTATTTGAAAATCGAAAGTATTTATACGATTTATTTATATTTTTTAAAGTTTCCAATTTTTTGGTAAAAATTTTTATTTAATAAAAATTTAACTGAAAAAAAAAATTAAAATTATATGATTACAAAAGAATTTCGAATTTATTAAATAGAAAAAATGCATTTTTATCGATTGCATAATATTTAATATAGTTATACATATTCGGCATTCCGGTTAAATTTATATATCATAATTTTATTAATTATAAAATCTTTAAATAAAAACCGACAAAATTATGGAATTTCCTAATGGTGCAGATAAATTAGTGGGCATATTAATTAAATGCATATTATATTATGTGCGTTAGGGTCAATTTTCTGGGAGTCTACAGACTAATTCAGATTTAAATATAATAATCATACATTTTTTGTTTCAATTTTGTTTTTTTGGAATAATTTAATATAATATTTGAAGATTTTTCGAAAATATTTTTGGGAGGTGTTATTACAAATTAAAAAGATTAATTTAATAAATAATTGGTCAATAAATATAAATATTTGAATTAGTTAAAATGTGTTTTTAGCATCGGTATATGTATATATTTCTGAAGAAAATAATATTGTCAGTTAAATTGTATGTCTAATCATTTGACACAATTATTCATATTTTTCCAATTTGTTATTGATTGAAAATGCAATTATCCATATTAGAATTACCTAAATTCTGAATTTTAACTTAGTATTAGTATCCTTTGTTATATTAATATTATATAAAGTCAGTTTGGTGGGGCCAGCTATTGCTATAATCTGAAATTTTTGATTTATAAATGGGGAAATATTATAGCAGAAAAAATTTAGGTTATAAATTTGATTAAATTGTCCAAAATTTGATTCAATTTTCCAAGGTACACAATTAAACATTCATATTGCCTCGAAAAAATTATATTATCATCAGTGACTCATCAGTGACTTTTTGATTGAAATAACGACAATTTTTTGAATAAATTACAAAATTCCTAAATTACCTAAATTACAATTTTCGCTAAATTAACATTAAATTTTGAAACTAGAATTTTCACTTAAAATTCATTTAATATTAAATATAAAATATAAAATATTATTTATATAAATAAAAGATCTAAATATAGTCAAAACTTTAAAGTTTCAGTAAGTTTCAGAAATACTATCAAGAAATTCTTAGTAATTAAATATTAAATATATCTCCTATGTATATAAGTAGTATATGATCTAATTCAACAGCACTTGAATCATATTCACATCGATTTTTCTGTGAAAAATGGTCTTATTATACATATTTCTTTTTCCTAGAGGATCTTCAAAACAAACTATTAAATTCACATTTTAATCTTACAAAAAATTTCCATTTAAAAGTATCTCAAAGCAGCCCACAAGTTTAAATAAACATTTAGCAAACAAAAACCGATAAAAGAAATTTTCTAGTTTATAATTAAACTTGAAAATCTACACAAAGTTTAGTAAATATGTATAAGAAATCAAGGACGATAGAAAAAATAAAATGGTTATTCTTTAGAGAATTATTTTTTTTCTAAATTGATTTATGATTTTTTATGCAATTTTATTTGCGTGATTTTTTGTTTCGAATTGTTTTTTTTTTTTTGCATTTCATATTTTAAGAATTATACCAATTAATTTTCCTATTAAGCTAATAAATCGTCCTGTTGAGCCAATAGAAAGAAGAAGTGTATAAATTTAAAAAAGTTTTTTTTTAAATAAAGCTTTAGAAAGTCTCAAAACTAAATTATTGATTTCTATAAATTGGCTTTTATTTTGCTACTAAATCTAAGACTACAAATATAATGCACATTAAATGATTAATGATAAATTCAATGGTATAAAGCTATAAAGTATAAACAATTTCCTCAAGGATATAAATTCTATATTAAAAAACTTACAAATGAAGTTATACTTCCGAGAATTTATATTTTACTATCTAGGAAATAATATTTATTATCTATATAATTTTATAAATTTAACAATTTTTCGTTTTAGGTCTTTAAAGGATTTACACAGAACATTAACCAACTGAAATGTTGAATTTTATACGGGCTGACATTTACATTTTATTCATGAAATTATAAATTTAATATTAAATTTTTCTGATTTTCCAATTTATATCCTTTTTGAACTTCATCTATAGCTACTACAAATCAAAGAATAGTCTAACAAAAATAAATTAATCAGACATGATTTAAATCTTTATACTTTCAATTTCAACAAAATATTGAAAAATTATTTTTTTTTGTTCCTTTCAACATGTAAGTAATGATTGGTAATTACTGTGTGATTTAAGATTCTCATATAAATAATGTAAATTTTTTTGGGAGAACTCTTTTCAAAGACAATCATCATAATAATAATTTTTGTTAAAAAACTTTTATTTTTATAATTAAACACTAATTTGTATATAAACTTAAAATTATAAAATTAATTTTTCGACATTTAGTATTAGTCCTTAAAAATGTCTAGATGGTATATAGGCATTATTCAATTTTGGTGGTAAATAATTGGCTTTATTTAATTGTAATGGTGCAGGTGTACCCAAAGCACCGACAAATGAACTATGGGGAGCAACACCTTCATCTGAAATTTGACTAGCTCCACCCAAAGAATCGTATTGAGCTATTCCAAAAAAAAAAATTGAATTTGTTAAATATATACATAATAATATTCACTAAATTAATAACCATTGTTTTTTTTACCTTGAATTTGTCTTTGAGCATGTTCAGCTTCTTGTGGAGTTTTATATTTAATAAAGAACACTTCAGGTTTACTGGGTTGTGTTGGTGCTGGTGTAGCAATATCATTAACATTAATTTCATGCTCTTTCTGACTAAGTACATAAATATGAGTTTTCTCCTCTTGTGGTGCATACTCAGCTGATAATTTACTATTTACTAATCCAGATGATGGTGCTTTAATGAAAACAACACGATAATTTTTCTGTGGTTTACCTAAACTAAAATGTTTTGGTTGTTTATTAGCATCTGTATCTTCTGGTGCTGAATGTATATAAAAATGTTTATTAATTATAGGAGCTTCTTGTATTGCTGGAGCTGTTGAATATAGTTCAGATGGTGATGGTTGATCATTAGATGGTGATAAATTCTGTTCGTAATTATATCCACCACCTAAACCAATTTGAGGACGTGCACAAGTTAAACCAATTACCGAGAAAATTGCCTATTAATATATAAATTACAATCTTAATTATATCAAATTTTGTGATCTCAAATTAGAAAAAACAGAAATTACTAGAATCCAACGCATCTTAAATGTTTAATAGTGCCTTCGTTTGTTTTAAGATTATGTTGAAACTGTGATGAAATTATAAAAAGTTCAGGGCTTATATATACCAAAAAATATTTTGTTAGATGCATTTCCGGGGAAAGTTAAATAATATCAATACAAAGTCTTACAAAAATTTATAATATTAGAAATTTCTAAATGAAAGGGAAATTATAAAAATTATTAAATTACATAATTTCTTGTAGGAGAGAAAAATATATTTACAAAAAAAAAAAAACAAAAAAACAAAAACACAAAAATTAAGTCTTAATTTATAAAATTAAATTATATTAAATTAACATAATTTCTTATGCAGTAGATATTGATCAGAAGCAAAGTGATAATGAAATGCAAATTACCGTACGCATTTAAAGTGCATTCCTTTATAGGTAACATAACCTTATATTATGCTGCGTCGCTTTAAATATGAGTAGGCATTTAGGAATTCATTTTTAAAAAAAATTTAAATTATGTTGTAATAAGCAAATTATCTACTAATACCCAAATACGTAACTTTTACAGTGGAAAATTTCATGGTATAAACGCAATATAAAAATTCAATTTTATTACCTACTGGATCGAAAAATCATCTAAGCATCTTAATTAATATTTAACTAATGATCTTATGTATGTATTATGTATAAAAAAATGCATTTAATTTATAATATTGGAAATTAAATATGAATTAATTTGGCGGTAAACTTTTATGTTAAAAATCATAAAAAATGTTTATGATTTTTCTTATAATTTTTTTAAGATTATATATTTAATTATTTATAGTGACATTTTAATTACAATTTTATATATTAATAAAAATTATTATGAAAAATTGATATTAATTTGATAACTACTGCACTGAATAATTTAAAAAAAAAATATTTATGATGTATAAATGATTAATTATTCTGAATTTTTGGTATATGTATATATTTTTTAATGATATTTGATTGTTATCAGTAGGTGTTCAGGCATAGTAATAAACTAATTAATAATAAAAAAAAATTTTGAATAAAATTGTTGAAATAAACATAAACAAAATTAATATACATATTAATCGAAACGATAATGATGGAACAATCGAAAATATACTATACAGAAAGTCTAGGAGAAAATTCTATTTAATTGAAAGTTTTCCATAATTTCTTTTAATAGAATTTGATAAATTAATTTTCTAAACCGAAAATTGTTTAAATAATCTTAAATTTCAAATGTATACGAAATTAACTACCTACTGCTCAAAACTTAATGACTTTACTGACTTTTCTATGCTGTCTCCCATTGTGAATCACTCAGTATATTATTATATTAAATCATTCTCTAAAGGTGATATAATTTATTCGGATATATATAAATAAATATTTTAGATATACATATATTCTTAACAGTTACTTAATAAAATGTATTAAATTAGATATAAAAACATAACAAATACCCTTGACTCATTTAAGTGATTCTTTCTTTTATACTACCCCAACACACTACATAAAATCTCAAGACAAAATAACAAAAAAAAAAAAATTCATTCATTCATTCAATATTTCGAAAGTCAAGTTTATTTATTTTTTCTTGTGGCGGCCCGGCCCGTCTTTTACTTTATTCTAATAAAAGGATAAGAAGAGATGAGACGAGTTTATAAAAGACGATAACGATGAAAACTGTGTATATAGATACTTTACTTGAAAAGGATGAAGTTTAAGTGAATTTATTTACGACCGAGGAAATGACTTGAAAGTTTATCTTTTCCTCATGAATATTATTATACATATCCTTTTTATATTAATATATATCACTATCTCCTATATCTATATAATACTAACTAATGTAAAAGTATGTATAAAATTATCATGAATTTTATTTTTCTTTCGATTCTGTACGTCAGATATAAATTGAAAACAATAAAGTCCTGATTTTAGTTTGATTTAGCCAATCAAATTATCCTTTTCACATAGATAGGAAAGAAGAAAAAAAAATTATATCGGCATATACATATTCAACAGTTTGCCTTGTCAGTTATAAAACTTTTCAAAAAGGATAACACTAACAAGAATAAATATTTAAATTGTTTTTTTTTTGTTGCTACATATACATAAAAGATACATTTTTTTATATATATATATTTTCTTTTCGTCCTTTTTGAGATTCATCACAGAACAGACTATAAATAGAATTGAAAATTTCGAGAATAATTGCAGTTTTCTATTGAATTTCGTGTGGATCATTTCGAATATATCGAAAATCGGAGAAAAAAAATTTCTTGGTGAAACTTAAAAGGATATCAGTGAAATAATTATTATTAAGAGAAATAAATTGAAATTATTAAATTATTATATTAAATTAATTAAAAATGAGTGGTTCAGGAAAAGGTTTACTAGGATTATGGTTATATCGAAGTGGTGAACAGGAATGGGCAATTAAACAAGGAAGTCCATTACATAAGAAAAAAGATTTTATTGTAAATTGATTATTTGAAAATATTTATCGAATTTTTTTTCTTAAACAATTTCTATAAAATCTATTAAAGGAATCAAATGATGAACCAACTGGATCAATGAAAATGATTAAAAATAACGATTCAACAAATGATAATAAAGTATCGATAATATTTACACTTAAAAATCAAGTTGGTAATTTGGCAAGAGCATTACAAGTATTTCAAGAATTAGGAATAAATGTTTTACATTTGGAATTACAACCAATGAATGAAACTACAAATCAAGTTAATTAATTATTATTTTTTGAATGAATCAGGGAAGATGAAAAGGATTTTTTCTATTTTAAATAATTTTCAGGCTGATGTTCTTGTTGATATTGAATGTGATTATAATCGAATTGATCAAGTTGTAAGAATGTTAAAACGTGAAGTACAATCTGTTAATTATAATACTACAAATACAAATGGTATTGAATTTACACCACCAACTCCATTATCAGCATGTTCCAGTTTTGGTCAGAAATTTGAATTAAATATCGAAATTAATTATTATTTATTTATAATTTTATTTACAGATTTTGGTGATATGGTTTGGTTTCCACGAAAAATTTCTGATTTGGATAAAGCACAAAATGTTTTAATGTATGGATCTGCATTAGATGCTGATCATCCTGGTTTTAAAGATCCAATTTATAGAAAAAGAAGAGAACAATTTTCCGGAATTGCTAATTCTTATGCACAGTAAATTAATTATTTAGTTTTTCATAAAATTAATTTTAAATATTTTTTAATGTTCATGGTTCGTTCTAAATATTCTAATTTTTCATTGTGAGGCAAAATTCATAATTTTATTCTTAGACTTAGATAAAAATTTAGGTAAACAAATTTTAAGGACAATCTAATAATTTTAATCTGAATAAACCACACGACGCTCCTTATTTATTTAAGGATAAAATAAGTATGGCGTGTGGTTCATATAGTTTTGAATCAATTTTTGTTGCAAAAATTAGTCATTTTCTAGAAAATTTATATCCAAAGAATGACGCACGCCGAACTTAAATATCATGGTTGACGATATAGAGAAAATATATGACGTAATACAAGTTCGATATAGAGAAAAGAAGTGACGATTTAGAAAAAAATTATATTTCGAAAAGGAAGTGCAATTAAATTAATAATAGTTACATATGAAATAATTTAAATCTCGAAACGAGATTAAGAAATAAATCCTTGGTGTATTTTAAAAATGATAGGCAAAATATTATTATCGATTTTAATTATAACTGAATTCTTAGCCTTTAGAATATTAATTTATGTTATTTAAATTATTCAAAATTTTCATTCATATATTTTTGCAGTGGTACTCCAATTCCTCGTGTTCAATATACTCCAGAAGAAGTGAAAACTTGGTAAAATTGTTATAATTAATCAGAAAACATTTACTTCTATAATCTTATTTTAAATCAATTAAATTTAGGGGTACGGTTTTTCGAGAACTTCATAAACTTTATCAAAAATATGCAGTTCCTGAATATATGGAAAATTGGCCAATGTTAGTGAAATATTGTGGATACCGTGAAGATAATTTACCACAACTTCAAGATGTTAGTACATTTTTGAAACGTAAAACTGGTTTTCAACTTCGTCCAGTTGCTGGATATCTTTCACCAAGAGATTTTCTCTCCGGTTTAGCATTTAGAGTATTCCATTGTACTCAGTATATACGTCATTCATCGGATCCATTTTATACTCCAGAACCGTAATATATTTTATATAATTTAAATTTTGTTATTGTGCATAATAAATTTAATGATGCTTTTATTGCAGTGATTGTTGCCATGAACTTCTCGGACACATGCCATTATTGGCAAATCCAAGTTTTGCTCAATTCTCACAAGAAATCGGTTTGGCTTCTTTGGGTGCTTCTGATGATGATATTGATAAATTGGCAACGGTTTGTTTGATAATTTGTTAAATTCTAAATTCTATCTAAATTAAAAATTAACCAAAAATTTTCAGTTATATTTTTTTACTGTTGAATTTGGTTTGTGTAAGCAACCTGATAATTCATTTAAAGTTTATGGAGCTGGTTTATTGAGTTCAGTAGCTGAATTACAGCATGCTATTACCGAAACAAGTAAAATTAAGAAATTTGATCCAGAAATTACATGCCGTGAAGAATGTATAATAACATCTTATCAAAATGCTTATTATTATACGGATTCATTTGAAGAAGCCAAAGAACAAATGAGGTATAAATACATTTTATATAATAAATAATGGATTTTTAACCGTATATTATTTTAGAGCATATGCTGATACTATTCAACGACCATTTGGTGTACGTTATAATCCATATACACAAAGTGTTGAAGTTCTCTCAAATGCTAAAAAAATTACTGCTGTTGTTAGTGAATTAAAAGGTGATTTAAGTTTGGTTTATTCAGCATTACGTAAAGTTTCAGCATTAGATCAGGAATTGGATGTAGAAAGTATTGCAAATATGCTTTCAACAAGTTTAAATGTATAAATTATTTAATTTTCAATATCATAACTTTCGATTAATATTTTAATCGTTTCAGGTTTGTGGTGATCGGACACCAGTTAGTCCTATAAGTCCTGATAATTCGGATGGTTCACAAAAATCTGTTAAAGTTGAAGATATTGTTTAAATTTGGAATGCGAAAAAATAGATGTGACGTATATTACATAAAGTGGGATCAATTTGGGAACAATAAATTTATTCATTTTAAAATTTAAAAAAATGTTAATAAAAATACAATATTTTAATCAATATATTTAATGTTAAATGATCTATATGTGTTATAAATATAATTTGAATTCTAAATAAATAATTATACAGAGTATAAAACATTAAGGATTGTGAAAAATTATTTATTTAATTATACCCATATTACATAATTTAATATTTTCTTTTAAATATTTCTAAGGAAGTTTTGTGGTAACAGTAGCAATCTTTAATTTTGCATACTATAAAGAACTTCACATCATTTTGAACATAATTTACATAATAAAAATATCCAAACCGCGATTTAAAATATATTTTAATTTGCCCAAGTCATAGCTAGGGATCTACCTTTCCGCAACCTCCAATGTACTTAATATTTAAGATACAATAAAAAACCGTATAGATTCTGAAAACAGAGATTTCAATCTTTAATTTCGTGTATAGAACATAAATATCGGACAAAAATTTCTAAAGCTTTAAGCAACATAAAAAAAGTGTTCTTGGGAAAATAAAAAAAAAAATGATTCTTGGTTTTTTTGCTATAACTTTGGCAAATTAAACGATTTTTCAATTCTGTTTGCATAATTTTGTTATAAATAAAATTCCCCGTCAATAGATAACAAATGTGTCTATATTGGAGAGTTTCGATTTTTTACGCCAAAAAAATGGCAAGGGGTCTTTTTGCGTAAAACATCGACATTCTCCAATACAGATAAATTGGGTGTCGAAAATTTTTAATTATATTAAAAATATTCAAACCGATTTCAAATATCTTTTCATTTGCCCAAGCCCAAGTTATAGCAAAAAAACTGTTTCAATAATACTTTTACCACGTCGTGTTTTTACCATTACCATTTTTCGAATCCTGTACATATATCCTTTATAAATATTCTATTCTATAGAATTTCACAATTCTGAACACACCCTAAAAATTTATTTTAATCGAGTCTCGAAATCAACACCCCAACAATTTATCTTACATACACACAGAAAAACAACCCTCACATTCTATTAAAATCTTATATTATTTTCCATATAAATGCAATACGGAGGGGTAAATATATTGATTTCATGCAAAAAAATAAAATAATTTTCAAAGGGACAACACGTAAAAAAATTGTGTTTTTTATAGTTTTCCTTTTAAGGGTGGAAAAATATTTTTTCTGGTTTTCTTAATAATTTTTTATTTTGTGAAAAAAATGGCAGATACGGAATTTGAAGAATTTCGTAGAACTTTTGAAAGTTTACCAACATCAAGGAAAAATTATAATACAACACCATTTTACTCGTAAGTTATATTTTTGTGAAAAAAAGAAATTTTATAAATAATTAGCGAAATGTGAAATTTTGTGAGAAATTGTTGAAATTTTATTAATTATTGGTAACCAAAGGGAAAACTGTGAACTTCACTGTTTAGTTAAAGTTTTAATTATGATTTAATGATTTTTTATTCTCATTAAATGTAAAATTTTACCAATTTTATGATTCCTTAAATATTTAATTAGTTGGAAATATTTTTTCTTATACATATATTGAAGTCGAAGGACATTTGTATATAACCATACGAAAAAAAACCACAATATTTCATTTCAGATGATTATTTGCCATTATATCGTTTTTTTAATGCTGTTTTTTTCGAAGGATTATATATGTTTGTTGTTTTTGTTGTCCTAGATTTATCATTTTGCATATATGAAATTCTAAATATAGTTTTTTTTATAATTATTGAAAATTTATTAATAATATTTTTCAAACCCAAAATTTTCTTTTTATTTATTTTGTCAGACTAATACCAGGAATAGAAGATTTTGAAGATTCACCCTCACCAAAAAGTGATTTATCTGATTTAGAGGATTTAGGTGGTAGCTGTAGTATATTAGATGAGAAACAACATAATAGTATTACAAATAAAAATGTTAAAAATCATAAAGATAATATTTGTAATCAAGTTGAAGACGATGAGCTTGGTGATGGTTTGAAAATAATTATTGGTGGTGGAAATAGAGGAATAGAATTGGGGCATGAAAATGTTGAACAAAATAGTATGCAATTACAAAGAACATCGTCAGTACAATCATTTAATGGTGAACGAAGGAGAAGAAAACTACCAGAAATACCGAAAAATAAGAAATGTAAGAAACATATTTCCCTAATTTTGATTAATTTATTATTAATTGATTTTTTTTTCTTTAAAGCTTCCATATTATTTTTGTGTGGTGGTCAAACATCATTAGCTGATGAAATGAATCGGCTATCATCTGGTATACAACCACAACAAACACAAATATTTACATCATCAAATCAAACAAATATACATAAATCATTTTTATCATTAAAATGTGGTTATTTACTTGACGAAGATTCTAGTCCAGATTCGGAACGTATGCAAAGTTTAGGTGATGTCGATAGTGGTCATAGTACAGCACATTCACCAAATGATTTAAAAAGTATGTCACCACAATTACAATCACCAACAACACCAACAACACAATCAAATCAACATTCACCATTTCCATCACCATTTGGTGGTGTACCATTTAGTCAACTTGAAATGTTAGAAGCAACGCACAGAGGTTTACATAAATTTATACCACGACATCATGATGAAATTGAAGTTGAAATTGGTGATCCAATTTATGTACAAAAAGAAGCTGATGATTTATGGTGTGAAGGTGTCAATTTACGTACAGGTCGTCAAGGAATATTTCCATCAGCATATGCTGTTGATTTAGATTATAATGATTTTGATCCAGCAGCAAATCAAGTTAAAAAAGAACGTTATTTATTAGGTTATTTGGGTTCGGTTGAAACAACAGCACATAAAGGTACTGGTGTTGTATGTCAAGCTGTAAGAAAAATTGTTGGTGAATATGGTGAGTCACCAGGTGGTCAATCATGCATATTAGAAGTATCAGATCAAGGTTTAAGAATGGTTGATCGATCAAGACCAAATGTAAGTACATATATTATTTTTTAATTACATATAAATCATTAAAATTTTGTGTTCTAATTTCGGATTTATTGCTTATTTTATAGATGAAAAAGGAAAAGAGACCATGCATAGATTATTTCTATTCACTAAAGAATGTATCATTTTGTGCATTTCATCCAAGAGATCATCGTTATATTGGTTTTATTACAAAACATCCAACTGTTCAACGTTTTGCATGTCATGTTTTTAAAGGAACCGATACAACTCGACCTGTTGCTGAAGCTGTTGGGTATGTCAATTATTTTTATATTATCGAAACAAAAATTAAAATTTTTAAATTCTTCATTTTAGTCGAGCATTTCAAAGATTTTATCAAAAGTTCATTGAAACAGCATATCCTATTGAGGACATTTATATTGAATAAGATCTACATTCACATATTATATAAAAATTATTATTTAAAATTAATTAAAATTTAATTAATTTTAGTTAATTTTAAGCATAATTTAAAGACTTCTATAAACAAGTATTTATGTAAATATTAAATAATTAAATTATTGGTATATTTAATTATATACTTAAAATTATTAAAAATGAAATTTAAGCTTTAAAATATAATAACAAATTTAAGTCGACGAAGTGCTATAATAGAAATTTCATTCAGACAAGCTTTTCTGTTCAACATTTTTAAGCTAAATTTAATAAATAATATATATGTATAAAAAACATAAACTGTCAAGAAATATTTTGAAAATAGCCTTTTTGACTAAACTCAAATAATATTCAAAATATAATAAAAATACATATTTACACAAAATATAGAAAAGGATAAACTAAATTTGTAGGAATATGTGGAAGTGTGGAGTGAACCATTTTTTTTACACAATTGTATAATACATTTTATTGTAATGCATAGTTAGTATTCTGTAGATTGTATATGTATACACTTCAGGATAATTGATTTTTAATTATAAACTACACAAATTTTTACATTTCACAATAGTTTTATAGTTTGAAACATGCTCTGGAACAATCAAAATATTTTGCTATTTAATTTGTTAAAGTAATATTTGTTGGTCGTGTTCTGTGATTTAGCTAATCAAATTTGAGCTTATCTCCAAATCATAGTTCGTCTTTATTTGCGAAAACGATCAATTAGAATTTTAAAATGAAATTGATCTTCTGATATGATCTATTTGAATTGTAAAAAGACCAATTTGATCTAAAAATGCTACTTAATTTTTAAATTAGTTAAAACTTTTAAGAATTATTTTGCTCTAGCTTCTTCAATTGTCCCTTGATTTTTTAGTTATAAATTAAAAAGTTTAGATAAACAATTTTCCAGATATTATAAAAGTTGTGCAGAAATCAAAAATGTACAACGAAAAATTGTATTTTGTACAGACATGATTCGTTTCGTTAATATCCTGGACCAGATAAATAATAGTTGTTATTAATAATACATACTATACAATATAATATATAAAAATGTAAGCCAAAAAAATATATTAATATAATAAAAAAAAATATAAAAATTAATATTTTTCTATAGTAAAAAATTGTTTTCCAAAACTAAAAATTTATATATGTAAAAATTACCAAAATTTGAAAAAAAAACTGATAAAAATTCTTAAAAATTAAATGAGTATTTACAATAATATTAACTAATTATTAATTTTAATACTATTTCCTGTATACACTCTTAAAATAAATTTATTTAATTATAATTAATGGTAATATTCAAAATGGCCGCTTCCTAATTTTTTTTTGTTTTTGCAAAATAAATGGTCATACATTTTGAAGTGGGCCACATAAAATTTATGTGATAAATTTTTTTTGATAAGCTAATTTAATTATATCAAAATAAATTGTTTAATTTTAGAACAACTGCCCATACATATTGAGATCTAAATATCAAAAAGGATCTGTTTTTTGTTTTGCTCATTTGGAGATTATTCTTAAATTTCTAATATTTCGGATTGCAGATTGTTTAAGTAAAATTTTACCAATAAAATTATAAGTATTAGGAAACCAATCAATGATAGGTACATAAATTCCAATTTCAAATATTATTCAATACTAATATTTTGAGATGACCTTTTTATTATGGCCAGATTGTATACTCATTTTTATAAATCTAATCAAAGTTCATTTTGAATTGAATTAATTTTTATTACAAACTTTATCAATAATAAAAATTTATGGTCTCAATAAATAATTCTTAAAGAAAATATAATATTAATTAAAGAAATAATTAAAAACTTAAATTGTTGAATATTACAAGCAAATATTTAATTTAGTATATTTAGTATTTTGAATATATATAACAAAAAAAATATATATACATATATTAATAAATAAATATGTAATTAAATGTTTAAAATTAAATCATTATAAAATTATTATTGTCACTATTTATGTTTTGAAATTTGATTTAAATGACTATAGATACAAAAAGAAATTTTATATTTTAATTAAGAGAAAAGAAAACTATTTCAGTTTTGTGTTGGTTCAGAAAAGTGGCAAAAATTAAAAAAGAAAATGTATCAAAAAAGGTATAAATATATATATTTAATTAAATTGCAAAAATTATTAAAAATATATTTAATTAAGATAATAATGTATTTTTCTAAATATATTTAAAATTATTTTATTTTCTAGTTTTTTTTTATTCTTGAAATAATTTTAGATAAAACTTTTATTAAATGCATTTATTCATTATTAAATTATTTTTAAATTTATAGTTGAATTTTGTTAAAATATATTTACTTTATTATTTTTATTTATAACTATTAAATAATTTTGATAACTTTTTAATTTGCAATTTTTCTAATATTTATTTTTAAATTATAATATAAAAAAAAAAATATTTATCATTATTGAAAATTATTAATAAAATAAGAATTAATAAATAATATTGAATGGTGTTTTAATGTTAATAAATTACCTGAGATCATAAATTCATTTGATTTTATGGTAACGAAATGGATTGGCCTTCAATTTGAATTACTTATATATTACTTACTGTTATAAATTATAGTAGTGCCAAGCCTAAATGAATGTTTTTACAATTTCATTTTGTCCTTTTGCAAATTAGATTATGCGATTCATTTGTTGAATAAAACAAACTATATAATTTCTAATAGAAAATGATTAATTTCCTGTTATCTACTGATTTCAAGTGTTAAGTATGTTATACAAATGTAATTTTTATTAATTACATTTTATTCAATATACAAAAATGATAGTATCTGCTGTCATTCTTCGGTAATTTATTTTGTTTGCCAATGATATACTATATACATACATAATTTGTGCATCCTTTATTAAATATTATCAGTCATCGTTGAAGATATTCAGTCAACAATGATTCTTTTATCAAAATTATTATGAAAATTATTTATGTATTTATACATATTGAAGCTATTTCAAAATTTCTAGATAAATTTAATAAATTCGTTTTTGAATCTCACCATCCTATCGAACATAAAAATTCTTGAGCTGAATTCAAACCTGAGAAAAATGTATGTGCTGAATTTATATTTAAATCTTGCTGAATACAAAAATTCAAATTTTCGTCGTATATTCTTCTAAAATGGAAATCTTAATTTATCTAGCAAAAGGTTTTTAAATTGTGAGTGAGATTTTATTTTTGAATTTCGGGTAAAAAAAAAAATCAATCAATTTTTATATTTTGTATTAATATATATATATATTTATTATTTATATAATATATTTATATTTTATCATCTTAAACAGATCTTTCTTTGTCATAGAATTATAGTACATTATTTCAATTAAATTTACATTTTTCATATATTTTATAATATATTTATATATTTTTCATTAAACATATTAGTATATAATAAACTTAATATATAATATAGAATAAACCTTCTTTTTTATTATATTTATTTATTTTTGTTTATTAATATAAATTTTTGTATTTTAAATATTTTTTTTTTTAAATTTGTAAAATAATTAACATATTTTTTAGTGAGCAGTCTTAATAAGTTTTTTTTTATTTTTAAATTTTTTAACATTAAAATATATTTTCTTTCTTCTCTTAAATTTAAAAAATATTTATTATCCATCCATGCAATTTTGACTAATATTTTTGTATTTACATATTTCAATATTATAATAATTTTGTTATTGATTGGTTCCTTTTTGAATAATTTAAAATTTATTTATTTTATTGAGTTTATTTTATATTTTAAAAAATTTGTGAAAATATTAGAAAATTATGTTATCGTTTTTTTTTGTGTGTGTATTAAATTGTATCAAAATTGGAATTTTAATTTTATTCAAAAATTTATTTATTTGCAGTGTTGAGTTTATCCATAAAAATCGATTTATTGAAATTATTTTATTTATAAAAAAAAATTGTTTGTGACTCGTACGCAACTAAAACCACCAGATACACAAATATTTTTAAAACCTGAATAAATAAGAATGATATTTATTGAAATAATATTTATGGTTTTACCACAAATATTTTCTTAATTGTTGTGCTGTAGTTGAACATTTTCGATCAGCATAAAAAAATTAATGATTCAATGACCGACATTATTATTTTTAATTTGCTTTAATGGCCAAGAGTTATGTCTTATTGAGACTCATATTAGTATAAATAATGAAATTTATCATTCTTAAACACATGAAATTTAGATACACATACTACAATTATTTACAATATTGTAAAATTATTTTTAATTATTTGAAAAATTTAAGACAATTATGAAAATTATAATAGAAAAGCTTTCAGTATTCTACAAATATTAATTACAACCTTTAGGATCCATTATACCACCATGATTTTAAATAATTTTACTCCTATTTTTTTATAAATCAATGAATAAAAAATATTGCAGTGTAGAAATTAAAAAAAAATAATAATAATTTAAATTTAACATATTAAAATTATTTAATAAAACGATTTTTTTTAACATAAATTTTCTAAGATTTTTTATTTATGACTTTTTTTTTGTGTTATAAATATATTTTATTTTCAGTATATATTGTACTGCACAATAATGCCGGATTTCAATGAGTCGTTTTTGTCGGTTCTGCCAATTTAATTTATCGAAAATAATTTCCACTCTTTCTAAATTTGCTAAACTTTTGCAATCCAATCAAAACAAATATATATACCAAAGACTTATTGACGCAAATTAGAATACTGTCCCTGACAATTGAAGATTTGAATTTGTTTTCATATCTCATTTTGATGTGAAAATGAGAATGGGAAACAATTATTTTTCGCTTTGATCCTGACAAACGCGACTTATTAAAATTAAGCTTAATATAATTATTATAATTTAATTTAACTTTTTTTTATGTACAAATTCACTTAATAAACAAATTTTAGTTCCTTTTTTTGATAACATTTATTATTTTATTATTTTATATATTAATAATATTTATATTTTAAAAAATAAATCTTAAATAATTTTGATAAAAAATATAGAAATGTTAACAAGGTTTGTCAAAAAACCGTACATTATAAAAATAGCACAACACCTTAAAAGTTTTAATTATTTATTTTAATTTATTTTATTAAACATAAAATTTATATTAATTATAATTTATTAATAATTAGAAATAGAAAAATTAAATTTACCATTTTTTTAGGTGATTGAGCTAATTTTAATTAATTTTAACAAATAAAAAAAAACATTTTTAATAACATTGAAAAAACTTAAAAATAAAAATAATTTTTGATATACTAAAAGATTTTTAAAAATATATATATTTTTTTTTAATAAGGCTTCAGTTTCGTTGCAAGACATTAATTTTTTTATTTAACTTTTTTTGCTATCAGAAAAATTTAAAAAAAAAAAACGAATTCCTTTAAATTGTAACAAAAAAAAAAATTAATTTAAAATTTAGAAAAAGTGAGCAAAAATTAAAAAAAAAAGATTCAGTCTGACTCCGATTTATAGAAATATTCGATAATTTTTTTTTTTGTAAATTTACTTAAATTTTGACAAAATTGTGAATTATATAAATATATAGTAGATTTTTTTTTAAATTTTTGTAAGATTTTTTTTTTTAGATTTAAATTATTTTATTTACAAATATACAAATATATATAAAACCAGAACGAGATTTTACAATTTTTATTACTCGTTCAGAGTAAAATATATTTTTTTTTTTTCAAAATTACTTAAAAGAAAAATTTTCTCAAATGCAATGTCAACTTTCGATTCATAGCAAATTAGAAGCCCGTATAGCGAAATTTTTAGAATTGCTTTCAGTTTAATATTTGGCATCGCATTACAAATTATTATATTTACACCCATAAGGCATTAATTATTTAAAAAAACAAAAACGAAATTTCAGGTCTACATCCACAAAACAATTAAAATTTATAATATTGCAAATATTTATCTTAAAATTAGAAGTAAAATTTTCTATTAAAATTTTTTTATCCTTAAAAATTAACATAAAATTAAGCAATAATATTTAAAATTAAATAATTAATATTATTTTATTTATAATTTTAATATGTATATAAATGCCCCTAAAATTAAAATAATAAAAAAAAGCTTTTATAAATTTAAAATGTCCTTGTATTACATTTATTATTTGTTTTTTTCTCCAAATTTTTCAAAAATTCTTTTTCTGTAATATATTTTATAAATTAGTAATATTTTTTATATAGCATTGACACAATGCAAAAAATTTGTTTATGTATATAGTTAAATTTTCTGTTTAAAAAAGAAAAACCCACAGTTATTACTCTAAAAAAAATGCATTTAAAATAATAATCACACTCACTCATACACTCATACACTCAGAACATACACTCAATTAAGATTTACATAATAAACACTCAAATCCACATTACATAAATTAAACATAAAAAATGCACATATTTAGACACGACACATAAACACATTTTTTTTTGTTTTGTTTATTTCATTTTTTGTAAAACTGAGGGTAAAATTAATTTTATCTTGGTTTTAAATCAAATTTACGACGACGTGATATATCATCGGTTTTCTCAATAATAACAGCGGCAGGATTAATAATTGTTGTAGATGTTGTTGTTTGTGTTGCGGCAGCAATTGTTGTTATTGAGGCAGCAGAATGATTTTGTGTAAGAGGTTTATTTGTTGTTGTTATTGTATGATGTTGTAAATGAGCTTCATATTCATTTTGTATATTTTCAAGCATTTCTTTTTGCTCATGATGTTCTTCCTAAAATATTTATAGTAATTAATTTTTTTTTTAATATTTAAAATATTTTAATTATTTGGATAAAAACAAACATACGATAATCTCTTCCAATTGATTTTGTGAATTAACTATTGGATATGTGATACAATGTTCACGTAATTCTGTTGTAGCTGTTTCAATTTTTGATAAGGAACGATTTATTTGTACAAATGAATTAGACAAAACTTGTTTTAATTCTAAAAAAATGAATTTGAATAAAAAAATTGTCTAATTTGAAAAATTTTGTATCGAAAATTATTTTACCTTCATGTGGACTTAATAGTTCTTTAGGTGAATTAATTGTTCTATTATCCTCAATATTATTGCCGATACTATCACCATAATTCAAACCACCATTATTTCTTCTTTTTACAGCAATATTACTTCCACAATCACTTATATCATCAGTTGATGTACGTATTCTTTTTAAAACTGAAATTGGTTGACAAATTCGATTATCAGCATAGGATATTATTGTTGCTGTTGTTGATGATGGTGATTGAATTTGTTCAGATGTTTTTCTTTGACTATCTGGACTATTTAAATTATATTTATTACCACTAATATTTTCATAATAATTAGATGAATTTGGTAATGGTGGTATACGACAATCTTTCTCATTATATTCAAATATTTCTTCTTTAATTGGTGGCGTTAATTGTTGTATTACATTACCACTTTTATATAGTACAGATGGTCGATTATGTTGCTGTTGTTGAATTTGCTGTTGTTGTTGAATTTGCTGCTGCTGCTGCTGTTGTTTCTGTGTACAATTTTCAATTGGATAATCATCATTTGATTTATCTGTTGTATAACTACAAATTGATATTGTACGTTGCTTCGGACAATAAACATTATTATTATTAATACTAGAATTACTATCATCATCATCAGCATCTTCAGCAGCATTTAATTGATATTCTGATTGTGGTGAATTTTTAATTTTATTTAAACGAAAATTATTTGCAGCTGTTACATTAACAATTCGTACACTTTCTGATATTGATGATTTAATGGATGATGCTTCAGGTGCTATTAATGATAATGGTGGTGATTTTGTTTGCCGAATTAATGGTGTATCAGTTTTCCGGCAACCACTATTTTTATTAATTTGTGTATTTGTTGTTTGGCCACCATCTATTGATTTATATGAATCGGTATCATCATTCAAATCATCATCTGTTTGTTTTTGTAAATTTTGTATTAAATATATAACAGCTTTTTCTAATTGTTGTGGATTATCACAAGCTGGTGCATCACTAACTGATTCAGGTATTTTTGTATTTATTATTATTGAAAATTTATTTTTCATTTCTTGTACACGCCGTTTGCCTTCATCTTCGTTAACTAATGTATTAACACAAACAAATGAATGTACTTTATTTGTATCTTTATCAATTTCTAAATAACCGCGAGTTCGTAAATAAATGAATCGTCCAGTACGGGTTAATAGACGATAACATGATTCACCATATGAACTATTTGAATCATACACTAGAAAAATATAAAATGAAATTAAATATATAATTTCTTTTATGAAATTAAATTTATCTTAGACTCACTTTGTCTTAAAGCTACAATAACCCATCTTACATCATCTTGATGCATAAATGTAAAAGGACTTAAACGTATTACTTCATCTGTCATATAACCAGCTACTAATGATATTCTTTGATCGCATTGTATAATACGTCCATCAATTAAATGTCGTGTCTTATATTCATAATAATTTGCTTCTAATAAACGATCCATTACTTTTGGTGGTTTAATTATTCGAGCCATTGCAACAAGAACCTGAAATTTAATCATTGAAAATTTATGTAATTTAATGGGATCATTTAAATAATATTTTTTTAAAGAATTTAATTATGAAACCTCGTATAACCTTGCTAACAAAACAGAAATTGCATTGCATCAATTTCTATTATTAAATCTTTATACATAATATAAATTAAGAAATTTTAATTTTAAATATTTTCTTGCAACCAAGGCAAAAATAAATCAAATTTCATTAAAGATTAATTTCCCCTGTGGCTTTAATAAGCCAAGAAGGACATTTAAAATAAATATTTTATTTTATATATTCACTTACAATATCATTTCCACTTATACTATGCAATGGTATTGAATCATCTCTTCCTCTTGCACGTCGTATTAATTGTAAACCGGACGGATATGTACTTGATTTAACACCACGTGGTGCTGAATCGGCCCGACGAAAACAACCATCAATTTTAACAATTTCATATGTTGTTGGTTCACTTCGTGGTGTTGCTCTTGATAATCTATATATGTATATATATTAAAACAGTAGAAATGATTTAAAATGTTTAAAACTTATCTAAAAAAAAATAATTAACAAACCTTAATGTAAAATTCCTTCTGTCTTTACTTAATCTATGATCAATTTCCTTTTCCTCTTCAGCTGTTCGAGGTCTGGGTTCACCGTTTTCCTCTTCCGGTTGTATATCAAACAGATTTTCTAAATCAGTTGGTATTAATTGATTTTTAAGCATTGTATGATCATCAGGATGCGTGATGTTTAAAATATTTTGACCAAATAAATCAGTCTATAAATAATATTAATAAATATATATTAAATTTTTGGAAGAATATTTTTGTGTTTTACAAAAATTACAAAAAATTGAATTTCAGAAAATAAAAAATATTTTAAAGTTTAGTCAAAACAATTGTGTTGTGATTGCTAATAAATGAATCAAGAGGAAAAACAGACGGAACAGACGGAAGAAATAAAACAAACATTTATAGGAAATATAAAAATTAATTTAATGCAATTATAAAATGCAAAAAAAAAAAAAAATTGCAAAATTTTATCTCTGATAGAAACAGAGCTGTAAAATATACAAAGTTGTTATATTCTTTATAAAAATTATGATTAAATATGAATACGAAATGTATATGATATACTAATTTGATCTTTTATCAATTTAAATTGGTGAATTTTCAAACTAAAGACCAACCAATTTAATTGTAAAATGCTAATTATTCAAACTGCAAAATTTCAGGAAGAAAATTTATAATATCAATTTGACGACCTATGTTTTAATCAAGAAGCTGTAATTTATTGATAGTTTGGTATATTACAGAAACACTTAACTAAAAATCAACATTCCTATATTCCACTTGCAGCGATGTTGATTTTAATATAGATATTTATGTTGACTTTAATACTAATAGTTTATTTTTCCTGGTTTATCCTTTTAATTGAAAAATCTTGGACAATTTTTTTTTTTTAATTTAAATTTTCCATTTCAAATTATTTACTGTGTCCATCATCATGCCAATACCAATATTGATGATAAAAATATATATGTATTATTGAAATAGTGTATAGTGTATTTTCCGTTGCATTCCAAATTCCAATAGATTTTTTTCTATTAAAAATTCTCTTAACTATTATAGTCTTTATTTTTCTTTACTACGTGCTTATCAATAAATGCACATTACTCGCACAAAATCACGAACATTCAAAATGATCTGTTTTCTATAATACATATCTACATAGAGTTACAGAGTAAAGTATTATATATTTATTTTCAAATTCAAAATCAGTAAAAAAAAAAAATTCAAAATAAAACTAACAAATCTTTAAAAAAAAAATATATTTTCTGCATTTTTGATTGTCACGTAGAAATAGCACGCGTAGCAAAAGCACCCCTGGAATATTTCATAGAAAAAATATGATGAAACTCAATGGGAGGGCGAGAATTTTATTGACAATGATTTCGTGGTATATAAATATAATAGAGAGAAGAATCACCAGCAAATTGGAGAATGATGAAATTGTATATATATATATATCTATTATATATCAATTTGCATCATCGTTGATTAAGTATATTGGTAAATATAATATTGCGAAGCATTAACCACACAATCTTGGTAATAATACAGAATAATAATAATAATAAAAAAAAATAGGACATATTTTTTTTTTGCAAAAGTCTTGATAGAAAAAAAACCACCCTAAAACACAAAATGGTACAAAAGTCACATGGGGATTCTTTTATACAATATTGAATCGGAAATTATAAATATAATAATTTTTATTATGGAGTAATGGAGTAGTTTTGTTGGTTTTTACTGGCGGGGGCATAAAATGATTTTTGTGAGGGAGTTTTTTTTTTGGGGATCATGAATGATGTTTTATTTTTTTTTTTTCATTTTTGTGCTGATTTCTCAGAAACAGAAAAAGAAAATAAAATAAAATTATAAACAAATACAAAACAGCAAAAAATTATTTTCAAAAGAAATTTTTATGTTATTTTAGTTCTTTTTTTTTTTATATTTCATTTTGCAAGAACAGGACATTATTAATTTTTGTATGATGATGGGTTAGAGTTAAACCACCTGGGGATTTAAAGATGATTTTTGTTTTTGCGTTGTTGGTTGATTTTTTATATATTGTTATAATTCAATTTATTTATATTTACTTTTTTTTTGGTATATTAAAATATAAATATACGAGAGTTTGTTTAAACGTTAACGAAAGTATAGAAATTTTCTTCGAATTTTTTTAAAAAAAGGACTTTACGAAGTTATTACAAGGGCATTAATATTTTTCATTCATTCTACTGTCTTAGACTTTTAAATGTTAACGATAATTTTTCTTTTAAATTATTTACTTAATAAATTAATTTGTTGTCAAAAAGTTTGAAGAAACTTTGTAATTTAACAATTGTTTTGTTATTACGAAATTGAAATTCTAAATTCTAAAATCATCGTAAAATTTTAATAATAAAAAAAAATATTATTTAATTTACACGTGTACGCACATTCTTTTCATATCTCTGTATTTTTTAGGAATCATATTATAAATTATTTAATTATAATTTGTTATTTATGTATGTACATAAATAAAATATATAATTTATTTATTTTTTTTGCATATTTTTCATATTTTCGGAATAACATTATGAATTAAAAATGCAATATAATCAAAAATAAATAAATTGTTTTGATTTTTTTTTTTTTTTTAGTTTATTTTATTATGAAATTTATTATGTTATTTATTTGCTAAAAAAACAAAATTTCTAACAAATTTTTTATGGTTTAAATTATTGACAATATTAGCAAATAAATTTATACCAAATAAATTAAATTATATACTTTACAATCAATTAGTCAGATATTTTTGAATCAGCAACAATTTTTCAAATATATATACATAAATTATTGTAGAAATTCGAGATTCTTTTTCGAAAAAAAAGAGGTTTGAACTTTGTACTGAATCAAATTTTTAATATTAATTCAGTAATTTGATTATTAATTGATAATTTAGTTATATTTAAAAAAAAAATTGATTTTTTCTTTGATTTTCGAATTACTATTAGCTGCGTTTTTTTATCCTTACGTTGCTCTAATCGTCTAAGCTATATAAAATGAATAAAAAAACGATGTAGAGCAAAGGGAAAATAAGATTTGGAATTTATTGAATCATTTTCGCCCACTTTGTTGACATTTTTAAAAAATCTAATTTTCAATATTCAAACATACGAAACGAAGTAGCTTTACTTTTCAAATTTATAGTTACCATATTTTCCATAATTTTCCCATTAATTTCCCTTTACTCTACAGTACATGTTGTTTTTGATAATTATGTAGAGGTACAACAACAACAACTATACAGATACTCAACTCACTACTCTTATAGAGTAGAGTAGGAATAAAAAAACGCAGCTAATATATAAAATTTCTTTTAAAATAATTATTTAAAAAAAAAAAGAGAACATAATTTACCTGACAATGACCAAGATGTTGTTCAACACTTGGTGATATTAGCACAATTTGTCCCCGGCAAGTAACAGTTAATAAAAAACCATCTAATAATTTCATAAGTGAATCAGTTAACATTAAACCATTTTTTGACGAATTATCATCATTTGCCGAATTTTCAAACATTCTTCCAAATACTAGAAATTCAAGAAGAAAAAAAAAACAAAAGTAAATAAATTAATAATAATTAAATTTACAAAAAATAAAATTAATTATATTTTACCATAACGTATCCTTAGACCATGGGCAGAATATCGAAGTACTGCAGTTTTATCTACACGTCTTGGTGATTCAGCAACATGAGGTACCATTGTAGCTAAATCTGCTATAGATCCATTTAATTTATCACGTCTTTGTTTTTCTGCACGATTTCTTGCTTCTCTTCCATTACTATTTACACAAAAAGAAAAATGAAAAAATAAATAAATAAGAAAATAGGACGATAAACAAGGATATTATTTAATTGTATAATAAATAGGAAAGATAAATAAATATGAAAAATTAGATTTTTAAATTAACATTTATTTTATATATTATATTTTGATTTTTTATATATTTTTGTTGTTTATTGAAGTGGGTTTATTTTTAATACCCATGAACTTTTCAATTTTTGTAAATGTTTTTTTTTTTTTTGTTTTGTTTTTGTTTAGCTTTTCTATTTAGAAGCTCGTGTTTTTTGTTAAACGAATTAAATATTTCCTTTTTTGCATAAATAAAAATATTAAAAGATAATTTTTCATTGAAATAATAATTATTAATTATTATTATTTTATCTTTTTCGGTTGTATTTAGTTTATAAAAATGATGACTTTGATTCCATTTTTCATCAATAAAATTTTCCAAAACAAAATGACAAAAATATTTCCAAGGAAAATAATTTGATAAATATTTTTTATTTATAAATTTTTACTTGTTTGTAAATATTATACATAAACTTTACAATTGTGTTATTTTAAAATTACGTGTTAATTATGGAATGAATTAATTTTTTCATGTAAAATTTATTGTAATATAAATTTTAGTTTGGATAATTTTGTAAAATGTAAATTAAGTTTTAACCCTTTAATACTGATAACTATTTGAATGTTGACTACGTGTCATCATACATGTAATTCTATTTATATTAAATTTTAATGAATAATTTCTGAATAAATGTTAATATCTTATTGAAACGATTGTCATTAGTGTTCTAGAAATATATAATTAAAAATGACATTTTCACAAATAATATGTCACCTCACCGTATACAACAATATAGCCTCTCCAATGCACAATATGGTTCAAGGTAAAAGTTTTTCTCTCTATTTATTCTAACATTAATAAATGTTCCATCGCAAAACCAACAATTCAGATAGGGTTAAAAAAAATACTACCTTAAATTATTTATATCATAAATTGATGCACTTATTTTACAAATTAATATGTAAATATTTCATTTCAAATTGTCAATCAAAATTTTAAATTAATTTTACCATAAAATTTCTATAAAAATTTATCATTTTCTATTATGTATAGAATTCGAAATAAAATTATGCTAAATTTTTAAAAATAAAATTAATTTTTATATATAAAAAAAAATTATCGTTTAATTTTGGTTTTGTCAAACCACAATTGTAAAAATTTCAATTTATTTTCAACAAAAAAAAAACATATTTTTAAAAAATTATAATAATAAAATTATTAAAAACTAATTATACTTATTATTTGCATATACCTAAATATGTATCTATTAAATAATTGAGTTTTTTTTTAGAAAAAAAAGTCTATGTGTTTTCCACGCATATTACAAAAAAAGAGCAATAACTAAATTTTTTTTGCTGTTTGCCAGTTTAACTTTAACTCATCCCCCAACATACAACATAAAAAAAAAAACGACCTACGCATCATATAAAGAATTACCCCATTTAAAGAATATAACAAAAAAAATTCTCTTTATATATTAGTATTTGTTATACAGATGTTTTTCAATTCAACTTTTATGTACAAAATTTAAATATGTTTAGTTTATATTTTACTTAACCAAAAAAAAAAAAAAATGTTGACACAACCAACTACCACAAAAGAAAGATTTTTTTTTTTTACTCAAAAATGACCTTGTATATTTTTCAGGATCTAAAATTATTATTATACAATCAATAAAAACAGAAATGATAAAGATTGTATACCAACACGCACTTCAAAGTTTTAGGACGTCAAAACATACATACATATATGTACTGTACATATGTATGTATATAATATAAAGTTTCCCTCCAATTTATTCAACCCTGGGAAATAAATTCAACTATACCAATAAATATACCAACAACAAAAAAAAGAACCCCTAAAACATAAGCCCAAAGTTTCGTTACGAGAAAATTTCGACAGAAAAATAATATATTTTCATTATTATTATATAGTCTGACAAGGAAAATGAAAGAATACAGAAAAAAAGTCTTCATTTTGTTAGCTGGAAATTTAAAAATAATTATTTTAAAAAAAGGACCTTTTGGTAGAATATGTTGCGCACAAGTTTTATATACATATTTTTTTTTTGGAAAAACACAAGAAAAAATATTATTTGATTCTCAAGTTTTGAAGTTGTTTTTGATCAAGGAATTTTTTATTTTTTTTTCTCGATACATTTCATTTTTTTGGATACAAATAAAAACTTTGGAAAGAAAATGATTAAATAAATTTCCTCTTGGTATTTCAAGATTAAATTAATTAAAACATTTAGTAGGTAATATTGATATTATATTAAGTTGTGAATTAAGACGGAGGTGAAGGAAATAAAAGAAAACTTATTTTGGGTTAGTAAAAATAAAACAGGATATTGGAAATAAAAAGAAGAAAAGAAACGGAAATTGAATTTTTATTTTTTTTTTGGGTAAATATTTATAAGGTTATTTAAATTATATTTTTCAAATAAATTTACGTTTTTTTTTTTTGTGCTATATATAATATAAATTACTTTGTACCATAATGGACAGGAAAACATTATTGGCTTTTTATGGTATTTTATCTTACTATTATATATTTTTAGGTTACGATATTTATCCCCTAAATTATCGTAATTTTTAAGGACAATAACAAATTAAATTTTGAAATTTAAGTAATAATTTTGTTAAATTTAAATATTTACATTAATTTTTGTAATAAATATAATATTAAAAATCTTTTTTTTAAAAGTCAGTGATGATCTCACATTTATTTATTTATACCGAACACAAAATTATTGGATCGAAAATGTGCAACAGGTTAAAAATAAGTGACTTAGTTATTTTAAAGAAATTTGTCGAAAAAAAAGTAAAAAATTAAAAATTGACATTTCAGTTTTATATAACAATAAATTTTATAATTAAATGATTATTTTCTAGAAATTACAAAAACGTAATTTGTCTATACATACATATGTATCGTTTTTCGAATTATAATTTTATGTCTTATTTTTAATCTCATGTAGGCGGTAAGGCCGAACTTAAAGGATTTGACTTAAATTTAAGAAAAGAAGTCTAGTAATTTATGTTAATTCTATTATAATAAAGAAGCCAAAAAGAAAGGTAGAAATAAAAACTGTCTATAAAAAAAATATTATATCGCAAAAAAAATCATTTTGATTTTAAAATCCTGAAGACTTTCCAATCCTCCTTTATATTTAAAAAGTCAATCAACGAAACGATCAACTTTTAATATTTTAAATAATTTCTTATATAAAATGTATAAATAAATTCACTTATCTTATAATTTAAATATTAAATGAAAAATGAGATTTAAATTATAAATTATAGGCTTTTCTATATTTCGTTTTTTTTTTTTTAATTTAGGGTATCATTACATTATCAAAAAATTCCCTTATTCAAAATTTCTTCAAATATATCGTCGTTAAAATAATATTTTCTCATTTAATTTGTAAAGGTACATAAATATTTCGCTTATATTTTGGTAAGAGCATAAAATTTTCCAAATAAATATACAAATACACAACACAACGACTAAAAATCATGTTGTGAATTACAAATTATCCTTTATATATACATAAATATATAAAAATGTATATAAGTACATAAATATACATAAAGAAAATTTCTGAATAAGTTAAGAAACAAAAAAATATTTCGCAGAACTTTTCTAATAAATTCAAAAAAAAAAAAAAAAAAAGGAAAATTTTTTTAAAGGACTTTATATTGTTGATATTTTTTTGCTATCCAAAATCAAAAACAATTTAAAGTATAATTTTCCCAATTTTCCATTTCGAAGAAAAACTTTAAAATAAGTTAACAAACAAAAAAAAAAAAAAACAAATATTAAATTTTTATTAAGAAAGTTTTTTTCTCAAATGATTTTATTTTTTGTTTTCGAACATTTTCTTTTTTTTTTTTTTGAAAATGAAACTTCTAAGAATTTTCCTCAAACTCCCATCAAATGATCCAGAAAAAAAAAATGGTACATGAAAAGTAAATTATAAAAATATAAAAGAAGATGAATTTTTTTTTCAATCTAATTAAAAAGGAAGAAATTTTTTTTTTAGTAATTAGAAACGTTAAGAGGAAAAAAAAAAATACTAAAAACATTAAAAAAAAAAGAAAAAACAAACAAAAATTTTCCCAAATGACAAAAAAAAAAAACAAAATTATTTATTTATTTTGTCCTGAATTTATGTCAAATTTTTTTTATCCTTGAGAATATTTTTTTTTTAAATAAAAACCACAGTGTCCTTGAATACAAATACATATAATAATTATTTTATATATATATAAAGTATATAGAAATATGTTATTTTCAAATTATGTTATAGTCCTTGTCCGTACGATTAAATCCTCCACATAGTAAAAAATAAAACATAAAAATTTAATATAAATAAATAAAACAAAATTTTTTTCTATATTTAACTGACGGACTAATAGCTTTAATTTGTTTCTATTTTTTTTTATTATCCTTGGTATGCACATACTAAATATATAACATTTATTTATACATACAAAATAAATATGTACACCTGTTCGGTTTTCATTATCTCCTGGCGGCATGTATCAAATTTAACAGGACACAATAAAACCAGAATGAACAAAAATATAAGAAACTAATATAAAAATTTAATATAAAAACAAGAAAAGAATTTGTTTTGTTGGCCTGAGAGGATCTGATGGCTACAAAAAAATTCAACTTTCGAAAAAGTTTGTTTTGTTATTTAGAAATATCAACAAAAAAAAAATGTATACATATATTGAAACGAATACATAAATTAAATTAAAGTTGTACATAATAATAACAATAATACAGGGTGATTTCGGAAGTAAATTGGTTTATTAAAAAATAAAGTTCAATAAATGGTCAAATGAAATTCAAATTATATACCTACAAGAATATACAAGAATTGGTTAGATAAGATGGAGAAGTTTATATATTATATGTTGTGATGTTGCTAACACAATGTCCTATTTCGTCCTTTTCGTATGGTAAAAATATATAGATCAGATCAGATGTACTTTCACTTATCATTCAACATAGTTTCAGTTATAATATAATTATCCTCATACTTGTCTTAATTTAAAGCTTAAGCGTCGCGAAAGTGAGTGGTCTCAAAACCGCGCAATTGCGCCAATTGGAGTCACCTGTCATAATAGTTCGGGTACTCGCCACTTAAACTAATCAACATCTGAGAAGTTTCTCCTATAGAACTCAACCTAAACACCGGCGTACGGCGTATGGCGTCTGTCAAAATCGATATTGGTACATACATTTTGTATTGGAGCACCCGAAATACGCGACGTACGTATACGCCGAGAATTGGAATTTCCAATTTTGACGGGCGTATAAAATTTTTTAATTTGATTTTTGAAATTTAGCAAAAAGAAACATTGATCAAAACATTTTTAATGTATATAAATGTGGCATTTTATTACGGTATACGCTGGCGTATAAGCGTATCGACGTATATACGCCATACGCCGTACGCCGGTGTTTAGGTAGAGCTCATATGTATAATGTATATATTCTATTGTATTATAGAACGAACATTCCAATATTTTGTGAAACACACTATATATACATATTTATGGTATATGTACAAAAAAAAATTTGTTTTTTTATGAAAAAAATAAAAATAATTTTTTTTAACGTATTTTAAGGATGATACTAAAAAATAACAAATTCGTACATGCGTACGATTAAAGTGTTCTCCAGGATTTATAATACATAAATAAATTAAATATAATATACTTAACAATTATGTATTTCTTTTATACTAGTGCCATATAAGAAAAAATCCATTTTTTATATACGAAAACAAAATTTTATGGTTTTTTTTTCCTGGATAAGAAAAATCCTATTTCACATATATATATATATATAATAAAGCTGATATGTGTGTACCAAGGATATAAAAGAGAAATATATATGTACATACATACATAATGATGTGTATATATATTCTTATATTAATTTGTTTAGAGAGAAAATGAAACTAAAGTGGAGCTTATTACCAAACAAATGTTCAAATTTTGTCTTTTTTTATTTTGCTATCTAAATTGAAAATAATTGGATGAAAAGTTTTTTGAAACGAAAAAAAGAAAAAAAAGAAATGGTTATAATAGAATCAACGAGGGGTAGACAATTAGACGACATTATTATTATACTAATAAATTTTAAATATTCTCGTAAAAAGG
Source organism: Empis stercorea (assembly GCA_949752835.1). NCBI lineage: Eukaryota > Metazoa > Arthropoda > Insecta > Diptera > Empididae > Empis > Empis stercorea. The sequence goes on along the minus strand of OX457085.1, from coordinate 18,575,752 downwards.
GGGTGAGGTATATTGTATATATAACAACAATAAACAAAAATATTAATAATTTAAAAATTTATGTACATTTATTATTTTTATATGTAAATTATATTAACAAATATAAATATTATTTTTGTGAAATTTCGATAAGAAATTATTTAATTTTTTCAGCAAAATTTTTTTTTATTAAGAAATATTTTGAATTGATTATTTTGATTGGAAACAAGTTCATCGTCAATTAAGCGGTGCTTTAAAAAATAAATTCCTTAGATTATTTTAAAATTTGTGAAATACCTCAGTTTTAATATTCGTTTCTAATTTTTCAGATATTCCAACTATTATAATAGAGATACTTAAATCTTAAAGTAATATCTTGAATTAAAACAAGATGAAGAAATCTCTAATCTAATGTATGGGAGAAAAGCGATGAATTGGTATCATTTTCAACTTTTGAAGTTTTCCCACTTTTACGAGAGATGATTTTCTGATATAGACTAAAATTATTAATGAACTATTCAAAAATATACATATAAATTAAAGGTAATCTTGGACTGCATTATTAGCTGTTTCTGCATACAATAGGACACCACATTTTTGATATTATATTTTGTAGTGGTGATTTATATGGCTAGTGATGAAAGTAACTATAAATTAAGTCGAATTCGCTTTGATTTTCTCTTCCAGTTTTTAAATTTTGCAATTTTATGCTTCATCAACTAATCAAAACATTTTCTTTTTTTATATTCAATAAACCAATTTTGAAAGTTTCGTTTTGCCTCTAACACATAACTATATGACTATATTTATTACATATTGGGTTACATTACAAAAAAATTATTTGTTATATTATATAGTACATAAAAGGTTTATATTCTCATTGAGAAATCAAACTCTTTGAAAAATAATTTTGCGAAACCGAAGACATAATTAAAATAACAAAAACACTTTAATTAAAAATAAATACAAAATTACAAAAATTTTAAAGTTCCAAATGAACAAAGTTAAATAGAAATTTTTTTTTTGTGTGTGTTGGAATAGATAAAAACATTAAAAGGTAAGAAAAAAATTGAGATGTCAAAATAATGAAAATCCTTTTTAGAAACATCATAAAAAAATACTTATGTACGAATATCATTTTTATATGAGTGGTTAAATAAGAATTTTTAGGTTTTCGTTTTGAAGCTTTGATTTACTAATAAACATGGAATTTTACTAAATTATATATGTAAAATCATCTAAAATTATCTATCAGATAAAAAAAAACTAAAAACATAAATTTTGTTTTATATACTAAAAATTTTGTGTTTATTTTTTTGAGTAGGGTTGATAACAAAAATATATATAAATAAGATTAATTATAATAATAATATTAATGTTTTTCTTTTCGTTTTTAATGTCCTACCAATTAAATCTGGAAAAGACATGCGATTTTTCTCTTTTCTAAATATTTTTTTATAATCATTTTTCTTATGGGGAATTTGGAATTTTTTTTTTTTTTTTGGTAATACATATAATAATTATTTTAAATATATATTTAATTGAAGGTTTTCCATTTAACCCTGCCTGATGATGAATTTTCTGAGAAAAAGAAATTATGAGAATATTCATTTAATTTTCCAATTTAAATGAAAATAAGAAAATGTTTTTTTTTTTTATTTTAGAAATTTATTTATATAAATGTAATTTAAATTATTTATATTAGATTAATTTGTGGGAATTGAACGCCCACTAATATTTTCTAATTTTCTGTAATTTTTGTTAATTAAATTCACAATTCTAATAGGTATATGTTTTATTTATTTGAAATATAATTGTAATTGTTCAATGATTATCAAATATAAGTATATTAATAATTTGCTCATGTATTACTCTCATTTAAATTATAAATTAATAGCTAAGTTTTTACTTGTCAATATAATTACCAGATTTATGTTTTACCATTTTCTAAGCATAAGCATAAGAAATAGTAAATTTATCAGATAATAATCAAAAAACTGTCAAAAAAATTAAGTAAAAAATAACTGAATAATCTATTTTAGAATTGTATATATATATGTACATATAAATTTTGTTAATTTGTATACTTAATATATTGATAATTACATAAAAGCACACGATTATTTTTAATATTTTAAAGAGGATTTGAAAAAAACTTGAAATATTAAATAGATACAAATATTTATTGTAAATTTTGTATAAATACACGTGCGATGATAAAAACTACATAATATTAATTTTCACATATCTTTACTTAAAATCTAATTTTAATTATCTTAATTATCTCATTATTTCAATTGATTTAAAACCTAAAAATACCAAAAACGATGAAAATATTTTCATTATGTAGAATCAACTAATAAACTATATAAATTTTCATTATACATACTTGAATAATTACATATGCTGATATTATCATACTAAGAATTTCTATTTTAGTTATTCATATAAAATTTAGTTTAAATGTCACATATATTATTTTCTTAATTTGTCAGATACAAGAATTAAAATAATAATTTAATTTAATTTTCTTTGTATATAAGATAAATAAACTTCCTTCTCTCTGCGTACTTCAAAAATGTTTATGTTTATTATTCGTAAAAGGTAAAAGTAACATTTTATTATAATGTATCAGAAAATAAGTAAATTTATATGTACCTACGTTTATGTATATGTAAAATCCTTTTTCGAATAAAATATATTAGTATTATATTTAAGAGGATTCACTGTTTTATTTCAATTATACTTGAACTAATTATGATAATTGGAAATATGATGTTCATCCTTAGCAACATAAAAAGATTATATACTTACTATACGTTTAAGTTAATTGCAATTGTTAGTGATCTTCTAACAAATGTAAAATACTTATATGTATGTATATGTACAGATATAAATTTAATGTAATAGAATTGTCTAATTAAAATTTTTAGGTTTTGTGGTTGAAATAATTAAGTAAAATTTTATATATATTAAAGTAATTATAATAAAACCATGTACTTAAAATTGTTACGCATCAATTGGTATAATCTTTGCCAAGTAATATAGTATACATATTACTAAATAAGGATAGAGCACGTATCAATATTTCAAAAAAAATATAGATAATAAGATTGGTTTAAATTAATTTGAAATATTTAATATAATTTTTGATTTAACTGCTAACAAAATATATGTCAAAGAGTATGACGTAATCAAGTGATAAATTTTCACTCAAAAACTAGTCATTGTTTACTAAAATAATGAAAAATATAATAAAAATTGTAATCTAAATTCAAATATAGTAATTCTATTAATTATTATTAAAATTTTATGAATTTACGTCTTTCTTTTTAATTTAGGTTAAGCAGTAAGTCTACTTCTGTATTCAAATTTCCATAAATAACAAAAATAATGTAAATAAAAAAAAGAGTCAATTACTCCTTGTGTAAATTTAAATTAATTTCTTCTTTTTTTTTGCATTTTCATTTTAATTTCAATTTAAATTGTTTATGGTTTTTGGTTTCGATCGAATTGCAAATTGTGGTGTGATTAAATATTACACCATAAAATAAAAATTGTTACACCTACATGAAAATAAGGAAAAATAACAAAAGTGATTAAGAATACTAAAAATAATAAATATCAAGCAAAAAAAATCTCTCGGCTAGACTAAACATTTCTAGTATTTAAATTTGATAATCTACTCTAATAGCGTATTATTAAATAGCAATGACCTATAACATAAAAAATATTATAGCATTTTTTGATAAGCAAAAGCTGCGCTCTGTAATAAGAAAATGTAGATTTACAAATTGAATTTTCTGCGTGGAATTTTCCTGGATCATGAAGAAAGATTAGTGATGCAATTTTAGTTAAATATTTTATATAAAAAAGAATTTACGTTCGTTAGCAACTTAAATTGCATTAAATTACAATTTTTTATCGGTACATTAACATTAGGAAGTTTTCGATTGACGTAAATATCTATAAGTTAACAAAAATTAGTCATGGATAGTGATTAAAAATTTAAAGAATCATTATTATAAAATCAAATTATTTGAAAATAATAACTTTAATTACAAAATGATTATTGTGAAAGAAGTTCGCTTCTTAAACAATAATGCTTCCCATGTGTATAATTATTTACCAATTTCTTTTCAGACACAATTTTTGCGTTCTCTTGACTACACAATCTACACTTTCTACACCTTTTTTAAATCGGCGCAAAAGTGTACACTGTACACTTTTGTACACTTTTCTACAAGGTGTAGAAAGTAGAGATGTAATTAATTTTTTTTTTAACTTTTTAAGGTGGAAATATATACTTACTATTCGTCAATTAAATAATGTTTTAATCACAAATTATGGAAAAAAGTATAACAATTTAAAATTATAAAGAATTTTGTCAGGGTGCGTAGGTTTTTTGCATAAAGTAGGTTTTTTGCATATCATACACTTTCCTACACCACATATTTTTGACAATTCCCACCATGGTGTGGTGTAGAAAAAAAATTTGAGAAAAGAAATTGGTAATTATTTATTAGAATGTATATTAGAATGTATATGTATGTACTAAGAAAATAATGTTTTCCAACTATTAATAATCTATTAACTTATTTAAACAAAAAAAAAGGATTTTCATTATTTTGACATCTCAATGGTTTTAGTGAAATTTAGATTGAAAATTAACTATTTTATAATTAGTGACGTTTGTGGTGAATACTTTTAATGCAGAGAATTGCAATTTGTAAAGTCAAACTCTTATAGGTTTATTCTTAATTTTTAAATGCGTGATTTCAATAGAATTATGTAAATCTATTTTATGCAAATTTATGTAAACAATTTTTTTTTTATTACTTTTGTGGTTTTTTTGGTATATTAAATCTATTACTTATACAAATTTTTATATTTTGTGTTAAAACAAATTAAACTAAACTATCGAAAAAAAATGAAATGCCTTCGAAATATTTAAAAATAAATTTCTCTTAATATTTTACTACGAGTATAAGTAAAATTTTCTAATTTATGCATGAATAAGTAAAACAATAAATAATAAATAATAAGCTTTAATGCGATAATAACTTTTATGTTATTTTAAAAAATAAATAAAAATAAAATAATTTTTATTATATTTCGTTCATAATTCTAAATTGCACTTCCGCATTTTGCCTATAATGCAATTTAACAAAAAAAAAATTATTATTGATAAAATTTTTGAAATACTAAATGAAAAGCTTCTTAATTGTAAAAAAAAAATATATATTATTTACGCTTTATGTACGTACAATGTAATCTGTGTAAAAAATTGATTTAGCGCAACTAAAAATTAGGCGTCATTTGCTTTTTATTTTTTTAAATTTTCGTCATTTCAATTTTTCAGTTTTTCTTTTTGCTGGTGATATTTTTGTTTAAATAAGTTAATAGATTATTATTATTAAAGGATAAGTAATGTAATGGCATTAAATTTTACTTTACAATGTAATAAAATGTACTTAAATAAAAATGCATTAAAGTTTTATAACTTAAATACAGATATAATTGGTCACTAACTAAGTATTTTGTGGATGTAAAAAGTACTTTTTCTCTGCTGAGAAAAGTTCATGAAAAATATTTTTCTAATTTTTATTATTATTACACGGATAAAATGCATTTTAAATTTATAACATAAAAATGCTTTTAAATCGGTTAAAGAAACCTAGAAATATGTGATATTCAATTATCAAAACTTTTATTAAAAATTTGAAACAAAAAAAAAATTGCACATATGAAAAATGTATAAAATTTAATTAAAAAAAATTATTTACCATGTAAAAAAGAATAAGTGCAACGTATAAAAAGTAAAAATATGGTTTTAAATTAATAAAAGAATCCTTTTTTAAAAAAATTATGAAAATAAATTTCGAATAATGAACGTGAAAAAAAGTAACTAATATAAATTTATTATTAAAAGTATAAAATATCAAATTAAAAAGAGCACTTCAATTTGATGGATAATTAATTGAGTTATAATCCATAAAATATAATGGAAGGACATTTTGTGAAATATCGGAAGGATATACATATACAGATTTAATAACGGAAAATTAATTGATTTTTATAGGTTTTTTTTCCCCGAAAATGAAATAATCTAATCATTTTTCAAATTAAAAGTAACATTTTTCAAAATTAATTTTATAATAATGGAGTTTCATTTTTTATACAACTACTCGTAGAACAAATTTTTACTTCTTAGCTCTAGTGGAAAAGAGCATTTCAGTTAATGCTCAGATTATTATTAAGTAGGACCTTTTTGTTGGTTAATTAAGGTAGCTAATACAGTACCCTGAATGCCCCAATTACCACTATAACACCGTTTTGCCACCATTTACCCACGTTAACTTTGGCTTGGATGGTTATTTGGGTTTGTCAAATCTACCTTGTTTCCATAGGTCACTGTCTGTCATATCGTTTAGTTTGTTAAACGAGTGGCTACCGATAGAGCAATATCTGGCCCTGACCAGCACTGGACGTTCGTAGAGGGAGGAAGTGTGTGACTGTCTCTTTTTCTATTGGGTCCTTACTGTTACGACATGACCGATTATACAGACTTCTGTATACTAAAAACAGACTGGAGAATGTTGCACCTTTGGTAGAAATTGAATTATTTATCAGAATAATAGGAACGGTTCTAATAACACTATCAAAAATTATTGATTAAGAGCTAACAGACGTTCGAAAAATGATAAAAAATTAGGCTATTTTAGAATTCAATTTCAATAATTTTAATTATACAATGAAAATTTCAAAAATTATTGTGGTAAAACTTATTAGCACATGGATTCAAAAACTTTTCTCTATAATAAACTACATGTAAATAAATAGTTAAAATTCCATTCCCACACCATGTAGGTAAATTAAAATAAATTACATTTTAACTATAATATAATATATATTTTGTTAAATAAATTTAAATTAAATATTAATGTGATATTAACTATTATATTTAAAAAAATTGTAATTTGTGGAAAAAAAAACCTTTTATACCACAAGAAAATTTCAGATTTTATTACTTTATGTGTTTTCTGTGGTATATCTAAAAAAACAAAAAAAAATTTAATTTACAATATTCTAAAAGCAATAAATAATTAATGTGAAACTTTACAGTAAGTATATACTATATAGTAGTTAGGAAAAAAACACATGAATTTTTTTGTGATATGTTATATTTGATGATTTTAGGGAAGAAGGACTAAATATTTTATTTTCTATAATATTTTAAGTAAAAAAAAAATCTAAAATTCTAAAAAAATTATTTGGAAAAACTTTTTGATTTATGGTTTTCGTTTTATATTTTAAAAATTAATTATTAATAAATTTATATTTATTATTATTTTTAGTTTTGTTTCGAAATATATGCGATAAAGTGGAATGTAGACTTCAGATTTCATTTCATACTATTAGAAAATTGTTATAATTTTCCAAATGAAAATATAGATCTTCGCTCCAACGCATATAGTTTTCATCATTTAAATGGAAATATTAAAAATAATATATTAACGTTTTACTTACAGCTTCAACTTATTTGTAATAATAGAACTAAATAGAAAATTGATTAACTCGTGCATGAATCAAGCTTACCTGAAAGAAAAATATAATAAATATTTTTAATCTTCAAATGAACTTTTATTTATAAATATTAATAATAATTAATGATCCTTTTAATAAATATTTAATAATTAATAATTTAATTACGTATTAAATAACAATTAATAATAATTATAATCTGTTATATAAATAATGAGAGAAATGAGAGAAAAAGTCAATTTAATATTAATATAATAAATAATTTAATGTCAATTCCCTAAGAAAATATAATTTTGGTTAATTCATCACCCACCCTTATTAAAGAATATCCTTTTAGAGAATGTTTAACGAATCGATAATTTGTGTTTTTATGAAAACGTTATGTTTTTTTTTGTAATAAAATTTTGCGTTTTTCTAATAATAATTTCGTTTATTTCTAAAAATAATAAAATTTCATTTTTACTTGCTTAGCCTGTTATTATAATATTAATAATTAAATTGTAAGTAATAAATTTGTGTTGCTAAAAAATTTCTTTTGGGTAATGAGACCTCATTGTGCCTGTTAATTAAATTTTTCATGTTTTTGAATTAAAAAAAAATGTATACTTATATAATGACGAAATTAATCAAATTGGTATATAAATAATTAAAAACATGAAAGCTATTTTCTATAATATACAATTTTAATGAAATTTCTATTTATACTTTTTTTAGCTGAACCTTGACATTTTTTTTCTTCTGAAAAGTGGTGTAAATATCTAACATTTATAAGTGTTTAATTAATAAAGTGACGATATTTTTTTGTATATAATTTAGAATTAAATATAGAGGAAACGTTAAAGATTAATTATGGTCTTTCTGACTTATTCATTCTATAGAAGAAACGAAATCAATGGTTAAACTCAACGTAGCTTGGATCTACGAATTTTTTGAACATTTTTGAATTAAGAAATAAGTTTTATATATACATGATTTCTATAACAGTTTAATAATTAGTTAAGACTATATTTTTTATTTAATTTTGGTATTATGTATATATAATTAAAAACAAAATCTATTCAAAATTTCATAGTTTTATTCAAAATTATTTGAAATCCATAAGTGCGAATCAAATTAATTCGGAATATTTTATATTAGTAAAAGATTATTATGATAAGATGCAAATAATTGACATACTTATGATTTTTGATAGCTATTTGAAATTCTGGAAATTAATTGTAATCGAGAAAATATTTTAAGTCGCTTTTAAAAAGTGAACTTTGCTAATAGACTAAATGTATTATTCTTAATTTGGAAATTTTATGTAAATTTGATCCATTTATGAATTATATTTCCGATATGTAAAATAAATTGTCCTATATTGTATAATCTAAAATATCTCAAATCTATTTAGTTTTGCAATTCTTTTTAAGAAAACTGTCTAAAAATCGAACAAATGTATTTAAATTTATTTATATTTTAATTTGAATTGAAAAGTGTTCAAATGATTATTTTCAGTAGCACAAGACAAGTCAGAAATAAATATTACATTATAGAACTAATTGAGTGGTGAACAAATGTCTTGTGCATTTTAATTATTTTATATTCATAGGAATAATTCTGATTATGTAATCAAAAAATTAATAAATTGTAATCTAATAACATACCAAAAATGAAAAAAAAAATATTATTCAAATCACGAAAATATATCATAAATATTAAGTAACCAATTTATTTATGTAATAAAGTAATTCTTACCAGAAAAAAGATATCATGCGAACATAGAAAAATTATATATGTAAGTAAAATTATTTGAAATGTCAAAAATATCAAAAACAATTAATTCTGTTGAATAGCATAAATCAATCAAATATTAAAATAATATTAATACGAAAAATAATATACTTAAAATATTATTAATAAGTCCAAGGATAAAAGATCCCTTAAATATGTGTATAATGAACATACATTTATTTTATATACATATTAAGAGTATACTCTGGTTTTGATTGTTGATACATAAAATTGTGTATTAAACATAAAAAAGGACCTTTTTTTGTTTGTTTGTTAAAATCTATTAATAATGTATTGTTAATTCTCTGTTTGAAGTCTTTTCTATATTATATATTCATTTATGACCTTTCTGTAGATTTTACTCGTAATATTTAATTTTGGAAAAGGTTTTTAACGTAACCAAATTTTATATATATATATGTATGTATGAAAAAAACAACATAATTTTGAGTTTTTTTGATTTTTCTCTTAAATCCTTAAGTCCCTTATTATTCTTAACACATACATTTACATGGAAAATTCAAACGAATTTTATTTGATATTGAACCGGAAAATAAAATTTTCAAAAAATTATAATAACAGTATATAAAAAATAAAAAATTAGTATTATTGGTTATAAATTTTTTTTTCCATTTTCTTTAACCTTCATGAAAAATGGAAAAATAAAATAAAAATTATCATATACTTAATACTAAAAAAAAAATATTTTTATATTGTTTCGATTTTTCATAAAATTTTTGGAAATTACAATGAAAAAATGAAATTCGTCCTTGGAAATATATAAATATCTTATATATAATATATTTACATATAAATTTTGGTTATATACATACATATAAATACAGTTGAGTGCGTAAAAGACTTTATATATATATAAAGTTTATTTCTTCATAAATATTTGTTAATGTTGTTTTGTTTTTAAAAGGATGATAGAGTAAAAGGATATGGGGTTAAAATTATTGTATTGTATACAAAAAAAAAATAATTATATTAGTGAGTAGGATCAAAAGGCACACGAATTAAATTATATTTAAAAGTATCATAAAAATGGTAGGATGAGATTTATTGTTATTTATTATTTTAGGAATGGTTGGGGGTGGAGGGGCTTGCGAGTGTGTCATTAAAAGGTATATGACAATTTAAAGTTTTTATTATAAGACACGAAATGTAATTAATGATGACACTATATTTGGAATACATTTCAATGTTTTATTCATTTTTAATTAATGTCAAAGTGAGCCTGTTTTTTTCATTTAACATTTGATAGAATTTAAAAATTAATATCGTGTAAATGTAAATTAGTTTTGACTATGACTTGAATGTAATGTTTGATTAAAAAACGTAATCAAACGCAGAATTTTAATTGGTTTCATGGTCAATATTATTATAAGAATTTACATAGATATGTTTCATATGTTATTTAATCGATTAGAGATAAGAGGCAGGCAGTTTATCTAGATAAAGACACACAATTGAAAATTTAATTCCTACTTAAACAATTATACAAGTTTATTGAATTTTTAAAAGGTTAAAAGTCTTAAATTTACATATTCTTGAATATATAACATCAAGAGTAGACAATAAACCTCATAACAAGGATAATGGGTATGGGTGTATCATAATCTTTTTTAATGGTTCCAAGTTATTGGTTATTAACATATTTGTAAACAATATGAATTATATGTTACACATGTTCACATAATTAGTCAGATTAACTAAAAAATCTAAAACTTTAACTATTACATATTTTAAAAAAAAATCTATCCTAATCCAGTTTGGTAACTCTACTATTAATTTTATTACCTTGTCTTGGCGGATCGAAAAATAAATAAATATAAATTCAACTTTATTAAGCATAAATGGTTAAAAATAAACCAATAAAATATTTGAAAGTAAATAATATTTATTTAATAATTACGTCAGTTAATAAATTTCAAATATATTTACCAAATTTAAATAGAATTCCATAAAATAAAACAAATAAATTTTAAATTTATTATATAAAAATTGATACCAATATTTTTGCCATCTTTTGTTAAAACTGGAGTTTCGAGAATAATTTAGATTTAGAAGACTAATAATAAATTTGAAAAATTCTCGAAAACACCTTCAATCAGATAAAGAGGACAACGATAGTATATGACAAATGTTTGCATATGACAAAGTTTTCTTTTGGTATCCATTATTACTATTCGCAATTTTGATTCACATACAAAATCTAAATTTTTTTTTGTTACTAAAGGCACATGGACCTAGTTTTTCGGTGTCAACACACCTTGTAGGCCTAAAAAAACAAATTTTGGACCAAAATACAATTTTTTTTTTGTAAATTCATTCAAGAAAATTCTATTTTTATTTTTGATTTAAAAAATGTTGTCTACTAAACACAAAAATTCCCTCTTTCGTCTTATAAAGACTACAAAGTAAATTTTGTTAGTTTGTTGACAGAATGAAGTCGTTAGTTAGTTTACCACTAACAAAATAAAATTAATTTTTTATCTCTAAAAATATTTTAATTTTTTTATAAACAAAATGATAATAAATCATTTCGTTTTTTTTTTGTTTTCGTTAAAATTAAATTAAAATTAAATGCTAAATAATTTTTTTTCAAAAAACAATTTGTTAGTTAATTTACTTTTATTCATAACAGATTTTTTTTCTAATATTCAAAATTTATTTTGACATTTTCACTTACTACAAATAAATTTTTATTAAATTTTATATTTAAATATTTATATATATATATGTAATAAATTCTTTTAAATTAACATTTAAAATTTGTCTTTTTTGGAAACTGGTCGTATACCAAGTCAAATAATTAAATTCGGACATTTCCAAAGTTTTGTGGATATTTTGTAAAATGACTAATTGAAATTCTAAAAAGGATTAATTTGAATTGTAAACAGACTAATTTGAAATCGAAAAAGACTAATTTGATTAGAAAAAATTATATTAATTATAATTTGCATAAAAAATTACAATTTTTAAAATTTTTTATCCAAAAATTACACCAACAAATTTTGTATTCGCCACCAAAAGATATTTTAACCCAGTCACAAATTTATCTATGAAATATTTTTATATTATTATTATTATATATTATTATTTTTTGTTGAATGTGTTTATTTTCATTTTTTTGAGCGACCTTGATGGACATTTATTTGTATTTGTCAAACACAACCACAAATATAAAATAAATAGACATATATACAAAAAAAAAGAAAGAATTAAATTAAATTTTCATCACATATTTTTGTTCTAGAAGATACTCCAAAAAATGTCATATCAATTTGTAGATATTTTTTTTTATGTTTTTTTAGCTATTTTAACATAAAATTTTGTAAGTGTATAGAATAGTAGAATAATGATTTTTCTTTATCGGAAAGTCGTTGTGTATTATTTTTTCTAATATATTTTTGGAAACAAGGATTTATTTTGTGACAGATGATTGGTGGGTTGGCGGAAGAATAATAAGGGGTTAAAAATTTTGTAAATATTTTTAGTGGCGCTTCTAAAAGATAATTTAAGATTCTTGATAAGAATAACATTATTTTTTTTCTTTGGGCAATACGATAAATAATACATAAATTTACATATGTAAACATAGAAAAAAATATAATTTAAAAGAAAAAATTACATAAAATCTAAATAAATTATTTATTTTAAAAAAAAGTAGCAATTTTTAATATTTATCATATTCAAAATTTGATGACGAAAATGTGCCTATTTGGAGTATTAATAAATGATTTAGAATTAGAGAACACCTGAATTTTATAAAGTTCTTCGAAGATTGTGATATTTATTTTATATTATTAATCGATTAAAATGTCATATTATTTTTTTGGGATTTTCAATTCACGTCAAATTGTTATTTAATCTTAAACTAACGTCATGAATATTCAAAAAAAAAAATAATTTAATTACATTTTATTCCGAGATTTTTAACTAACGTCAAACTAGAAACAGAATTTCAACATCAACGTAATAACAAACGTAATATTAATAAATTTACGTAATAAAAATTACCCCACGTTAAAATGGTGAAAATAAATTACATTAGCTTCAGTAATGGTGATAAAAAAATTAAAAATATTTTTCATTATTTAAAAATGAATGAAAAAATGTCAGAAACGTAAGAAAATAATTTTCTTAAACCCAGAAATTTTATTATCAAATTATTTTAGGAAATATAAATAATAATAATAATACTTAAATGTAAAACTAGATGGCGTTGTTGTGAAAGACATATTAAATAGTAAATATTTAATAATAAACTTAATCAGAAAATTGAATTTGTAATAAAAATTTGCGAAATATTTCTATAATTATTCAAATTCAAAGTTTTTTTAAATAAAATATATTATTCTTAAAATTTCGAAAAAAATATTTTGATTTTCGTAATTATGAATTTGATGATTAAATATGTATATATTACATCATTAAGAGCTTTCATAAATTTAACAGTTTTTTGCGAGGTGATTTATCAAAATAATAAAAATATAAGAGTTAAGGTTATATTTTTAATAGGACTCTTTTGCCCCCTAAATTAATATATAAATATTATTTACCATACTATAAAAAAGTGTTGTATATAATAAAGTTTACCCCCAATAAATTTTAAGTTCAAGGTCGTTACTTAGAAAAATTTAGAAATTTTTTAAACATTTTTATTAATGAATGTAAATTATGTTCCATAAATTTTGTATCAAAATTTTTAAGCTTACTTAAAGATTGTGATACAAAATACTAAAGATTTCTACTTCTTGTATAATAATTCGAAAAAGTTATATTTATTTCTTTAATTTTTGAAATTCCTAAAATTAATTGAACCTCTTCCGAATTTATATTTACATTTTGTTAAACATTTTCCATTTTCCATATGTTTCTCTATTTCCTGAACATTTTTTGAAAAATTCATTAATCGTGACTATTTGAAAAACATTCCAAATAAACTGATCTCGGGGCTCTGTGAGATTTTCATGAAAATTAAATATTCTTCTATTGAAGTAAAATAAAATATTTTCTTTCTCTCAAATTTCCATAAAATTAAAAATTCATTTTAAATGTAATAAAGAAAAAAATTATTCTAATTTAAATCTAATGAATTTCATTAAAATTGATTATTATTTTGCAAAACAATGTTGCAACTAATTTTGTATAATAATTAATTTATATATTTCTAATATAAGTTCTCCAGCGCGCAATTTAATAAACAATTTACATAGTCGGGAAAATTATAAATTCACATTTCATTTTTAAGATATGATATTTAATAATTATTATAATTAAAGTCCATAATTTATAATAAATTTAATTCTTCATAGATTTCCATTTATTACTTATAAATAAATTAAGAAATTCAAAATTTAAAATTTAATTATATATTAATGATAATATTGATTAGTGATTAAAAAAACATTTTGAAAATTATTTGAAATATTTCTTGGTTTACATAAATATTTAAAATAAATAAATAGAAAATCTTTTAATAAATTATAATTTGGAAAAGAGATTCTTTTTAACTTTCAGTTTTACGCAGCTAGACAAAAAATTATACTATAAATTTGTTCGTATACCAAGTAATGAAGATAAAAATTTAATTTTAAGAACCTCTAAAAATTGAAGTAAATTATCTGATGTTGATTATCTGAATGGATATTTAATGGGTATTTAAAAATACGAAATTTTTTTACTATAATTAAAAAAAAATCAGTAATTTCGGTCACCTAAAAATTGTTCTGCATGCTTTTCTATGATTACATTTTACAAGCAAAATGGTAGATCAGTATATTTATAGAAATTTCAATTATATGAAAATGATTTAAATCAACAACCATATTCAAAAATATATGATACTAAAATCACGTACATATGTATATGTATATGTGAATACTTGATGAATTCAAATTATATTCTCAAATATTAAAATATAGGTACAAGAATTGTAATTAATTGCGGATAAATGAAAGTGTGAAAAATAATTTTACATTTCATTAAAAAAAATTTATTATATTTTCATTTATATTATTCCAAATCATAAATGCAAAATTTTCAAATTGTATAATAAAAAATATTCGATAAGAAAAACCGGTAAGAAAGAATTCTAGAAAGAACTTATTATTTATTTAATTTTTTATTCAATAAGAACTTAACTTTTAACAAGTTATTTAGGTCAGGAATATTTATTATAAATATTTATATATTTTTCAAAACAGTTTTTGTCTCAAAACGATTTTTTTTTTGTCTAAGTAAATTAAATATAAAATGCTTAACTTGGAACTTGAGTATTTTTAATAATTTCGAATTTAATAATTTTAATAATTAATAATTTTAGTGTAAATTATTGTTACAAATTTATGATTTTTTAAAGAGGTTTTATGTAAGAATTGAAATGGTCAGAATTTGTTCTAAATTTAGCCTTTGTAAAAGCTCTGGTAACTAAACAGAAAAACAAAGCTAATATATAAAGTCAAATTCGAAACAGTTTATTAATCTTCAGTGATGGATGTTAATTAAATGTAAAACAACAAAAAAAAAAATGTTAATTTTTGTATTTAATCATCAGTCGATTTTGAATTTTGAATAACAAAAAGTTATTGAAATAAGTAATTTACAGGTAATACAAGTCATTTAATTTGATTTACTGGTATTACAGGTTGTTTAATTTATTTTTATTTTATTTTTATTTTTGGCTAAAATTGATGTTTTCGACGAAAATGATTAAAATTTAAAAATTTAATAAAATTTTAAGTGCATTGGAAAAATTATCATAAATTATTTTATATTAATAATTTTTATGGAAATTCCCAAATAATTTTTTATGTAAATATTATAGTATCTTGATTATCTTTATGCATTTGGGAGTAATGGACTATTAAATTTTTGGTTAATGACACATGGGAGAAGATAAACATTTAAAAAAAAATTATCTATTGCGATGGCACGTAGACGACTATAAATTACAATTTTATGTTTATTTTGATGTATGAAAAAATTTAATTTGAATAGAAATATATAATGTTTAGGACAAAACAGTCCAATACGAATCTAAAAAAAGTCAATTTGTGTGTAATATATAGAAATATGAAATTGAATATTTAATATAATTAATTATTATACCTAATATTTTTTGTTCTGAAAATTTGATGATACAAAAATTTAAATAATATAAAAAGAAATATATAATTTTTCATAATAAAAATTCAATTTCATTATCAATGTCAAAAATTATGTATATTTTTTTGTTGTTGCAAATTTGAATTCATTTTTGTTACTTCATTCTATCCTCAAAAAAAATGGAAGATATTTAGTCTACACTACGACTACACTAAAGTGCACATTAATTGAAAAAAAATTGTTAGGTTAGCATAAAGTTTATTTTTTTTATTATAATTAATAGATTGAAAGTATAGTAACAATTACATGTTTCTTCTACTTCTACTACAGTCATTAATATATCATTTTACGATATAAAATTTTACACATTTTTATGACAATTTAGTAAAATTTCATTGCCAGAAGATTGTTGATTTTATGTAAATAATAAAGTAATAATAAGAAATAAAATTATATAAAAGCTTTATTATTAATTTGGAAATAGAACAGTTGACCTTCTAATGGCAGCCACAATGACATGGAAATATCAGGTCGTTACATTTCACCGCTTCGGAGGTGACAGACAGACTGATGTTTTATAAGATTTATACAAGGAAATTGTAGTTTGTTCCTTTCCTTTTATATGCTTAAAAGGAACAAAATCTTGCAAAAGCCCATTTAAATACACGATATAAATGGAACACACTTAATTACATTTATTTACAAATAGAACTCGCCTAATTATGTTAAAATTTCTATATGGTAATATCATATTTCATCCTTTGAAAATTCTGAGGAATTTAATAGAAAAAAAATATTAATAATAATGGCAAAAAAATATTGCATTATAAACAATATATTTAATTTTTATGTTTTATGTGCATTCGAAATTATTAGATAATTTTTAAAATTAATTATGCAAAATCTGTAATGACATTATTTCTTACTTAATTAAAATAATTAAATTTTTCTATAGTTTATACTGTAACGATTTATTTCGTTTAGTAACGATTCAAACATAAAAAATGTGACTATAAAAAAATCTATAATTATAATTAAAAAAGGTTCAAAGGTTCTTTATCAAAAAAACATAATTTTTTACATACATTTTTTCATTTTGAAATTTAAAAAAAAAAAATCTACTAATTTCCGATATTAATTTACAAAAATTTAATATATTATAATTTTGTAATTTGAGGTTTAACTATCAAAACTTTTTTTTTTTGCTGATTATACATAAATTAAATCAAATTTAGTTTGTATTTAGTTTAATTGAGTATGAAAAGGTATGTTATTTATTTATTATATATTTTCAGTTTAACTATTAAAAATTTAAAATATAATGTAAAATAATTAAAATCAATATATTTTGTGTTTTAATTTACAGACCATTCGAAAAAAAAACCTACAAAAATGTATAAGTGAACCTTAGACGATCTTTTAAAGCTATTACGCTCAGGTTACGTTGGACGAAAATGAGATGGATAAAGGTATATTTTTGGAAATTGCATATTTTTTTATATATAGCAACAACCAACTATATTTCCATCTTTATATCAGAACATTGCTCATAAAACCTACACCGATGTGATTAATTTTATCCCAATAACGAATTCTAGCAAAGCTAGTATTTCCAAACCAGGTGTTCTATAACCACTGCACCATTTAGTTGGTTAAAATAATAACTAAAACTACATTGAATAATATAGCTTTTAACTGATATTGTCCAGACTGACATAATGAATTATTAACATATCAATTCTGTGGAAAATTGCCAAAACATGATATCTACAAAATTTAAATTTTCAGCAGGGCAAATTAAGAAAGTTTGAGAAAGACTTTCAATAATCAAATATTTATAAAACACCAAGTATTGGAACTAGAATAGGTTTTTTTATGTTTTTGGTAATATTTTTGTCACATAATTAATTTTGTTTATTAATTATTGATCATTAAAAATTAATTTTACAATTTGTCAAAAATGCACTTATCATGTTTTGGCAATTTTCCACAGAATTTAGGCTATGCTTTTGTCGCATTAGCGGACGATACTAAAGTAAATTTGAAATTATAATAAAATTTATTTTCTATATAATTACGACTTACAGAAAATAAGTTTTTTTTATATAAAAATATCAAAATCATAGATTAAATTTGATTAAATTATTTGTATAGACAAATTTTTTTTTTGTGTAAATTAAAATTTGCCAGACATTTTCACAAATTTATTTGCATATGCTAATATATTTTAATATTACTGAATTATCATCAATTTTGTAACAAGACATATTTTTTATTTATGATTTTATAAATTATTATTTTTTTCCTTGAATTAATATATAGTAAAAATTAGATATTTATTTACTCAATTGTTAGAATAATTATAAATCCTTCTAATACATAATATTAATTTATTTGTTTTTTTTTTTAAATTAATTTATAATTTTATTAATATACATTTTTTTATATAAAATATATAGTAAAGTAAATTAAAAGACTATACGACTATAATTTTTTAGAAAATTTCATTAAAAAAAAGACAAATCATAAAAAACAGGAAATTATTACAAAAACATAATTTTTAATTTTTAATATTTAAATTGTCAAATTAATTTATGTGTATGTTTATTAGAATTTTTGTGTTCGGTCTTTTGCTGAACAGAAAAACTATTAATCAAATATAATTGATGTGGTCATTTAAATTTCAAGCAAATTTTTTTGTAGTCCTTTAAATTTCAGGCAAAATTTAAGTATAATTAAGCTTTAATCGAACAAATGGCGAAAGTTTAAGTTGAAAAGGATATTTTCGAATTTAATACACCAAAATTTGACAATTTCAATATTATGTAAGGCAGAAATTTTAAAGTTTGGACAATGAGCAGTTTTAAACTTTGGTTCAAAATAATTTTCATGAGAAGGAAGACAAATTTTTTTTGATACTTTTGACGAATTCCTAAAAATTTATTTTCTTATAAAAATTAGCATTTGTCTATTTGTCTAACTTTTCTATGGTATAATTTGACAAATTGACACGATTCTTTCGTAATTAAGCATATAAAAATTATTATTGTTCTAAAAATATAACTAACTGTCACAATTTTTGGCTCTTAATTAATGATACCTGTAGTGGGTGCAATATTATAATATGTGATAGTTGATAATCACAAATCACTTTATGTGATTCCACTATTGATTAAGTTTATTATATAATTTATCAACTTTTTTCTAGTAAACATTTTTTAATCAAAAATTATGACCATATGACTTAGTATTTCCCAAATTTTTCATACATATAAGTTAATCTTATACTAAATTAATCTTTGTTGCTGCTACCGATTAACATACAACAACAATGAAAAAAAAAATTTAATTCCTGAAACTTTTACGTAAACAAAACGAAATTCAAAAATAATAAAGCGCGAAAAGTTTTCTATAAAAAGTATTACTTTTTTTTAACATCAATCAGCGAAAAAACAAGTTTTACAGGTCAAATAAATATTTTTGTTAAAATTTTTACTTTATCTATTTGTACTCATAAAAAAAGCTTTGATATATGACTTATTTTTAAAGTTTTCTGATTAAACTGGTCCACCATATACAGTATCAAATCAAGTAGTACCAAAAACAATAAAAGTTAAAGTCACTTATTGACGTACATTAACCACCCAAAAAAAAAAATATATATAAGAAGATTAAATGGCGGGTAAACAAGTTTATTTATTTTTCTTTCTCCGTTTAACAAAAAATAAAAAGTTGTTGCTATAAAAATTTTTTTTTAAACTTTAATTGACATTTAATCTTTTTATTGTTGTTGTTTTTTTTAAAAAAAAAAGCTTTAAAATTGAAGGTCAACTAGTAAAAACAGAAATACCAGATTTAATTGTAAATTTAATTTTTAAATGGATTTGTTTTTACTAACACATTCAAAAAAATTTATATAGGTAAGACAATTTTTTTTTTATTTCCAAAGTTGAAAAGAAGATCGATCAACTTTTGAAATAGATATTTTTCTTAAAAAAATTTTGGTTGTTTGGCTCATTGAACTGTGACGGTAAAAAAAAAAAGTAATTAGAAATTGAATTGAAATTTTCATGTACACATAGTGACAATTAGAATTTTTCGATATTTTTTATGTGAGATAAATTTTATATATATAAGTTTTTTTTTTTGTTTTCATCTACTTACGAGATTCCAAGTTTCTAAGTGCGAAATTCATAGCTGAGTGAAATAGATTTTTGCGAATTTATATTATTTTTTTGCGGTGAAGATTAATTCTGTTTCAGAGTGAATAAATTAAGGTTTTTTTGGTATAGGAAGAAAAAATATAGGAGATTGAATGTGTTTTTATTGGTTTGAAAAAAATTCAAAGCAGGTCATTAACACGGTTGAGGAGTAATAAATTTAGAAAAATATTTTGGCATAAAAAATTTTTTGGTAAATAATAATAAAAAATGCAATCTATTAATTAGGATTTAGTTACTTATATTAAATATGAAATTTAAATTAAGTATAAAAAATTAATGCTGTCAGAATATCAGGGTAGTCTCTAAAAAAGTGGTGTAGGTATCCATAAATTGGTTTATCCAAAAATTGGACTGTTGAGCAAGGATAAAGAGACAATGAAGTTATATATATATACAAAAACACAGAATAAATAATAAAATTAATAACAATATGCCTAAAGATATTTCCCAGCACAGCCCTAAAAAACATTACTTTAAGCATGACTCAATTTGATTCACATATACTGTATATTTGTCAAGAAGATTTTCAATTGGTATTCAAGAAACTACAGACTTTTAACGGCTTCGAGAAACTACAGACTTTTAACCAAAATTATTTTGATAATTATTGTCCTGAATTAAAGATGAAAAAAAATTTACTCATGGATCCGTTTTATACATATATTAATTTAAATTAATTTTGTCTTTAAGAAACAACAAACTTTTTATCATATATAAATAATGATTTTCTCAATAAATTTTTCCATTCAATTTAAAATTTGTCATTAACTTGAAATTTTACAATTCTATATATTTGATTATTTACAAAAATATTATTTCGAATTCCCATGTGTCTAACAAAATGTCTGCCATATAATAATATTTTGAATTATTTACCACAAAATTTATTTTTAATAAATTTGAATTCTATAAAAATAAATGAGAAATATAAAAAAAAAAATTTATGATAAATGAAATAGTCATTTTTCACAAAATATAATTTGTAACAAGATAATAAAATATTTCCCTATAAAATTAAAATATCACCTCGATTTTTCGAACAGATGAAAATCAAAAAGCCTGAACGAAAATTTATTTTAAATCATTTTTTCACTACACAATTATAATTTTTTTTACCTGTTTGAATATTGCAACATATTTAACATTTGTTCATGCTGCTGATCAATAAAATTTGATGTAGATTGATTATGATATTGATGGGTATATTGCTGTGAATATTGATGCCTTTGATGATTACCATGATTATAAGGATAATTTTGATAATGCTGCTGATGTTGTTGTTGTTGTTGTTGCTGCTGCTGCTGCTGTTGATTATACCATAATAAATGACTAGCTACTGGTGGTTGTGGTGATGGTCCAAATATTTGTGAATTATAATCAATATTATGAGGTGGATAATTATGTGAATAATATGATGATGATGGTGGACGAAATATTGGTTCCATATTATTATTATTATTATGTCTAAAATATGATCCTCCTACTGATGATGATGATGATGGTGATGGTGATTGCATATCATTATAATTTGAATGACGATACTGTTGTTGTTGATTAGGATAATTATAATTTGAATACTGTTGATTATATATTCTCATATTATTTGTCTCAAGAGTATTTTCTGTACTACTATTACTAGCTGTATCATCTGGATAATTTTGGTATTGTAAATTTTGCTGTTGTTGATAATTTAATGAACTATTATAATTTTGATAACAACCAGTATTGATATGATCACAACCATCTTCTCCACTACTAATACCACCACCACCACTTATTTGATTAATACTAATTGGTTCTTGAATTTTATCACTACCACATTCTGGTGACATTAATTCTTCTTTTGATGTTGATGGATTATTTTTGTTGTCCGTTTTATAAGAATTTTTTGTATTCATTTTCATATTTTAATAATAATTTGATTTTTTATTATTAATATTATTAATATAGTAAATATATTCCATATTATTTTGATTAATTAAAATCAATATATTCATTTGTGTTATTTATAGTTTCCATATATATAAGTAATATTAAGATAAATTATAAATTCATAAATTTTGTTTTGGTCAATATTTTAATTAGCATAAAATTATACAAAAAAATAAATAAATATATTTTTTATTTATAATTTTCTGGTATATTTTTAATTAAAATATAAATTTTTATTTTTTTTATTACTTTCAGTCTTTTTAATTATTTAATTTTATTTATATAAAGTTAAATATTTTGTGTCCACAATTTATTTATTTTTTATTTTGAAACCTTTTTTTTTTATATATTTAATTATATAAAGGATGAAATGCAGTTTTGATAACAATCAGAATTTTCTGTAAAATATTTTTAATTACAATTTTTATATATCGGTATAGAAAAAAGTGAATTAATTTTCCTATATTTATAGCGTCATGTCAAGAAAATTATGATCAAACTAAATGATTTAATTAATATTTATATAAAATTCTTTACACTATTATTATCTTTTTTTTTTTAAAAAAAGTATATTTATATTGATTTTTTTAGTAAATATATCCTTGAAAAGTTATGTTTTTATAGATACTATAAGGACACAAAGAAAAAGGATATAATATGTTTTAATATATGTATATTATTGTGAAATGAAATTGATGTAAAATTGATTTTAGAATTGATAAATTGATTGTAAATTTATTTAAATTGTCCTTAATAGGTTAGAAATTTAATTTAGGTAAGTATGAACAATAAAGAACAACATTTTCTTGTATTAAGTATACTACTGAATGGTACAAGTAAAATTTACTATTCGATTATTCTCTAAATTGAAATTAAAGAATATGATGGACATCTGTATAAATTATCTACATATATTTGAGCTGATGTGTACAATAATTTCTCTATACGCATATGCTGAACAAAACTTTAAAGAAAAATCTTGAAAATTAATACCAAATTTAATAATATTCGTTATCGTAGAAAACACTAGGTGATTTAAAGCATCGTGACATTAAAATTCTAGATATATAATTTTTGTCTTATTGTGCCCATAATTCTATTTTCAACATCTCTAACCAATATAATTAATACTCTAATATCCTTATTAGTAAATCTAATTAAAAAAAAACTACTACAGAAATTATGTTTTTAATTATTAATTATAATTATTTTTCTAATCACTCTTAAGCTTAAAAGGCATTTCACATTTTTCTTTATTTTATGAATAATTTCACAAATATGATTTAATATTTCAAAAAATTATATTTCTTTCCATTTCAGATTTATCAAAACAAAATATAAGTAAATATAAAAACGTATATTTAAACAGATTATAATTCATTAAAGTCTGAAAAAAAAACATAATTTTTTATATATGAAAAAAAAAATTGGAATTAAGGAAATTTAATAATATTTTCAAATATTTATTTATATAAAAAAATCAATATATTAGCTATTTGATTAATCTTTTAATCATATATAAATAATTAAGAAGTTATAACAAAGTAATTAAGATTTGAGTGTTTCAGACAAATTAATAATAAATATATAGAAAAAAAACTATAAGTAATTGATAAGAAATTAAAATAAATATTAATTTTATATAGCTACATAGTATGCACAATTGAACAGCAGAACACAAAAATTACAATTATTAAATATATATTATGATTCAAAAATTAAATACATAATATATTATTTTGTATTTAAATATTGATAACAGGGTTAATTTTTGATAAGATTTTGTTTTGTTGTAAATAAGGTCAAAAAAATTTGATTTGAAAATTTTCATTTATAATTTTTTTAAAAGCAAAGAAATTATAAATTTTTCCCATTGATTTAATTTTGATACAATAAACTTGATTCATTTATTTTGATTTTGATTCATTTTGATGAGAAATCTTTTGTAGATTATTATTTGAGAAATAAATATTGTAAAACATTTAGGTACAATAAATTTTATGATTAAACAAATTTTTGTAGTATGTATTGCATCTGATTGTATACTGAGAATATATAGAAATGAGTTTTAAATCCTTTTTGGTATACTATAAAATTGAAGGATTTTAAAATTGAATATAGAATAGGTAAACAATTTTTTTTTTTAAGTTTAAAAAGGATTAAATGAATTATTAAATTCAATTTATTGGAATGGAAATTTACTAAAAAAAAATCAATGTTATTATCAGTAAAATTTTAAATATAGATTCTTTATGTGACGAAAATAATGTATTATAGAATTTTCTAGATTAGATTTTAATTAAAATTATTGTAAATAAATACAATTATCACGTATTTATTTTTCATGTTTAACCTCACTTTTCATTTATTAACAATCAAAATAACCTAGTAACATATAAAACATAAATTTGATATGTCCTTAATTCAGTAGTTACCTTAACTTCCGATGAAACAATTTTTTTAGTATATTTGGTTGCTCTGGGATATATTGCGAGAACAATAAAATATTTATACATATTTAGATTACAATATAGAAATGAAATGTAAAATCATATTTTGCTATTGGGTAGTTTATTATGAAACAATAATATTACCAATTTTAAAATTGAAAATAAATTTCTTTTGTAAAAATGAAAAATCACTCAATCAAAATATTGTTTTTTTTTCATTATTTTTAGGCACGGTTGAACTTTCATTTTCAATATTAAGTTTAAGGATATTATGTAGTACATATTTCCAAATAATTTTAAAACAGGTTCACGCCTCAATGTCACACGTATATGTGACATTGTAGTTTTCCCTGAAACTCATGGCCCACATATGGGTCACATTTTATTAGAAATGTAATTAGTTATCAGGATGATGAGTTTCTACAGAAAACTCAAAAAATTCATGAGTGCTGAATGTAAAAAAAATTGGAAACCTTGTTTATTTTTAAATAGTTAGGTATAAGACTTTCGATTTCTATGTAGGAATTATCCAACTTTGGAATTTTCTAGAAACTATTTTTAATTTTTATTATAATCTCGTTTTGATCTGTTTTTGAATTAAAAATGTTAAAAAATAGAAGATCAAAAAGAAAGTTTTTGACTGGACTGTAAATTAAATTTTATAATATTCTCTAGATGTCTAGATGATCGTAATTAAAATTTAATCAGTCAAACTGTTAGTAATTTTATAATTGATCTAAGTATTTAAATTAAGAAAATATTAATTAAAAAAAATTAATAATATCATGTAATAATTTTTAGTGCCAAAGTTTGTTTCAATTGTTACAGTGGAAAATTATATACATATTTAATAATATAAATTAGGTAATTATATGTTTCCTTTATTTTCTTTGCAATCTGAAATAGTTATATTAACCCATCAATTAAGAGGAATTATATTTAATTAAATCACTATGTAAACTTAAAAAGTATATATCGATCTAATCTGTAACCCAATGTATCACAGCATATTATAAATATTATGTAAAGCAAACTATTATATTAGTTGAAATAAATATTGAATATGACCTCTAAAATTTTCATACAAAATATTTTGGAACCAGGAATTTTCTAACCATAAACTTTGTTTAGTTTAAAAATTTAGCTGCAATTAAATTAAATAAAAAAATAAAAGTATTTTTAGTTTATCATTTTTAATTTTTAACTAAAAAAAATACTGTTAAATATATACTAGAAAAATTATTAAAATTTAATTACTGGAGACTTTGATTTATGTAATTATTTTTTAATATATTACATATATAACCTATAAAATATTAATAATGAAAATTACTTATATTAATTTAATGAATGATTATTAGTCTAATTAATTTTACTATATATATATCACGTTTTACTGTCATATAATTTTTAGCAATTGAATATTTTAAATTTTTTTGCTGCAGTTTCATTCCTTTTAATATCATTTTAGCTATCATTGTACGCATTTTTTGGTTTCACCCAGTCAAATATCAATTTTTCATAGTATTTTGTCAAATTGTTGAACCTTGAACAGAACTGTCAAATTAGTCTTGACATTAGAAAATAAGTCAAAATGAAAAATGACAAAAAAAAAAAACATTAAGTAACAATAATTATTATTTAACTTATTATAGTATAAATATTATTTATGTAAGTAATATAAGATTTTGGATTTTGTCAGAATTTTTATAATTTATTTGTGTGCATAATTTTGTTTGTTAAACAGATTTTTTTCTTCATTCTGTAAAAGTTTTTCTTTTTTTTTCAGAATGTTATAAAAATGAAGAAGAAGAATATTACGAAATGATAGTAATAAAAATCTAAATATATTTGTATATACATACATACATACTTAAGTATATTTATTTTTATTTAGATAAAAATTTTTTTTTAAATAAAAATTTATCTTTATGTTAAAAAAAAATCGTCTTTGTGGATACACAACCAAAAAAATAATATTAAAATGAATAAGAATTCATTTTGCGTATATCTACAAAAATAAATAAATAGAGAAATTAAATACAAAACAAAAATATTTATATATAAAATTTTATATCAAAATAAAAAAAAAATATATATAACAACAAATAGCAAAAATCATCATCATAAGAAATTCTAAAAAAAAAATTTGCTTTTTTTTTTATCTGACGTTCAAAGTATGCCAAAAAATTGTATTATTTTTACATAAATTATAGATTCAATTTTTCATATATCATATTATAATCAACACGCAACTTTTTTTATATCAAAAGTGGATGGATAGCACAAAAAAGTCTAAGGTTTAAGAATGAATATTGTCCAAAGTTTGTTTATTCATTTTAAAATACTTTTAAAATTATTAATATTAAATTTAATTAAAATTAAATTTTATTGGATCAAAACAAACTGTATTTCTATAGTCATAATCGACTAGTTTCAAACTAATTGGCTTTCTTGAGGGACAATTTTGTTTTTGACAATATAATTACTATAGAATATTTTTTCGTACTTATGTAAGTAAATTTAATGAAATTTGAACAAAAATTTAAATTTCGCAATGTAAACGAAATATTTAAAATATATTGTCGCCAATTTAAATCGTTCTTTAAGAAAAATAAAAAAAAAATTTGTCATAAAATTTTGATTCACTAAAATTTCCATTTACAAAAATCTTCAACTTTTATGACAGTTATAGAAAGGAGGAGCACCATAAGTTCAAGATTTTTGTAAATGGAAATTTTAGTGAACCAAAATTTTAATAATTTTGCTGACTAATTGAATGACTGACAGACAGAAAATCTTTCTAATATTTTTAATATATTATATAAATAATATTATGAAGGTTAATACAAGTTTTTCGATTTTGTAAGTAATTCAACTACAACAATAAAATATTATTATTTTTGGTTGACGTATATGAAATTCGTTAAACAAGGACAAGGGCAATTTTATTTTGGTTTATCCAAATTAGCTAATTTAATATTGATTGATTTATTGATAGAAACAAATGAACAAAAAAAAGTTGTTCTTTTTTGTCTAAATATGATGAGAAAAACTATTTTTTTTAAATAAAGACTAAGATTAATTAATTATATTAAATTTTTTGTGATATTTTCTTAGAAATAAAAAAAAATTAAGAAATTATTTTTTTTTGGAAATTTAAAAAAAAAAATCTTTTTTTTCTTGGTTTCATAACAACGGGTTTAGCACAAAACATTATTGATTCGGAAGAAAAAACTTTTATTATAAATGAATTAGATGAATATTTAGTATCTTAGCGAGAAATTTATTTTTCTAACTTGAAAATAGAAAAATCAATGACTAAAATAATATTCTTTGATATTATATAAAATAATTAGGTTAGAGATTATATAAATTTTGGGTGAATATCAACATTTTTGGATAAACTAAATTAATTTTTCAATAATACTAATTTCTAACCGAAATTCTTTAAATTCGGATTTATAGTAAGTAACTATAGTTTTACATCTACTACTAGACCTTATTTTGCACAAAATAATTGAAAATATAGAAACTTTCGAGATCTACGTCAAACTGAAACTAAGTAATAAGTATAATTAACTAGATTTTTTTCGTAATTTAAATAAATTTATTATCATTTATCACAAAATCGAAAATCAAAATCTACTCTACTACAGCAAAATGTAAAGTTGAAATGGATGTGAAGTAATGAAAATGGTCATTTTATACCAAATACCACCATTAGTGACATCGTGGCGTCCTTTTATACTATTTTATACTCCAACTTTATGTAAATTTTACTTTCTTGTTTTCTATGTAACAAATTACTTGTAGAACGTTATATATCATCAAGTACGTATATCTATATATTAACGATCTATACATATATAAAAAGGACATAATTTTAGACAGAAATATTTTCCCAGATTATCAAAAATCATATTTTTAAATAACAAAAATTTTGGGATTCACTTAGCTTAAAATTTCAAATTTTAGTAAGAAACTAAAAAAAAAAAAAATTATTAATAAAAACTAATTCATAATTTTCCTGTGACATGACCCCCCAGCCCAGGCTAATAAAATTCTTAAAATATTTAAATTTTTATTAATTTACATTTAAATTTTTTCATCTCAAAAATTTATTTAGTAATAAATTTTTAACAATTTATAGAAAAAACAAATACACAAACACTCTTTTTTGGTGTGTGAATAAATTTAACATTTTTTTTTAAATTTTTTTTATTGATTAGATAATAATTGCACTTTTTTCTTTTTAAAAAAAAAAAAAAGTTTATTTATATTTTTTGGAATAATTTTTTTCGGTAAAACATCTTAAACTTTTTTTAAACTTTTTTTTTTTATTTAAAGAATTATATTAATTAGCACTGATGTGTTTCTCTATTTTTTTTTTTATTAAGGAAATGTTTTTCTACTAATTTTGCAGAAATTTATTTAAAGAACAACCAAAAAATTAGAATTTTAAATATTTTTTTTTATAATTAAAAATATTTATTTATTTTATTATTGGAATATTTTAAAACATGTTTTTATGTTTTGTTTTCGAAACCTGTTTAGTTAATATATCTTTCTTCCTTTTTTTTTTGTATAGGTATATTAAGTATTAAATTTATATATTTAAATTGACAATATAATTTATTTTATATTTTTTTTAGAATGAATTTTTTTTTTTTTTTTTTCAAAAAATCCAAAAAAATGAGGGAATTTTTTGTTTTTTTAAATTTATAAAAATAAAAATAATTTAATTTTTTTTTAAGAGAATAAACAAAATTTTAGCACAACACATTTTTTTTTAATAAACACTTTATTGTTATTATATTTTCACTCAAATTTTTTTTTTTGTATTTTAATTTATTATTTTTAATTAAGAAATTCATTTGACATATTTCAAATGTCAAAATTTAATTACTTAAATAAAAAAAAAAACATTCTTTCTTTAAGAAATTATGAAACCATTTGTTTTTTTCTTGTATAAAGGATATTTATATTTTCATAAAAGGATATTCTGGCAAAAAATAATCAATCGAGAAAAATATATCCGAAATTTCGATAAAGTATATATAATAATTATTTTATTAAAAGGATATTCAAAAAACTTATCACTAGTCAATAAAAAAAAAATACTTTTACTATATTTTAATTAATTTTTCAAATAAACACAAAAAGAACCGGAAAAATATTTTCCTTTTTTGGTTAATTTTCGCGCCAATTTTTCCATTTATTATTTTTTCTGAAAAGACCACAGATTAAAAATATATATACACGAATAATTTGTTTTACGTAACTTTTTTTTAATTAATCAACCAAAAATCGTTAATTGTTTTTAAATATAGCAACAAAAAAAAAAAAGTTTATCTCAAACTTTTTTTTTATTTTTGTAATCACTTTTTTTTTTTTGCCAAAAAAACAAAATCAGAAAATATTTATTTAAAAAATTTATATATATTTATATTTGTATGTATGTATATTATGTTAATAATAGATAATTTTTATAAATATATATGAAACCGGATAAAACCGACGAATACGAAGATAATTTTATACTGAAATATGTCGACGGCGGTCCTCTTCATTTTAAAGGCGGATACCGACTAAAAAAAAAAGTCACAAAAATTATTTTTTTGAAGAAAATATTATCACATAAAAAAAAATGTTTCAAAATCAAAAATTTATTATAATTATTTTTATATTTGTGTGCGAGAACACAAAATTCAAATACATAAATGAAATTGTGGAAATATTATAGTTTTTGCCACTTTTTTTTTGCGGGTGTTGTTTACGTATAACACCGTATAAATGATTTTAACTACACTACCAAAAAATTTGGATAAAAAAAAATATTTTAAATTTATAAAGAAAAAAAAAAACTTTTTGGAACTTTTTTTTTATGATGCGTCGTTTTTTTTAATGTAGTAAAAATTTATTAGATACGTTGTTGTCGTTGGTCGCGTACTATTTGATTGACTGTAAAAAGCATAAAAATATACTATAATAATTCACAAAAAAAAAAAAAAAAAACAAAAACAAAAAAAGTAAAATAAATTAGACTGACTGAATGTATACTTAAATAGGGAAAAAATCCAATGTTGTTTTTTTTTCTAAAGTAAAATTTGGAGCAGATTTTTGATTAAAATTATAATAGAAACAAATTTATATTATATAGGCTGCTGTGTCAAGTCAACGACAAATACACACGCATACTTCCAAATAAATGATGATAGGTAAAGCTTTTTTTTTTGGTTTTTCCTGGTTAACTTTGTAGTAAATACAAAAATGTACATACACATACACAACAGCTACACACAACACACAAGCAAAAGTAGAAAATTTGAAAAACTTTAGTAAAAGGAAAAACTGATCGAGAGAGAAAAATAGAGAGCGATCAAAGCTTTCGAGATTAAGCTTAATTTTGGAGCACATTTTGGGACACCAAGTGGGTGGTGGTATCGTATTGGGTTGGTTGGTTCTACTGTTACTGTTGGATGTTGGATTTGGATGGAAATGGAATTATAGGAAATTGCACAGCAGACAGCAGGGCTGAATTTTTTTTTAGTTCTTAAGTGAGAGAGAAAAAATTGAGAATTTTTTTATTGTACGTTGCGTATTTCTTTCATATATGTGTTGTGTTTGTGTTTGTTTTAGGATAATTGATAATCAAGAAAGAAGGCGAGACAGATAAGTTAATTGAGAATATGTTTTTATAAATTGCTCAGAAATAGTTTCACTCAAATACATAAATATTATTGAGTGAAATTTAGTAAAATTAATTTTAATTTTGGTTATATCGATCAGTAGTAATTTACATATAAAAAAATTACTGCAATATTCTCTTTCCTGATGATTAGGAAATTGCAACTTAATATATGACAATTGATTTATAAATAACATATCAATGTGCAAGTTATTATCCTGCTGACAAAAGACAGCAGGACAATTATTTACAAACTTGTTGCTTCTATTCCTTAGGCTACATGGGGAAATTATCTGATGAGATATAAACTATAAATAAAAATTTTTTAAACAAAAACACACCAACTGATGTTATTGATCAGTCACATTAGGGCATTGCTCATTAAAAAAAGTAATTAATATTATTGTGTAAACTTACTTTAAATTTAAATTGAAGTAATAGATAAAACTATATTTTTGTATAATGAGAGACAATGACCTTACAATGATATGTAAGAATATTTAGAATGTTGTTATCTGTTATGCATTTTATTATCACAATGAGAAAAGATAGTTTTTTTTAGATTCCGGACCAAAACAACCAAAAATTATTACAATTGCATTTTGATTATAAAAATGTACAATTATTGTTTTATATAGAAATTTTAAATAAGCGAAAGTAAACCAGATTTTTAAATATGCAAAATAATTCAAAATAGTATTATAAATTTGAAATAAAAAAGTAATTCATTTCCATAATTATGAAATGAATGAAAAATCTATGTCCAACCGAAAGTGAAATATTTTGCTATAATTTTCCTACATAGTAATCTTTATTATAATTTGAAAGATTAAATTTTTAGTAATAATAATAAATTTCAATTTCTATACAAGTTTTTATCCTCATTAGTTATAAATATTTTAGAAATTTTGTTGAATGATTCATTTTGAATTTGTTTTGACCAAATATACTACTCGTATATTAAAATTTATTTATTGACACAAAATCCAAATAATTTAATTAAATTGTTTATTATTATTTATTTATCTAAATAAACACGTTGTTAGATAAAATTAACGACAACTTTATTAAAGAAGGCAATTTTCGAATCAAATATAAATAAAAATAAATATTTAATAAATATACCGACCTACCTTTTAAAAATTATTTTTAGAACATTATTTACGTAAATATTTATAATTTTACAAACATAGTATAATTAGTCGTGTAAGTTCAAAATATTGTGGAATATTTTTAAAAACAATTTTCATCAAAATGTAAGTTTGTATAAAATATGTAGCTATCTATACTAAATAATTTCAAATAATTTTATTAAAATATGTAAAATTATTTGCAAATTTTTTTTCAATGATAATAAATTAATTTAGTAAATAATAAATAAATCAAATAAAAAAAAATTATTATTTACATAATTTTTGGTATATTAAAACACCAGAAGAGATAACAAGATTTTTTTTTTTTGATATTTTGTTTCGGATTGGTTAAAAAAATTAATAAAGAAATTTTTTGAGTGATTTTGCGCTTTTTATGGTTTTAAACTTTAGGAGGGTAAAGCTTTTTTAATCATTTACAAATAGATAACACAAAATTAATTGACAGTGAACATATTCAGTGAACTTTATTAAAAATTGTTATCTTTCTTTTGTAACTTTTGATTCAAGTGTACATAGAGTAAATAAATAATTGTTCATTTATTCGAGTGGTTCATTTTAGTTTCTGTGCAAAGCTGATCTGTCTGAGGAGGATTGTTATAGCTTAAAAATTAATGATTGATAAGATAATAAGAATAAGATTACATCAATATTTTCGTCTGAACGTACAATTGCAAGGACAAGTCAGAAGAGATTGGAAAGGTCCTGATGCCAGGAAAACTAGAATTTTTAAGCTGATGTGTTAAAATATTGAGGCACTCGATTCTAATTCTCTTAAGAATCAGGAACCGAGTATCTCCAACAAAGACTAAAATGTGGATAGTTTTTGGAAACAATTTTCTGTAGATTCGACAATAATTTAGTTCACATTATATCTAGAGAAGCAAATATAAAGATTGGCAATAAAAAATAAATGTCAGATCATATTCTATATAAATATCAGATCATATAAATTATATGTTGATAAATCTTCTTGTCAGATTTATTTCTACATAAAATGAAATTATCTCTATTTATGTATATAATTATAGCAATTAATATTTTAAGTTATGTTTTTTATACCCAAGCAATAAAATTGCTATGTACATATATATAAAACATTCTCAAAAGCACTTTAAAAAAAATTAACTTTCTTCACTTACCTTAATATTTTCTCATCTTGATTTGACGATTGCCTAGCAATTCCTAAATTATTAGATTTTTTTGGTGTTGTTGTTGATGATGTTGATATTTTTGGAAAATCATCATTTGATTTAACTGAACCTAATTCACTACCAGATTCATCACAACTACCAGTTCCACCACCACTACTGCCAACACTATTAATTATATTTGTACATTCAATTGTATCATTACAATTTGTATTTAATATTATAATGTCTGGATTATCTTTATTATTATTATTATTATTTGTTGTTGTAGTTGTAGAAATCATTATTATTCTATTGGCCGTTACAGCAGTTTTCGCTTTTGTCGTACTCATGTCTGCCAATTTTTATATCTATATATCATAAATGTCTGAAAAGAAGAGCATTAAAATATTTGTCAATATTGCAATTTTTATTAATCATTTTGTATCATAATGCTTTTAAATTAAATAAAATTCTTCAATTACAATATTGTAAATTTGATATTGTATAGTATACAAATATAGTATACAATGTATACTAATCTTGAAGTGGAAGCATTAATACATTTATAGAAATATATACAGAGTAGAAGATAACGTATATGTGCTGTAAATTATTAAAATAGTATACCTATACTACAATTAAAAACAGACAATTTTAGACAATTTTCTACTTAATAGCAAAATACATAGAGAAATTTATGGTCCGAATTTGATTAAATGCAATTTTTTGGGTAATTCTTAAATCGCTTACAATTAATTCAATTCAAAATGACATAATTTTAAGTTCAAAATGGACTCTGATTCTATCTATATTAACTGCATTTTTACTAACACGCCATCATAACCTACGATAAGAAAATATTTGTAATATATTTTTATTTTCTTATTTAAAAAAAAATGCAATTAATTAAATTACTATTGGGAATATTTTAAGAAAATAATGAGAAATAATTTACAGATGATAATTAATTAATTGAATTAATTTATAAGTTAACTAATATAATTAATAAATTTGCTTTAACAATGATATTTAATTAAACGAATTCATTTTAATTGAAACTTTGATTGTAAATTTACCATACATTAATTTATATATGATAAATTTATTAATTTAATAGAATTTAATTTTAAAATTCTAAATTTACATAATTTATCAAAATTAAATTGAAACAAAATCATAAATTTCAATATAAACTTTTTACTTAATAGGTTCAATTCCAACATCATATTTTATATATCATTCTGTACTTTAGTGGAATATGCTATCAGTCTGCATCTGCATCTGCAGTCTATCAACAAAGCAAAATAATTAGCTAAATTTTATACAGCCACAATTAAGTAATTTTACGATATTTAAATTCGATATAAACTTTTTTCGCATAAGGCAACACTAAAATTAAGCTTTTTCTTCCTAAACTTTATTTTCTTGTTTGTTACTTTTTTACTCAATTTTCTCTCACAAAATTAACACAACACACTCATACAAATGGAAAATCAAATTTTTTTATTGATATGATAAGCAGTTTAAAGAAAAGGTAGGTAAGTAATTTTTAAGCTTTTTTTATGTGTGCTTTTGTTTTTCAATGTTGGTTTTATGTATGTTTATATTAAATATTAATGGCCTTGAATATTTATTTTTTATATACCTACATATATATAAATAAATTTTCAAGTCTGCATTTGTAGTTTCACAAATTTCTTGTATTATACAAGCACTTACACATTCAAATATAGATTAAAAAAAATTATACTTTATAATTAAGAAAATAAATAATAAAAAACAATTATTTTATGTTCAATAAAAATTATAATAATTAATAGAAAAAAAATGATAAAAAATTATTAATTAATTGAAATATTAAAAATTATTTAACATTTAATTTTAACGAAGTTTTATATATTAGCCGCGGTATAACAATAATTAAGTATTAATAGGAAAATAATTTAAAAATAAAGCTTTTAAAATTATTTTGTTACGAGATAAGTAAATTTTTTTAGTTTTACGATTTTACACTTGTAATTTTTATCTAGTCTTTAAATTTAATTTAAAATAATTTTTATTCAAAAAAAATTTTGTTTATTAATTTTTTAATTATGTTGTTAAATGAGAATTTTGCAACCTTGTAATGCACCTTTACCGTCTGTGCACAAAATTAAAAAAACCAACACACTATACTAATAGTAAAAATTTTATAATTGTTATAGGTAGTCAAAAATAAATATTAATAAAAAAAAATTCTTTGAAACATATTTAAAAAAAACAACAACAATCTTTTTTGAGCTTTTTATGCATTTTTTATTATATTGCTGTGTTTTCATATTATTGTACATAAATAATTTTATATTTTATAAATACTTATGTATTAGATATTAAAATTAGAAAATTATGTGCACATATATATTAAAGCAGTGTCTGTAGACACAAAATTACTATTTAAATACTATTATAATATATACTTAAAAAATTTATATTTATAATTTTTATTTAGTTTCCAATGAAAATAGGAATATACGAGCAAACAGCAAACACTACTTGCTTATATCTATCTATACTGATTTGGAAAGCATTCTCTATTAGATTATTCAACTGTTTTCTATCAGCAATTTTCTTCTACCAATGTTAAATATTACAACCACAATGGCCCATTATACATAATAATGCACTATTTAAATCAAATGGGTTAAACCAAAATAGGACAAGTAACCGACCAATTAAAAACCTTATTGCATACAGAAACCCTACTTTAATTAAGAGCGTTATCGTTAACGTCAATAGATTTCTAATATTTTCATTCGTTTTTATGGTAATTTAATCAGCTATACAAGAACAAGTCGATCATAGGAGCATATTGATATTAATTAAGCTAAATTTGTTTATTTTGACTGTAACGCTAATCAAAATACCACAAATGTTTTTCTGATGGTAGCACTTGTAGCACTGCGATCATTTGACATAATGAAAATTACTTATTTTTTAGTTGGTCTTATACAAGATTTACGGGCATAAACAATACTACGATTTACATTTTATTAATATCAGATATTCAGATTGATTTAAATGATACCTACTTTAAATGTCTAGAGATATTTAATTTTTAGAGATAATTTTAGAGAAAACGTCAAAGATAATTTAATTTAGTAAATAGAAAAATATGAAATAAATAGTACTTAAATAAATATGAAACTACAATACGGTCACTCTGTCATATTTACTTCTTGTCTTATATTATATAGTCTAGCAAGAGAGACTTAAGAAGGTATTATATATTATTTAATTTTTTGCTTATATACATGATAAAAATAATCGATCAGCCGGTTGCTTTTATATTGCTATACCACCCGGCATAATTTTTTTTTTGTTAAATCTTTTACTAATCTAGCTAGACATGCAAGCTATAAAGTGTATCGGACACCAACGATATTAACCGAAAAAAAACTTTTATAATTGCAATATAAGCAACGATGTTAATTATAAATTGGGTAAAAATCACATACAGATAAACATGTATAATGAAATTTTATTGAAACGATTTCTTTTATTCGGTTTTTTCTAGTAAATGGAATGAACAAGAGTTTTAAGTTTCAATCATTTTTTTCAGTCTATAATTTTTATTTGGTCGAATTAGTATTAGTTATAACAAATACACTAACTAAATTATTTGCTTGGTGTTAAAAAATATTTTATTGTTGGGGTAGCGTTGGGTGGACAAATTTTCTTTCATCATAATCGACCTAGAACAATGGTGGAAGAAAATTAAATTCGTTTATTTAAGTGTTTGTGACCATGAGACTAATAATTATTCATATAAAAAAGGGATGGAATTTCTTTTATTGGGTTTTGTATTTTTTTTAAAATTATTTTCATTTTAGTCATTTATAATTTTATTTTTAAAAGCTTTGACTTTTCTTTAAATATTTGTCACTCTTGTTATTGCTAAATAATAGAAGAATGGAACTTCTCTCTTCTTATATGTGTATGTGATTCTTTTACATTCACAATATGATTTTTTGGGGTAGGTTTTGGTTTTTATATAGTCGCAGTTCTTAGTAATAAAATTGATAGACAGGATTGGGATGGGCAGTGGAAAAAAGCTCATATTATAGTGAATTTTGTTACCATTTTATGTGTTTCTGGTTTTGTTTGTTTTTTTGGGTATATACAAATGTACATAAATATAAACAGTATTATATATCAATATCAAAATTAGGTCAAGTGTATAAAGATATAAAATTTTATAGAAATTTTTGGTATATTTATTGTGTTTGCTTCTCCTTTGTTTTGGTTTGCAATTGCAACATATTCGAAAAATTGTTTGACACGCAGCAAAAAAATTAAATAATATATTCATAGAAAATTATTCAAAATACTTATTAGGATTTCTATTGCAATAAAAAAAAAAGACTTAAAATATTTTTTTATGATTCTATGAAAGTTGAGCCTTTATTGCGCCTCTTATTCTGATTTTGATGAACATTTTCATTCTGGGGAAGTGGAGATTTTTTTTTCATTCTGGGGAAGTGGAAAATTAACTATTATAATTTATTGAAGTTTCATCTAAACAAATTTGTCAAAGATTAAATGACTATTCGGCAAGATTGATAAGAAATAGTGATGTACATCTGGCCAATTTGGCTGGCCTATGCATAATGAATGAGAGTGCATTTTTTTCCTCACTCTTGCAAATCATCCTTATACAAGTCAAATATTAGCCAGAAAACTTGAAAATTACTTCACATCTTTATCGTTATTTAAATTTAAAGGACAACTTTTACTTTATTCCTTTGTAATAATTAGTAAAATACAAAAATTAAAGTATTTACTTAAACCTTTCTTTAAATAATTTTAAATGTATACCGACCCCGACTAAACCTCAAGCAGTTAATTGATTTCTGTTAATAGCAGAAATCTTTTTTCTTTTCTTTTTTGAAATAAGTATATTAATTTTTTGTCCATTTAACATTTTAATGTAAGAATAAGAAAAATAATAACTACAAACTTTTGATTTATTTTTAATATTGTCTTAAACTGAAAAGATCTTAATTTTATATACTTATATAAATAAAAACTCAGACTGTTTCACAAAATTTCCATGTAGGAGGTACATATGTAATAATTTTTTTAATCTTTGAAATAGAATTTTTTTTATATACATATATAAATGTAATTTTAAATTTTCTAATAAATATATAAAATTTGAGAAAAACAAAATCATAAAAGAGGAAAATTAAAAAGTAATTTTCCTTTTATATATATATAAATATATATTATAAATTAGGTTAGACTAGAATTTATAAATAAATTGTGTCTCCTATACATAATCGCGTAAATTTATGGTTTAAAAAGATTTAATTGCCTCATGATTATATCTTATATATGTATGTATATATGCAAAAAATTTAAATCCTTTTCATTATATATATAGTACACATAATATTATTTGTAACAACCATTTTGGTAAAAGTAAAATTACATTTTTCTTAAAAGAAAAATTGTGTAAGTTTTCATTATTTTTAATGTAATTTTTAAAGTTGATCAAAATCCGTAGTTAAATATTTGGAAGTTAGTGATAATTCTAGATAAATTTTTGATAACCAAAAAGTATATAAAATATGAAGTAAGTATAAGATTTATTAGTAAATTTTAAAAAATTTAATTGTAAATTAGATTAAGTACTTATACTTATATGAATTTTTTAATTAATTAAGATTTTTCATTTTTTTTACTTAAAACTTTTAATCATTTCCAGATTTTATAATTTCTAAATTGAAAACTTTGCTACACGTGTAAGGAATTACCAAAAATAAAAAATTTAAAAAAAAATACATTAAAACCAATTAAATAATTATATGATTAACCCAAAATAGTTCATAAATATTTATTATTAGGTATAATTGGATTTTATGAATAAAAAAAATGGATGATTTTTTTTTTTAGAAATTTACGAAAATGAAAAACATTAATTATGTAATTTACTTTTTTAACCCAAAAAAAAAAAAAGGATATTTTTAGAATATCCAAAATATAATTTTAAATCTCTTTTTTTATAGTTAAATCCCTTTAAAATGTTCAGTACATATACATAAGATATATGATTATTTTTTTTATTTGCTAATCTTAATTCAACAGTGAATTAAATCAGAAAATGATTAAACGAAATCATAAATAAGAAATTTTATATATAACCATGCAGAAAATTATCATAAAAATATATGAAAGGAAAATTTTTCAAGTCATAAATTGAAGTTCGTAAATTTGTTTAATGTCATCAATTAGTGATGGAAAAAGGAAGAATGAAAAACTACATGGCATTTTATTAAATGTTAAATGTGTAGGCAGGGTCACTATATGTGATCTCAATGGTAGACAACATGTACGTATAAATACATTGGATTTCTGCTTTCAGTGAAAATGTAATATAAAAGGAATTTATTTTTAATATAAAAAAAAGGATTACATATTTTTTTGTCCTTGTGTATAATACAGAGAATTACTAATCAATTTATATGAAGGTAATATATTAAATTGATTAAAATTTTAATTTACAAACTAACCTTGTAATAATATAATACTGAAGGATTTCCAGTAACTTCAGTCACATTGTTATTTGTCCTTTTTGATTTAATTTAATAATATTTCAATTTTATTTTAAAAGGAATTAAGTATATATTAAATTAAATCGACAAGAAAATTAAAAATGAAATTTTATTTAGTTTTTGAATTGTGGATTAAATTGAAAGATAGCAAAACTATCAGTGAAAAAATTGCAGAACTTTTAAATTAATTCAATGTAAATTTACTTTTTATTCCCTGTTTATTTCAGACTTTGATTGGATTTTTAATGCTTGAATATATTACTTTGTTCCTAGAGAGAATTTGATTTATAATAATCAATTTTTCTGTTACCTTTATTGATTCAATTATAAGTAAGAAAAAGTAGATGGAATTTTAGATTATGATGAAGAAACATCAAATTGGATACCGAATACTTACCAGAACCAAAGAGCATATAAATAAATATTATACAGTCTTTGCTAGAACTCTAAGAAAGACTAAATGTTCTCCCAATTTTATTTCGAGTTTAAGCTTTTTCATTTTGTTTTAACAAAATTTCAACATTGAGCAATAGTCTATTTAAAGCCAAATCGTATCAATAGTCTCAATTTGTATCAGCAAAATGTAATAATCAACTTTCGCATATGTCTGAACAGATATAAACAGTTTGGAAATATTCAAAAGTCAAAAAGTCAAATTATAAATTTAAACAATTATAAGTATAATCAAAAAATTTATAAGTAAAATATATTTTTGAATAAAATTAATTAAAATTGTTTGAAGACTAAAAGGACATAAATATACAAATAACGAATCGTATTATATAGACATAATTTAAATTAATGAAATGAAAAACAGATCGAAAGTAATTAAAATTTCAAATTATAATATTAAGTACATATATACTTACTAACAAAAAACAATATTTTAGTAAATTTTCTATTTTACAATTCATAAAATATTTTGACTACATAAGTATAACATTTCCGCAAAATTTCTATAAATATATTTATAGATTTTTGTGGGTATATATAATAAGTATATTATTTGCGAAATTGTAAAATCTCATTTTATATAGTAATTTTAATTTAAACTACAAATAAAAATTACAACCCCCTTTTATCTAATGAGAACATTTACCATAATTATATAAAAAAAGTATCTTAAAAGCTTCGTACTCAAACCAAATCTAATATATAATAAAATAAGTAAAATATTATATCGTTTATTTATTACTAAAAGCAACCACAGATGAAAAAAAAAAATATTGTACTTATTTCAAACTTCGAAAATAAAATACAAAATTCTTCAAATTCGTTTGAAGAATTCAAATATTACTTACATCTAATAATATTTTTAAGTCATTCAACTTCTTATGAACCATTTTTAGCAAAAAGTGAACAGAGCAAAAATTTTTTTTTTTTTGCAAATCATTTTATTATAAAACCTGAAATTTCTCTATTTTTTGCATTTTAAGAAAAGTTTTTGCTTTTTTGCAAAGCATAGAATTTTATCTAATAAATAATATCTATATAAATTGTATTATAATAGTATACGTACCTACATATATGAAGTAATTTTAAAGAAATGACTCACTAATCCTGGATAAGATAATTACAATTTTCCGGTAATAAAAATTTTTGAAGATTTAAAATTTAAAGTTAAATAATATAATATTTTGCTTCATTAATTTTACGATTTCAAATTATGTACGAGTATACAACAACGAAATTAAAAAGAACAAATGTAAATTAAAAATCATGTTAGTTAAAAAATAATAATAATAATTTCAAATTATGTTTTCTTGTCGTCAACATTAAAAATAGGATTTTTTTTGTTGTTGTGTTCAATAAAAAAATTAATAGTTAATAATTTTTTAGCTAAAATATTTATATAAAAATTATTAACAATAAAAATAATAAGTTAGTTTTTTTTTGTTTGTTGATTTTTTTATTATTTGTTACTTAAAAGTATAATTAAAAGAAATTACGTAACTTAGAATTAGGAAAATTTTTGTCTGACTGTCTGTCGGCTGAAAGACACTTTTACGAATACTTATAATTTTAATATGTAATTAATGTAAAGTACATAGTTAATATTTCTGATAGATCATAATTTGTGTTGGAAAATGTGATTGGAAAATAAGGTTTTGTCCATTGCCTATTTGTTCAAATATTTCTTTTAACCAAATTTTTACTTTATTTTAAAGTATAATAAGTTAGATCCATCAGGGAATATACTCAACTCTTTACAATGACTGCAGTATTGTCAACTGGATTCGAATTCAATGTTTAGGATGGATTGGCCATGTGGTCAGATTAGTTCAATCTATAGTCATTAGTAAAATGTTATGGGTAAGTCACAGATCTTCATTATAGTATAGCAAGGACAAAAGTAAGGTGGTATGACGACGTTTTGAGAGATCTGAGGAAACTAAATCTAGCAAACTCAAGGGAAACTGTCACGGATCGTCTACTCTGGAGTGGAATATTAAGGGAGGCCAAGGCCCTTGACGGGATGTAACGCTACGTAAGTAAGTATAAGAAAGTATATGTGGAAATGATCATAAATCGATGTCGTTCTAAGTGAATAGCTTGTTGCAAAAAAAAAAAAAAAGCTCCTCCGCTACAGAGAAAATTATGGTTCGGAATCCATAAGCCCAAATAGGTCCCAAATTGTAATAGAATATCGGGAAAACCTCGAAATTT
The DNA here is from genome assembly GCA_949752835.1 of Empis stercorea. Lineage (NCBI taxonomy): Eukaryota > Metazoa > Arthropoda > Insecta > Diptera > Empididae > Empis > Empis stercorea. The sequence continues at coordinate 18,532,499 of OX457085.1, read as the reverse complement.
GATATTGACACCAATAATAATAAGCCCTACAATTATTAAACAACTACACAATAATTTGACTGCGCATTATTAGTGTCAATATTGTTATTAATTTGATCAGATTAAAAGTTTAGAATTCATATAATTTTGAAATATATATTTCTGATTTACATAAATTTACTAAGTATACTTAGCATCCAAAATCAAAAGAGAAAAAAACTATCAAAAATTATTTAATATAATTATTGTATAAATTTAATCAAAATTTATACAACAAAAAAACTGACCTTTCTTTACCAAAATTTGATTGTAGTTAAGTAATAAAAATTTCAAATAACTTTTTTTTTAAATCATTTATAATTAAATTATACTATGCTGATTATTTTGATTAAATTTTTAATATAGTTTTAAAAAAACTAGCAAAATTATTCTAATTTAATATAGAAAAACTAAGTAAATTGTTTAATTATAGTAAATTTTTTTTTTTAAATATTCTTTTTTATAAATTAGAAACGCATTTTATTTAATATTATTATTATAGCATAAAAAAACTATTTACCAAGTTAGAAGAGTACTTACTACAATAGAGAATCGAAACATTTACAAAAATATAATTAAATAATTTAAATAATTATATATTATTAAAACAACTAAGTTTTATGATTAATAAAAAAATTTGTTTAGATTTACATAAATTTTATGTCAAATTATAAATAAATTTCATAATAAATTTATGATTATATTTTAGTTGTCGAAGAAAATAATGTAATTTATTGTCGGTTTGTTGTAAGTAGAAAATGCATTAAGTAACAAATATTAAAATTTCGTGTAAATTTGATAATTGAAGAATATTAATATTATGAAAATTTAGAAGAAAAAAAATGTAATTTCTAATATTGTCTGTTACTTATATTGTTTGGGGAATTTTGTCAGTAACAAATTGATTGGAACTATTATAACTACATCCATGTTTACATTAAAATTTCAAAATATCAAAAAAGTTGTAAATTGTAATACTTTTTTCTAAGTCGTCATTATAAATATCAGTAAAAATACTACACACTTAAGTAATTGTAATATTTATGTAGTATATAGTTTTCTTAATTACTTATCTTTAATTTAGATAAATAATTTTGTTAAATTAAAATCTTTTAAAATAAGTTATATAAATCCTTAAAAAATAATTTCATTTATTTACCTTTAATTGTAATATATGTAATTTCAAATTAAAAATATTTTCATAAATTCTGAATAAGTAAATCAAAGTAGAAATATATATAAATATTCTTTTAATTTATTGAAAATGAATATTCAAAGCACTGCATAGTTATATTATAAAAATCTATTTTAAATACGTTTTCATCATATTAAAAATAAATTCTATTATAATATTACTACAAACACACAATTCTAATTTCTAGATCTAGATAATCTTTAAGTAAAAATTATTATTCTTTTATTTTGTTATTGTATTTGAGAAAAATAAATAATCACTATAGGGGTTCTCTCTCTTTTATATTTGTTAAATAGATATAAATTTTAATTTTATATAAAAATTAAATATTTTTACTTTAAGATATTCACATATTTCACTTTTCTTATTACATTTATTATTCAAATTGTTATTTTATAGAAATATTTAATTATTATTTATTTTTTAATAAATTAATTTTATTCAATTTTTTACTTGTATAAAAATTTACACTTTGAGTTTCTTCACGAAATGTCACTTTATTTTTACTGTGTCCCAATTCCCAATCCCATATTCCAAAATATTTGATTTATTGCCAACATAAAATAAAAATAAAAATGTATTTTAAAAAGATATTTGTTAAGGACGGTAATTGAAAATGAAAAATATTTACACTACGCTACCTGGCGATGAATAGACAATTAATAAATGGTTTTTGTCCTAACTAAGTGCAAATATAGAATTTTCTTGTCATGACTATGATTTGCAAATACTTAGTTTAAAAATTTCATAGATGGCGCAATTGACGGATATATTTTCGGATATAAAAGAAACATTTTAAATTTTTGGCGCACTTTGTATGGCTTTTCAATTTCAGTTACTAAAAGAACAAATTTAAAATTTTTGGTTATGAATTGGTTAGGCGTTAGGAAATTTAAATAATAAAAGAAAAATAATTGAATTTTTTGTTTTTTTTTCGTTAACCTTAAATATCAATTAAAATAGTTTTAAGAAAATAAAAAATTTCGTTAATTGAAAATTTAAATAATTTTATTTTCTGTTTAATTATTTTATTAATGCATAATTAATTTTATATACATATATATATATATATATAAATAAATGAAAACTTTTTATATTGAAGGTAAATAAATCATTGATGTAGAAATGTTAAATAAATAATTAAGAATTTTCATTTACAAAAAAAAAAAATCTGTGTTTTGGAAAATCATTGAAATTAACCTACAATAAAAAAATTTTTTATAATTATTAATATATTTAATAATTATGAATTATAAAACAATAAATAATTGCATAATTAATTCTGGGTCTAGTGCAATGAATTATTCAAGTTCATCTTTTCTGGGGTTTATTGAAGGTGGTTAGTTTTTTTTTTCTACTATTTTTCGAAATTTAATTGCATTTTTTTGTTCGTGTGAATGATTAAGTGTATATAAAAAAATTATGTTAACATCAAATTTATGGCTAGTTAAATAATTATGTTGTATATTGTATTATGCTACTGTTTTTGTAAGTGTCAATTTTTCTTTATAACATTCTAACAACCTTAAAATACTTTTATTTATTTTTATTATTTATACTCAAATAAATAATTTTAATTATTTAACAAAATTTTTTTATGTTTGTCATGTTAGATTTGATTTTTGAACTGATAAATTTTTTCGTATGTTCAGATAAATTCATCGGATAATGTTGGCAAAAATATGTATCAGAAATAATTGAAATTTATTTATAATTTTTCTAAAGGCTTAAAGATTTGATGAAGATTTCGTGAAATTCAGTTTTTTTCGGTATAAAATTTAGGTACCAAAAATAATCATTTCATTCCACGTCATATTTTTATTCGAGTTCACAAATTACCCTTATTATTTTTATTCAGGAACAACTATAAGTATTTCATTTTGTATATAATGTTTGTCGATTTGAAATGGAGAGGAGGCCTAGGTCCAAACGCACAAATGCAAGTAAAGGTCGACTGTATACTCCCAACCTTCCTTTTCACTACATTTCGTGGAAACCCATCCAACTTCTGTCACGAAAGAAATAATCTATTAGATTCCGTCTATCTGTGAGTGCAATTGCTTGTATATTTCCACATATTACTGGAATGTCTAGCTCTAAGTATTTTGTATATGAGGGCTAAAACTATTATAGGCATAGTGTTTTTATTACTGTCTAAGCATTTTTTATATGCCTCTTAGCAAAGAATTGGCAAGGGTGAAAGAAAATTAATTAATGATGTCCGGATGTAAGATCAAATTGATAATTTATATATGGCTATTATTGTCTCATACTTTTGCAAAATTCGAAATAAGTAATATAATGCCTAGGATTTTTATAAAACACTTAATTGTACACTAGCCGCTATTACACATATCCCAAATTAAGTATTTATTGCTGAATAGAATAATTTTTGTCTACTAAAGTTTCTATGTATTAAGGAAACGCAATTTCAGAGAAAAATCATAAATTTCGGATACGAGATAGTCTTAGATTTGTGAAACGAATGATTTAAGTACTAAGAATTGAGCTGTTATATGACATTACCTTGATAATAAATAGTTTTATGACGTTCGTTAATAATCCAATGGTATATAAACTGAATAAGTCATAAAAATGTAATATACACTGTATCATAATTAACGAGATTTATTAATTATTAATGAAGTAAAATTTCTTTGATATCTAAATATGTAAAATAATCGCTAATTACTATATTTTGTATGTGATTTGAAATTAATATAACATTCAATTTCGCTAAAACAATTAATTAAATTTTAAATATACTATGATAATAATATAAACTATATTAATGTTTCTTTTGACATATTATTAAAGCTATAACATTTATCGAAGTTATAAAAAATCTGAATAATATTTTAAATAAACACCATATAAATAAATATAAATTAATTAAATTTGCAGATTACCTTACAATAATTTAATGTCTATAAAAATATTTAAATATATACTTAAAATCACATTATATAAATAAAATTGTATTTATTAACAATTAATATATTTACTTAAAATAATTTAATAAGTAATTTTTTATTCTTAAATAGAGATGTTAATATTAATTAATTTTATGAATAAAATAATTTTAATATAAATTAGAGGACATTGTTCAGTCGCGTGGGTATCCTATTTATTACTATAGTAACAATTTTAATTTACTGATGTCTAACAATAACAAATCTAGTTTTTCCACTATACAGACAAAATGTAATATGTACAAATGGACAGGTGTTCAAAATTATGTTATAATTTTTTTTTTTGTATAATTTATTCTATTACAATATAAATTAAAAAAATAATAAATTTAATTACATATAGTATTTTATTTAGAAATATAATATGAGAAATAATTAAATTAATTATGATTGTTTTGAGGAATAAATCAGTTGAGCATTTTTTAAGTAATAATTAAATTTCGAAATTGTTTTAAGCAGTTTTCTAAGCTTTTGAGTTCAATTTGGGTCCATAGTTTCATTAAATTTTTCTTTTAGAAGCTGCAAATTATTATGCAGTTTTTAAAATTGCTACAAACATAGATGTTATTATCCTGTCATTCTGTTGCATACCAGAATGTAACTTCAATTCTTCTCAAATTCTTCTATTAATTGAAGGGTTATAAATAATAAAATTTAAAATAAAATAAAATTTAGCTTCAAGATCATTAAAATTTACTACAAGAGAAAAATAAAATTGTGATTGTGACAAAACTGCAAAAAATTGTCCCTTCAGTGATTCAAAATTTCTAATTTCTGAAGAAAATATTTCAATATAGAAAATTCCTTAACAAATTTCATAATTTGGTTACAAAATTAATAAAAATAATGAAATAGAAAGGTGTTAAATGACATATATATGTGTGTTCAACACAATTTAAATGGCCTACAGAAACATAAATTGCTAACATAATATTTTTCATTTAACTCGATCATAATTTAATATACATGTACATTATTTTTGTTAGGATATCAGGTTAACAAGTGCGTTTAGAAATTAAAATTTTTTCAGAAATTAAAACTGTCTTATTTTTAACATAATTATTTAATTAAAATTGACAAGTTTTTATATATGTAACAGTGACATTTTTATAGGGTGATCAATATACAAAAATTTTAGAATACTTTTCAGATATTAATAGTAATATAATTTTCTTAGTATCCTCAAGGATTTCAAGAGAATATATAGTAGAAACAAATAATAATTTTTGGGTAAAATATAAATATTTTTGTAGATAGTTTTGCACAATTCTGAGGCTGCTGATATTATGATTAAAATTGTATCCAAATTGTTGCTAAATGGATCTTAATGTTTATTAAAATTCATAGAACAAAATTATGATACGTTTGTTATAGTACATTTTCTGTTGATCAAAAGTCCACCAAGTTTTTACAAAACGAAAATAAAATGCATTTGAGAATTTTGAGAGTAATAAATCATCCTGAAATAATTTTTACGACGAAATTTTGAAATTCTGCTTTAAAAAATTGAATCAGAAATATAATTTCTATACCAATTTGAATCAGTTTTGCACCAATATTTTCATATAACCCTGTAAATATTTTTAATTATTTTATTTTGTTTATTGTTTGTTTTTATACCAGAAACAAGGCCCCCAGTTATAAGTATATTAGTATATGTGTTATATATTATACAGTACAGTCTATAACCAACCCTGTGCGTGCTTTATGCACAGGTTTCGATTACCAAGGTCATAATAATGCTATAGTATTTATAGCCGATAAATCGCATTAAATAAAGGTCATTACGCGCAAATTGCACTTAATAAATATAATATTTTTGTTAGTAATGATATTTTTCATTCACCATTGGATTTTATAATAATTGTTTTTGTTTTTTCTCAGTACAGTAGCTATGCGAATGCCAATGTCCAATATTTTTCAAAGAGGGTTAAATAACTGTTGCTTTCTTATAATTAAACCGGAAGTGATTAAAAAATAATAAAAATTAAAACTAGTTTATGTGAACCAATAAAAAGTAGTTTTTGTTTTTCAAAATATTTTTGATTAAAATTTCGTCTATCTTTTGTTAACAAATAAAATGCATTTCAGGTAAATTAAATAGATTCTCTTGGTTAAATAATTCTTTTTTTTATTTTATTTTAGTAAAAATTACAAGTTTCAATTTAATTTCACTATATAATAAAATTTTCTTTATATAGAAATTAACCGAAAAATTTCAACTTGATTAACTTGAATTTTTTTTACACAGGAAATTGATTATTTCTGAAGGGTAAAATAATTTTTTAAATATACGCAGATGGTGTAAGAAATTGTTTCATTTTGAAATATTAAATTATTTTTAAATTTAGAAATGTTTTTTTTTTTTAATGTTGCAATTTGAATTTAATAAATTTTTCAAAGTACCAAATTTTTGAGACATTGCAAAAGAAAATAATTTCTACCTTTTCTAGATTAAAGATTTTATTAAAATAATTCAAATTGCCGGTTGTCTGACGGATATATAGTCAAATGCCAATAACATTATTAATATTATATTATTGGTTATAAAAAGACAAGATTTTTAATAGTAAAATTTATTAGTATTTTAATTATTGAATAAAGTTTTATTTGATAATTCAGACCGATGAAAAAACGTGTCGTAAATAAATTTATAATTAGTAAATTTAAATTTGTTAAAAGTTTGATATTTTTTTTTCGGCAAATATTTAAATGTTTTATTAAACTAAACAAGAATTAAATCATAACTAATTAAAGTATAAATTCTCAGACATAAATTTTGCACAAAGAATTAAATTCAATTTATAGATTTCAGTTCCTTCTTCTTCTTCTTCTGTCAATTCATTTTTATTTATAGAATTTTTGTATCTAACAATTAGAATTAATTTTTTATATTTACTAATAAAAAAATTTAATAATTAATTATCAATAATTGCAAATTGTGATTATTGTATTTCAAATATTTTTTTTATAAAATGATTTTTCTTTTTTTTTTTTTTTGTATTATCAATTTTATTTTTAATATTTATAGAATCGAATATGAACAAAACATAAAAAATTCACAATGGTTTTTTAATGTTTCCCATTCAATTATAATTTTTTTTTATATTTTTAACTAATAAGTTAATAAAAAAAAATTATTAATTACATATTTATTTACTTTTTATTTTTTTGTAACGAATGCAAATGAATAAATTAAATATTAATAATTTTATACAATATTTTCTTGTTTAGCTTTATGCTAAAATTTCAACACCTAATTTTAACTTATGATTTCTTAATGATGATGCAGAAAATTTTTATAGTTCAAGGAAATTGAATATAAAAAAATTACATATTTAAATAAACAATTTCGAATAATATTTATTCTAGATTTGTTCAAGTCAATTTCGTCTTTTTATGATTAAAAAAAAAAATCGACTTTTTGAAATTCAATTCGATCCAAAAAAATTCAAAACGACGAATCTTTGGAAACAGACGAATTTGATTTGGAAAACGATAAATTTTATGTTGGGAAAAGGTAAATTTAATTTGTAAAAAGACCAATTTGAGAGAAAAATTTCACAAGTTATTCGATTTTTACAAATAAAATAATTAGATTTTTCTTAGTTGACTTTTACACGTACAACATTTTCTTTCATACATTTTTCTATACCACCATTTTCTAACTCAAGCGAAAAAAAATGAACAACAGCATTTTAAGTTAATTCTAATTATACTACTCTTTAATTTCAGTGGATCTGTGAACCGTTAAAACACGACCAATTTGATATTGTTGACATTTTCAATCCACATTTCTAATCTAAGCAAAGAGACATAAATAATGTTCAATGAAAAATTATGTTTTAATAAATTTGTCTAAAGAATTTAATAAATAACAAAATTTTGGACAAAATTCTCAGATGAAAATGTCGACAATATAAAAGTAGTCTTCTTTATAAAGATAAAATGTAACAATTTTTTTTATGTAATTGATAAAATATTATAAATTCTCATATTTTGTTGCTAATTTATGTGGAATTTACCTTGAATTTTCATATAATATTTTAAAAATTATTTTTAAATCTTTTTTAGTTATATAAATCTTGATTTAAAATGAAAAAATATATAAATTATAATTTATTGAATGTGTCTATTAAGAACAGGTGAACTTATAAACTGAGACATTTCAAATTGCAATTAATAATTATACAAAAAATTGAATAATTAATAAAGAATTATAATTATATGAATTAATTTAATTTTTTTTTTTGTGTGCCAGGTGCTAAACATTAAAACTTCCGTCTCTTAAATAACAATAATAATGTTTTGTCTATGTAACAATTTTGAAAACTTGTAAATTAATTTATTCATTAAGTAGTACTTGTAATTTATTTTCTAATTAGATATTACGATAAAAATTGCATAATTTTTTATTTAACATCTGGATAGAAAAAAAAAAATTGCATAAAACTAAATTTAGAATTTAGATAAGAAATTGTAATTTTGATTTATAATAAATTAATTAGCATTATTTATTAGAATTTTTTTCTGTATGTATACATTATAAATTTTAATTTACTAATAATTAGTTGTAATAAAATGATTTTAATTGTATAACAAAAAAGAAAATAAGGAATTTAATTTATTTATCGTGTGATTCAATTAAAATTGTAAATTTATTATTGCTAATTATCATATATTTTATAGTTTAAGTAAATCCTAATATGATTTCGAATACTATAATAAAGGAATGACAAATTTATAACATTTTCAGAATAAATTAGACCTTTAGTAATTATTTTACATACCAATTACATTTAATTTTTCTAAAATTTTTGATTTTTTATCATTTTTCAGAATATTTTAATTAGTGTTTCAAAATGAATCAAATATTTTTTTGAAATTTGATTAAAATATTCTAAAAAAAAATATCTGTTTAATTTTGAAAAATGATTTATAAATATTTTGAAAAATGATTAAACAATTTAGAAAAATGATTTCAAGTTTAAAAGTGATTCAAATTTTGACAAAAAATACTATTATTTTATCTGAAAATTTTGCAGATGGATCATAATAAGAAAATTAATATAAATTATATTATAATGTAATTTATTTCAGGATTGGCGATTCAAATTATGTGACAAATTACTGAAAGAAAAACAATTTTAAATTATAAACAAATTTACATAAATGTAAAATTTGATTAAAAGAATTTACACTTAAATTCAATTCGATAAAAAACCGAACATAAAATTAACTTTATTATTTATCTAAAATCATAATTAAATTAAATTGATAATTTTTAATTTCTTCCTTAAAAATTCAAAAATTTTCCTCTAGAATTAATTATTTATAAAAATTCTGCTGTCTAATTTTTGTTTTTCAACAAATATATTTATTTACAATAAATTTTTCTAAAAATATAATAATTATACTATGTATATGTATATTATTATTGACAATAATACTACAAATTTATTTATAGATTAATGTTTATTAATTTTCTTGATCAAAAAATATTATTTATTTATTACTGGTATACAAGCGTATTAAAGTTTAATTGAAATAATAAATAAATTCAATTGATTCACAAATCATATAAATCAATTAAATCAAAATCTATTGAAAAATAATCGATTGTGTTTATTTTAAAGCAAATTCGGTTTAAAAAAAAAAAAACAAATTGAATCTAAAATTAAGTTATGCTTAATCATCTCTTATGGTACAACAATAATTTTTTTTTTTTTGTAAACATAACCGAATTGTCAAATCTAAATGATGAAATTACTGAAGATTATTAAGTCATGTATGTATATAGTATAATTCTTATTGAAAGGATACATTTATGTTAGATGGAAAATTAATCAGGATTTAAAAAAAAAGAAAATATTTTCATTAATTTTTAATTTTTTATAATTTTAAACTAATTTAATATAATTTGTGTAAAAACAACAAAATTTTAAAATAAACAGAATAATTAAATTTGAACAAGTTTCTTTAAGAATCTAGAATATTTTAATGTCCTCTAAACCAAAAACAAACAAAAAGATAGTATGACTAATAAATAATGGTTTAAAGTTTATATATGTAAATTCAAAAATTTACTACAGCAAATAAAATTTTTTTTTACATGGATAAAGTCAAAGTCAAGGTGACAAAATATTTTTTTTTAATGTTACTTTTTCAGTTTAACTTTTTGTTTTAATATAAAATACTAAAAAAATGAATCATAATTATTGTGGTTTTTCAATGATTTTAAAGTAAAAGCTTATAAAATGCAATCATTAAAACAAAAAAATTATGTACATTAAAAATTTTGTATCATAAAACAATCATGGTGTATAAAATAACAAAATAAAAGTTTTATGCATGAATTTCCCTTAAATCATTAACCTTCAATAAAAAAAATGCTTTTTTTTATTTGGTTTTGTTTCTTTCGGTTTTCTGGTTTAAAAATTCAAACATTTAAAATGAGAAGATTTTTACTATTAACAAGATTAATTTAATTTGTTTAAAAAATTAACGAATCATTGGCAAAGATTGAAAAAGGAAATTTATAAATTATATAAATAATAATTGAATATTTTACAGATTGATTTCACACTCATGGGTTTAATTGGTATTACAAATAGAAATTACGAATATTAATACATGAATTATTAATTCATTTTCCTAATTAATTAAAATAAAAATTGATTACTTTATAGATCAGACTTTAGAATTATTCTTATATCCTCAAAATTTACATTAAAAAAAAATTCTTTCCGAGTTTGTCACTGGTGCACGAATTCCGGAAAAAGGAAATTCTTATATAAATTTTATATATTTCTTATAATACTCAGTCTGTATATCATTGTCTACGTGATCAGTTGTCAGTACAATCAGATAAATTCTACATATCTCCACTTCCATTCCTTATAAGATATGATAAATTCAAATTAAATATAAGTTCCTGGTATAATATTGAAAAAATATCTTATAAATTTTTTCATAGCTTTACCAGATAACAATCTGAAAAATTGTCAATAAAAAATCAACATACTTTTTTTTTTTTGTAATTACTTATGCAATAAATTTAAATATATAATTTTTGTTTTCTTGTATATAGATTTTTATAATTATGCTCATAACTGACTTGGTAATAAACCGAAGACAAAAAAAAACATTAAAAAAAATTCTCTTTTTTTTTGTGTGTGCAGGTGTCAAAGTCAAGGCTACTGATGAAATAATCATTTTACCATTGTGATTATTGTTTGATTCACATATTAATTCTTATATAGTAAAATTAATTAAATGAAAATTTGTAGTTCAAATTTTGTTTAATAAAATGTAACTATGAAGAATTTGTAGTGTTGGTTAGTTGGTCATTTTCGAATTATTTAAAATATTTATTATGACTTTTCCGGTTTTTCCAATAAAATTGTTTTGAAAAATCATTGGTAATAAAAATATGATGTAACAATTAATGTACTATATTTAATTATATTCCATTAAGTAAAATTAGTAAATCATAATTTTATTACCACAATTTATAATTTAAGTAAATTGCTGATAAAATGTTTTTGTAACCTTGAAAAGGTTGCTAATTGTAATTTTGTGGTTAGATTTTAATCATTATTTACTGAAAATGGATATAATTTATAATTTTTGTAGCATCAATTAAGGAATCATATAGATTAATTATGAGAAATAACCTTTGGTTTAAGAACTTCAATGAAATTACTTCAATAGTAAGTGATGTATAGTGAATGGTACGATTGTATATAACAATTGATGAATGTCCTTAATTATGAAATTAGCATTAAATGTCCTTGTTGTCTATAACTATTGAAGTTCCTTAATTACGCTATTTAATTTTTGAAAATTTTAATTTTTAACATTTAAAAAATATTGAGAATATTTTCAACAAACTTTCAAAAATGTTCTGAAAAAGTTAAATAAATAAAATATGATTGATATCATTTAAAATTGAAATTCTAATTGATTTTAAATATAATATATATATTTCTAAATTAAGTTATGAAATACATATTATGAATTAATTATATAGTTTAAAATAATGTTTTGATTTTTTTAATATTATTTTGATATCCTTAAATATTTTTAATACCGGATATAAAAAAAAAATTAGTTTAATTTTAAATTATGAAATTGTAAAAACTAATTTATTTACCATCAAATAAAATCTTTTTTTCTATAATTTTATTTAACCAATTTTGTTGTTAATGCAATATAAATTCTTAAATAAAATTCTTGGGTTAAATTTTCATTAAAAATATGTTTTTTTTTTGCTTTAGCATATAAAGTTTTCGCTATTATGTATAAATGTAAAAAAAAAAAAATCTGTACTCGAATAAAACTTGATTTTTTTTTTTGAAAAAAAAAAATATAAAAATAGTGAAAGGAATCGATCTTAATTTTTTTTTTTTATTTTTGAAATGTTGGTAACTTTAGAGTTGGTATTTTTATTTGTAAGGTTCAAGGCTATATATTTACCACCAATATTATATGTGTAGAGTGTGTGGTATATATAAAAATATTCTGACGCATGGTATTTAATAATATAATGTACTTATAGTATGTATCAAAACAAAAAATAATAAAAAAAAAAATAATAGTAATTTTAAAAGATATATTCAAGTTGGTTTGAATAATATTTTATTTTACTTTTATCATGTTTTTTTATTTTATAATTAAAACGGACATCAAAAAATACAAGAAAAATAAATATTATATTAAAAATACATAAATATTATCAACATAGCTTTTAGCATAGAACCATTAGCCATAATGAAAAAAAAAATTAGTTGTTTTTTAGATTGGTTTCATTGAAGATTTTTGTAATTTTTAATAATAATTAATCTAAGATGAATAATGGAAACTTTAATTTTTACTATAAATGCAAATATTTTTAATAGTCCAAGAAAAATTGCTCATTTTAAATGAATTGATCGAAAATTTTCGACAGTTTTGATCCGGTAGCAAAACCGACGATTATAGTTCTCTATCACTATCGGGAAAAATTCAATATTATTCTCGTCGGAACCATGTATATACTAACTGAATAATAGTTTTTTCAATGAAGGATACTTTAATTTACGCATGCTTCTTTACCTATTCAGTGCCATATTCAATGCTTAATTATATCCATATACATAACAATAATCTTCGTCTACCCCAGACAAATAATATTATAGCTAACAAAAATCTAAATTGCATTTTGATATTTATACTTTTATAATTGTTCTGATTAGTTTCCGGAGCATTTAATATTCTAATAATAATAATATATAATTTACCATTTACCATTTTAAAATCTATATAAATAGACAAAGCTATTATAACTATATCCTCTAGGCAAATATTTTTGTTGCTATGTATACTGTCATTTCAAGCGTGGTATAAATTGTAACTTATATGTTATATGATTACTGCTTAAATTTATGCGCGATATTTAATCATTAATCTTTAAATAAATTTAAAAACATTTTGAAATTTAAACATTTTTATTTTTTAACTTTAAACATTAAATTTAATTTAAGGTGTGAAACTTTTGCTTAAGTAAAGCTTAATTGTTATTATTAGTCATTTTACATTTTTTATATAAAGACTATGATGTATTTTTGAAAGTATTAAACTGGTTTACATATGGAAATTACGAAAAGTTCTAGATTAAATTAATTTAAAAAAAAAACCTAGTTAATTTTGTAATCTAGATTAATTAATAATTTTAAATAAAAAAAAAAAAAATAATGAGTGTAAGTTAAATATTTTTGTTAATTGTGTCAAGTTTAAATAAATTGTTGATTAATGTTTGAATTTTAATTACAAGGATTATAAAATGTATATGTATACTATTTTTATTAATATATTATTCAAATAGGAAGGACGATTTATTTCTATTACGATGGATTTATGACTATGATTAAGCTGATTTGACCATTAATAATGATTTTTGAATTAAATACATATTTCATTTTTGTACATGTAATCTTTTATGAAAGCAAAGTAAATAACGTAAATTTGTAGGTATAACAACATGTTAACATGAAAATGTGGTAAGTTCATAAGAAATTTTATGTAAAATAACTAGAATATTTTACATTATTTAAATAATTTTTTTTATGATACTTGAATATTCAGGAATATGTCATAAGGAAATGTCAATATATGTACGGTAAGATTCAGGAATATGTCATACATTTTCATTCCATTTTTTTCTATCTCAAATTTTTCAGATATATCTCAAATTTGTAAAGGACAAACTTTTCATACGTAAAATTTATGATTAAAACATGCCGTACAAGCACAACTAAACTATTGTGCAGTAGTTTTATAAATATGGGCTTTATAAGTCATATTTTACTAGTAACTATAATATTTTTTATCTTTTCTATCTACAATATATTTCTTATCAATTTATAAAACTCTTAGAGTTTTATTTTGCTCTTAGCTAACCATTAAAATGCCATACCATCATTTTCGGTGCCTTAATAGTCGAAATTACATTTTAAAGATTAACATTAATATATATTTTGAAATTCAGTGCTTCAAAATTTTTAACTGTCATCGAATGAATATAATGTTATAGTATACTATTGATACTATTAAATAAGTTTTAGATCAATTATTAACAGAAATAATAAAATATATTATTTTTTATACTATAATTTAAATTGACCTCACTTAATTTTATATAATCTTAATTAATTTTATATAATGCATTCATCATTTAAATAACGTGCTAGACAGTAAAAATATTTTATACATATTTATGATTTTTATGTAAGAAAATAAAATTAATTTAATTATAGATTAATCTTTTTCTTTTCATGTACACAATATAGTAAATATGACATAATTGATATTGATTAGTTTACAATAATTTTTTTTAAATATCTTCTATTCTATAGTATATAATTAAATGGACAACCAATCGATGACATACAAGATAAAAATCTACGAGACAGAGTCATGATATGTTAATGAAAAAAAAATATTAGTTATGTAGAAGAAAAAAAAAATAGCTAGGGGAATTTAAAAAAAAAATTAAATCTTGACGTACTTTTTACATTTGCATAACCGTGTTTCAAAGATAATGAAAATGGAAATGAAATCTAAAAAAAAAAATGCATATTAAAAGCATAATTTTTAACATTGAAATTATTTGTCTTATAGATATTTTATATATGTAAAAGTGATGCTATTTTTTTTCTTAATTAAGTTAATCAAATAATTATTTACATATTATAAAATAAATTCGTGTATATTTTTTTTTGTTATATAATTTTTTAATATATTATTAATAATAATATATATAAATGAATTTAATTTGGCTCAATATTGAGACATTTAAAAATGCCGTGACTTTGTCTAAGATTAATTATATGATAAAATAAATTTAATTTATGTAAGATTTGAAATTAATTTTTGCTTTCCTTTACATTTAAATTAAGGATATAATAAATTTTATAAAATATTTATTTTTGTAAGTATATTTAAGAATAGGAAAATTGATCTGAAATAAATGGTTGAGTCTTGGGATCAATAATAAGTAATCACATTGATTGAATAAGTTGTCATATTTGGAAAATATTAGGTAATAGAAACTGTAGGTATATTAAAATTAGTAATAAATTTTGAAATGAAAATATCCGATGTAATTACAGCAGCGATCTACGACACTTTTTTTCTCTTCAATTTTGTCTGCCTGTAAGTTATTTAAAATGATTTGTTTCCTAATATTTTATTTATAAAATATTTCAAATAAAAATTCGAAAAATTCTCACTTTCCATCCATGGCAATGAATTTGCATACTAAATTATTAATAATTTCTTACCTTGTTTACTTCTGGTAAATTTTAAATTAATTTTAACCAGAGTTCAACCTCCACGTAAGTGGATAACAAACTAAAATCGTGCTTGCTAAATTATACTTTTAGAAACTCTCGATTATTAAATGTACTAGAAATTTTTTTCCAAGATTTTTTTATAAAGTGAAATTATCTGCAAACGTTTTCCTATTTGCAAAATCTTTATTCCCCACTTATAATGTCAAGAGTGAAGATTGAATGATTGAATAGATTTTGGTAAAGGTAAAATAGTAATGAAAAATACTTGTTAATCATATTAAGAATGTAGGAAATTATAATTTGGGTCAAGATTATAAATCAATATATAAATATTTATTCTCAACATTTACATATTTGAAGTTCAATGTTAATTTAAGAACTTAACAAAAAAAAAAGTAAAGAATCTTGATGCTTTTAAAATATTACACTTAACAGATTTGTGAACTTGTAATGTCAAAAACAATAAACTAATTTCATATTTTCACTTATAGAAAATAAAAATTATTAATTAAATTTTATTTAATATTTTTATAAATTTTTCAGTAATTTTTTTAGTATAAATTCAAGATAGGAAAAAACCTTCAGAAAATTATTATACTTTAAATTTTTGTAATTCATCTATATAAATTTTATATAGAATTTAAATTGTAATGTAATGTACATAATTTAATTTATTTTACAATATGAGAAAAATTTTAATTATTTGAATTCTAAAGTATAATAATTAAAAAAAATTGAAAAATTTCACAAATTATTTTTCCATTAAAGATCTAATTATGTCAAAAATCAAGGTTGATATTACAAAACTATAATTAATGTAATAATTTTAATAGAATTTTCATTTTTATTTAGAACTTAATTTAGATTTAAATTGTATTATAAGTAAAAAAAATTTTTTTGAATGATTTGTTAAATTCATTTCTTACTTAGAACTTTTATTCAATAGAAAAATATTAATTTAATTTCCGGAATTTATTTAATATATATATAATTATGTATGTGAAAATATAAACGGGTTAAATATACTATTTAACAGGATTTTTTTTATAATCTATTAAAAAAATGTTAATTAAACATAAGAATTTCATAATTATACTTTTATTTATCGCTAATAAAAATCTATTAATTATTTTAATTAATCTACTACAGCTTTTAATTTATATGATTAATCGAATTTTGTTACTTTGTAAGTTTTAATGCTCTGAATAATTTATGATTTTATTTTCTAATATTCTAGACTTCATTATTGAAATTAGTAATAGCAGAAAGATTTGTAAGTTTTGTAATTTGATCTCAATTTAGTTCAAGTTTTTGAGTATAAACTGAACTTTGATTAATCGTATACAAACTGTCTTCAGTTTGTAATATAAACATGCAAACTGTCTTCAAAATAAAAGGATTATATGGGCTAAATGGGCTGAAAATTGTCCTATTATTTAACACTTGGTCAGCAATACTATCTTGATTTGTAAAAAGATTATTTTGATTATTCGAAACACTAATTTGATTTGTACAAATACTGTTTGACCTGAAAATGCTATAATTTCATTAATAAATTTAGGTCATTTTTAAAAACAAACTTCTTCATATGTTAAAATATTCGTTTTTCTGAACGTCTGTCAGTCTCTCTGTTTGTCTGTTTATCTATTTATTTATGATAAATGCTTACTAAAAATTGTCAAAATTTAAATCAAATTCGATTGGAGAAAAAAATTTTTATTTTAATTTTTTTTTAAAAAAATCCTTATTTTGTCTAAATCAATTTTTAAAAATCTATAGATTTTTATTGAAGATTTATCCCCCCCTCCTTTGACTAATAAAAATAAACTTTTAAATAAGTCATTGACAAATATTTGTATGCTTGTTGAAATTTACTTTGAAATTGAATCAAAAATACACGTAAATTTTTTTATAAATAAATTTTTAATAACATAAATACATTTTTTCATAAAATTTTCGTAAATGCCAGTAAACCCAATACAGATTCAAAGAAAAAAAAAATTAATACATATTCAAAATTCAAGATTTATTTAAATTTTTTTATATGGTCAAAATCACAAATCGAATTTCACATTAAATAATTTTATTTATAAATTAAAAAAAATATCTACTTTTAAAACAAGTAATAAAATATTTTTTTCTGCATTCAAATTAATAAAATAACATGTATCTTTAATTATATTATAATGTTCTAGTCTAGAGTATCTTTTATACATTTTATTTTACTTGTTATTCAATATTTTCTATATAGTATTTAAAATTCGTATCTATGGAGAGAAAGAAATATATAATAAACAAATAAAGCAATTAAAAATTAAGTATATAATATTTAAAATAAGTAATTAAAAAAAAAAAAACTGTAACGTTTACCTAATTTTATATATAAAATATATATAAGATTTTTTTATTAATTTTTTTTTTATTTATAATCAAGGTGACGATAATAAGATAGCAACCAGGTGTTAAAGAAATTTATAATGTACCTTTATATATATCTAATAGTAATTCAATAAAAAATAAACCTGATCTAAATAATTAACATAAATTTAAATTTTAAAATAATAACAACATTTTTTTTTTTTAATTTATAATCATTTTTTTATTCAATTATAAATTTAACATCTGGGAAAATTGTCAAGAATTTTTTTTTTTTTTTGTTGAAAAGAAAAACATTGGAATAAATAATTATAAAAAAAAAAAAAAATTCGAATAAATTAAAAAATTTTAACAGAAAAAAATAAATCTGTTTCCTATTTAATTAAAATTTAATTTACTGGGAATCGTGTAAACTTTCCAATTTATTTCCGATTCTGTTAAATCAATTTTCTTGATTTATTTTTCGTTTAAAATCAAATAATTTTTTTATAATTTTTTTTATAAAATATAATTATAATTATTTATTATATTATTTTTTTTTGTTAAATTTAGAATAAGTACGAGGTTATTTTATTATTATTTAGTTTTAAATATAAAAAATAAAAGCGTGCGATTATAAACATATAGAACAAACATAAATTTATGCTTCCGTCTGAGTAAAAAAAAAAAAAACCATTGAACTCTTAATATGTGCGATTTCTTGTAATTTATATATTTAAGTATATCTACTGTATACTATACTAACTACTGTACATACATAATTATTATTATAATGAAAAAGTACTTAGTCTTGATTTTGTTTCAAAATAAATTGTATTTAACTTTGTATTTTCTGACCTTGGTAACAAAACCAAACAAAAAAAAAATATTGAATGTAATTTGTTTTGTTTTGTTTTGCTGTTAAATTATATCTTAAAGATACAATTAATTTGCAATTGCTTTATTTTTTTTAGGAATTTGCTTTGTGCAGAACTATTTTTTTTTTTTGACTATGTGGGAAATGCAGTTTTCTTAGTTTTTCGATTAACATTTTCGTTGAGAATTTATTTAATGGAAATTTTAAATATTTCAAATATATTAATTTGATTTAAAAACATAATTTATGTATATTAATTGATCTTCTTTGGATCAACAGTGCGAATTTGAGGCTACGATTACCTGTTAGAGGTT
Organism: Empis stercorea; assembly: GCA_949752835.1. Classification (NCBI taxonomy): domain Eukaryota; kingdom Metazoa; phylum Arthropoda; class Insecta; order Diptera; family Empididae; genus Empis; species Empis stercorea. Next base: position 18,512,934 of record OX457085.1, on the reverse strand, counting down.
TTTCCGACATTCTGTTACAATAATTTTTATATGGATCCCAGACAATAAAAACCATATTCATTGCAACGCTGATGGCTTTATAGCAAATCAATAATTGTTATCAATCTACTGTTTTGTCAGCCATCAAATTTACATTTCTCGAATATTTTGTAACTGGTACTCTTTTAAGGCCGACTCAACTTAGAACGACAAAATTGAGCTAACGACCTTATGCATAGCAGCTTAGTATATACTAAACACACTCTTTATTTTAATTAGCAAAAAAAAAATATTTTTTATAGATCCTGTTCCGTCCTCAAAATGTTAAAATCAATTTTATATAAACATATATGTATATTTTTTATATACTTATATATTTGCCTAATTCCATATTTCATTTAACTGGTTTTTAGGTGCGCGTGCGGTATATCACCCATTAAATATTTATTTTCATTTAATTCCGATTATGAGTAATCATATATAAAATTTAAATCCTGTAATATTAATGCTTTTTACATAATATAATAAAATTTAATTTATACAAAACTAATTTAAAAGCAATAAAAATTTATAAATGTTTAGCACATTCAATTTTGATTTATTCGGTTGACACGCGTGATCTACCACCCATTTAAAATATTATTTTTTAATATTAATATTATAAATTTAGATATGAAAAAGTTCTGCACCGTTAGACACTTGTTCTTATTTTATGGTTAATTAATTAGACACTTTATTGGCATAGAATTTGAAGGTTTTTCATTTTATTAAAAAAAGGAACTAACTATAATTGATCTAATTTCCTAAAAAAAATTAAAGAAAAATATTTTAAATTAGTGTGAATTAGAGTAATAATATTTTTATAGTAGATTTTAATAAAATCTTCAGGTGAATTTAATTAATATAAAGAGACATAGAAACAAAATGGTATATGTTATGTAGGCGCTTCTATTCATAATATATTGTCAATTAAAGTTTCCTGAAAGGAAGAGAATGAAAATGTTAAATGAAAAACTAAAAATGAATTCTAAAAATTCAACAATGATTAACAACATGATAAATTCGCCAACATATTGTAATTTTTCTTAATTTTTTCATTGTTTCTCCTGATGCTTTCCAGCTTAATTAAAGACACTTGTTGTAAAAATATTTTATAATTCTATAATATTCTACAGAATTTCTCATATGTATGTATTTTTTTTTAAAAATTTTTTTTTAAATTGTATATTTAACATACATGCATGTACTGAATTCTTACAATCATTAACTTTATTATGATATATTCTTAAGAAATTTATGTAGTCCATTAAAAATTCATTTTTTTTTTAAATATTAATAATATAATTCACAATAATTTTTTAATTATTTCGCAAAAAAAAAAAAGAAAGAGTTTTCTTTAAATCGCAGCAAAATTAGTTTAATTATCACTAAAATAATTAAATTATTAAATTAATATTAAAATTATAAACATGTTAAGTGAATTATACATTATACATTTATGTATATGATTCCACTTTCTAAAAAATTTGATTTAAAAAAAAGTGATTGTATAAATCTGGAAGAGAGTCAAGACTAACAATAAGTACCGATTATAGGTTATGGTTATATGTACATCATTTTATTCTAATTGGTAATTTTGTTTTCTCATATAAAATAATAAAATATTGTCCTTTTTTATATCCAGACTATGATACGCTTCTGATCGAGTGCTAAGATTAAAAAAAAAACCTTAAATCCAATTTATATACATATATTGAAACAACGTCAATACAATTATTTGAATCAACGTCAATCCAAAGATTTTTGCTAAAATAAATATTGCAAAAAAAAATAAATTTTTCCTATATACATATAGAAAAAATAGATAATCTTTTGACGATCATTATGATAATGAATTTCTCAATCCTTGAATTTGATTATTAAATTATTTTATACATATAATAAAAAAAATGTTAAAAAAATTAATAGTAAATGTTTACCATAAAAGCAAAATCAAAAATATTGACCTTTAATTATAAATTATTATTTATTTTTTTGGTTTAAATTGCTATAATAAGTATTATACATAAATTTATCACTTAAATTATGCTATTTCAAAAATATATACATAACCTTTAATAAATTTTTTTTTTTTGGTAAAATAATTTTATTTACTATTTTTTTTTTTTTTTGATTGTTTAATTTTATTTTCATTAACATTAAAATTACATAAAAAAAATTGTATAAATCTCTTTGATTAAAATCGACTATAAATTGATTCTCTCTCTCTATTTATGAGTAATCATATTTTTATCTTTCCATAAAACCAAAACCAGATACTTTTTTGTTCATTCACCTCACTAAAAATTATTATTATTATTTACAAAACAAAAATTTGGTGTCAGCACGTGAGTTTGGAACTTCCACAAGATTTTTTTTTTTTTTTTTATAAATTTTGAATTAAAAATAAAAACATAAACCAAGTTCGAAAAATGTTTGACCAAGACGGGAAAGTACCCATAATGAAAATAAAACCAATAAAACAACTTAAATTGCGGTCAATAATATAAATCAAAATAAAACACCTTTTACCAAACAAAAGTGTGACGTCCAGCAAAATACAAAAGAAATAATATTTATCTGACGTACTAATCATCATACATATTATGTGCTAAACTGTGAATGTTATATGAATTTAATTATTATATTATTTTATTGATCCGACAAAAAAGGAAAAAAAAAATTTTTGCCACTTTAAAAACTGAAAATATTTCAAAATATTAATAATGAAAATGTTATAGAAGAAACCTGTCGGTAACAGACGTCATAACATTTATGACACCAATACAAATTTTTACCTGTTCATAAATTGTTTTGGATGTGCGATTATATAAAACAACAACAAATCTAAGGTAGATTCAATATATGTTGTTTCTTTTTTGGGTTTATAGATAAATAAATTGACATTATTTGAAATATTACTAATCAAAATATTGATCAAAAAAATATTTTTTTTTACTAAAATTTTGTATCGTCGGCTGTTAGTTGGTTTTATGAAAAATGAAAGTGGGTATAACCAGACCTATTGGAACGTAGAGCAAGCCCATTTTCGAGCCTGTTATATCCTATCCTTAAGTTGGAAGTTATGTATATTTGATACAGAGAATTCTCTTATTGAAACAGAGAAATGAATTTAATTATAGACTAAAATTGTTTAACTAGATCTAATTTTGTTTATGTATTTCTTCAGATATTTCTGATTACCTTTACTTTTGATGTTGATATATTTTAAATATAATTATTTTACAGTTTACAGTGCTTTCGAATCACAGTTTTTTATCAAAATAGTTTTAGTTGTAATTCGATTTTGATCTTTTAGGTAATTTAAATTTGGGGTTTAAGCAAATTTATGTATATGAGAAAATTTGTAACTGCTACTTAATTGAATAATTAAAATTACTTAAAATTTTAATTTATCAGATTATTGTTAAAGTTAAAATTAAACTTTTATAAAACCCCTAAATTTCATTTATAATATTCTTATTAAATTATCGAAAGTGTTAGACATATAAATCATAACAGAATCTATTATTAATTGGTACTTCCTATCACATTTATGATTATTATTAATATCTAAATATCAATGACATACAACATATGTATGTATATTTTTGTTTCTATACTTTTACCTTTTTTTTCAAATTTTGTCTGTTTTTGAGGGTTTTACTTTGATATCTCGAATATAATTAAAATCTTAAATTTTAATCAATTCATTCCTCTAATAAAATTGATTATTAGGTTGTACATTTGTTTAAAAAAAAAAAATTGGTATACTAAAACACATTGAAAATATTATAAACATTTTTTTTTGAGTAATTTTGCATAGATACTTCTCACCTTAGGTTAGTGTTCGCAAAATTATCTGAAAATACCTGTTTAATTTTTTTTTTGTGTGGTAAAGAATAATAAAGTTTCAGACCGCCTAAATCTAGTTTTCAAAAAAAGAATTTTATTTACAAAAACAAACAACAAGAATCGAAAATAAATAATTTTTTTTCCGTGCTGTACGAATCATAGATACATTTATCATTTTATATTTGAAATAAAAATAATTTAATTAAATTTTTTTTTATAGTAAACAAAATTTTTTTTTTATTGTGGCTAATTTTTATTTGGGGAAAATTTGATGAATAATGTTTATGGAAATGTCATAATTATTATAAATAGTCATAAAGTTTAGGTAAATAAGAGAATAATAGAAGGATAATTGATTCATGAACATTATCTTTATTTTTACATAAGAAAATTCTAGCAGAAATTGATAACGTTAACAATATATTTAAAATAGTCAGTCCAAAAAGTTACTTTATATTATGAGCTATATTTATTTTCCAAAAAAAATATATTTTTTTTTAGTTTTCAAAATGGCGAAAATAGTTAACAAGTCTTCAATATTTTGGAAATATAAAATTGCGAAAATAAATTAATTATTTTGTGATAAATTCCAATTAATAAATCACAAATAATAATATGCCACACATTAAAATCTAAAATTAAGTATTTATATAATTTTGAAAATTCCGTAGTATATCTCACATTCACATATTATGTTAATTGGAAACTAAATATTGTAAATGAAAAAAAAAATCTTCAGTGCGACATTATTATACGATTATGCTAATCTGTCAATTAATGAGATCACATTAATTAATGTTCAATATAATAATTTTTTTGAGACCATATGAGCGGAGACTAAAATTTGTGTGAATGCAGACGACGTAATATTTAAATATTTATAATTTTTTATTCCGAATTTTTTTGAATAATAAAATAGTATCATTAAATGTTTAAAATTCGCAGAAAATTTGTTAATATTTTGTTTATATTTTGGAAAATTTTGCGCAGACATTTATTTATTTATTTAGAAAGTCAAAAATTAAAATGGAATCATTTGATTCAGTACATATGTACGTCATTTGGCATTTCGGGGATTATTTGGTTTAAAGTACAGTCGATTCTTTTTTGTAAAATAAATAATTAATATTATTGATTTAATAAAATAAATATTTATTATTTACAAATAAATTTTTCATGAATATTAATAAGTAAATTAATTTCCTTATAAAGTATTTTGAAAAATTTCCTTAACTTATATAAGTAGCCTACCACATTTTATATTTGTTCAATTTTTATAAAATTGATTTTTGTATCAGGGAAATAACCAACTAACTATTTTTCTTTTTAAATTCTTCAATCTAACAAAATAGTGTTATTCATCACATTATTCATTAATATAATTCATTATTCATCAATGTAAAAGTCAAATAAAGTAAATAACCTTATTACTATATTTACATTAATTAAAAATTACAATATGTCGGATTTCCTTAAATCTGTCAATTAATTTGATTTATATTCTAACAATTTATTATAAATTCTAGAAAATTCACCTGTTGACTTTGATGCAATAATTGCACTAAACTTCTATCTATCTATTAAAATTTGTTTCAAATCTTTGGTATGGAATTTCCCATTTTTTTTCTGTCCAATTTTTCTTAAATTATTTTAAGTTTTTTTTTTCTTCTCTCTAACCAATTCTTTAAAATGCAATTTAAAAGCTGCCAGCAGAGGAACGCCAGATAAAATTACTATGTAGGTATACATATGATGTGTATTTTTAAAATTGGTATCCATTTAATACTGGTTTTTGTGGTCAGAAAATTTACTGGGAAAAACCTAAAAAAAAATTGTTTAAATGTTATAAAAATAAAAGAAATTTTAATGATAATTAAATCTCGTTCTGTTATTACAAACAGGTAGAAAGGTGAATTTATGACACTAGAAAATTATAGAATTTCCGATTTATGAAACAAATTATAAATTAAATTTAAAGTTTTTTTTTAATGAAAATATGTACATATGTAGATATGATTCCAAAATAATGAAGAGTCTAGACTAAAAAAAATAAATCGTTACATAAAATTTAGTTACAATTTTTTTATTATTATATTTTTTATAATTTGATTGAAATATTTAATAAATTTAAGTATAATTTTTTTATTTTTTAGTTGAGAAAGAGAAATTTTTTAGGTAATGTTTATGGCTGTCACCATAAAAAATCATTAAAAAATAATATTGTGACTATAGGTAAAAATTTCTTAAATTTTTCTTAATTACCATTTAAAATTACTTTCTTGGTTTAAAAAAAGACTTGAGATCATAAAAAATTTTCTAAAAAAATATATTTCGTTAATTATTTATTACCGGCGTCTATTAAAGCCGCAACCGAGCCAAATTAATATAAATTATTTCGACTATAAATATAAATTCTTGAAAAAAAAAATGTTTAAAAAATTCTTAAAAATCTACTATTACGGAAATATTAGTAAACAATATACATATGCGGAAATTTTTTCTAGTATACTTAAAAGCTTATAAATTTAATCAAAATAAAGCATAATCAAAATTTTTAAGAGAAATTTTTTTTCCATAAATTATATTAAAAATTAAACTTATTCTTGTCCTTGAATTAATTGATAATTCATTATTTTACCAGTGTAATATTAATTATAATTATAATAAATTTTCGATTTCTTATTTTCAAATTAAATAAAATTTACTTAAGGATGAAGGGCAATTTTTATGCTATTATTTCAGTATATATAATTTTTAGATGGTTTTATTAAATTTATTAATTAAATAAATTCAGTTAATTATTTAATTATAATTACTTAAATGAGGGAGGCCACAATATAATTGTAATTTTAATTTAAAATTAAAATCTATAGAATTAAAAAAAAAAAAATATTAAATTTATGAATCATAATAAATTCTTAAGTAGTAAAGTAAAATTTAAATATTTAAAATTTTATTGGCTTTAAAATATTATAATTAATTTTGATAAAAACTATTAAAATTTTGCAAATTTTAATTTTGCAGACGATGGCTAGAAGAATTGATCGTAATAGTTTAATTATTACATTATTTTTGTAATTAAGAATTTTGCAAATTAATGTTTACCAAAAACGTATTTATAAGTAATTGGAATTTCCGAAATAATATTGTACTTTTAGTTATTAATAATTAATTTACGTCAGTTACGGATTTATATTAAAACCGATTATCCGGGTAATTAGGTGTTAAAATATTTTATTAAAAATAACATTAAGTTAAATACTTATAGGCTAGTTGCTAGTATATAATCTAATTTAGATTTACAAAAATTGTATTTACATGTTACAACAAATTTAAATATTTTTTATATATGCAATTATTTATTCAAAATCAATGCAATTATTTATTCAAAATCAAGTTCAAATTTTTTGATGGAATTTTAGTTAAAAAACTAATTTCAGATTTGATTTGTTAATCAAAATAATCATTAATGTCCTTGAATTTAGATATACATATGTATATAAGAACATTTTACATAGATATGTATGTTAATGTAAATATTTCCTTGAAAAAACTGAAAATTTCAAAAATATAAAGACAAAATTATTACTTTTATAATTTTTAATATACGGTATCTGCTTTAAATTATTATATATTTTTTAGGTAATTTTATATTTATTAATTTCAATAGATGCAAAACAGAACTATTTTTACAATTAAGTAGAAAAATTATATACAGAAAGATGTTTTTCAGAAGAATTATGAGCCCAGATTTATAATTTTATTTAAAATTATATTAAAAAATTTTATTATAAGACTTCAAAATTTAATTTTTCATATGAACATTCAAAATTTTGAAATTTGGTGTCTAATTTTTATTATAAACTCTTTTTTCATTAATGTATTTTTTTTTCTCTTTGATTTTATTGTAAACATTTTTCAATTTATATTTTTATGATAAAATAAATCCTTAAACCCAAATTGAAAAAATTACTACAAAATCAAGTACATAGGTATTTATAAATTATCTTTTTCCATTATTAATTTTTTCAAAAAAAAACCCTTTAAGACGTCATTAAAAAAAATATGATCTCAATCTTCAATCCTAAAAATCCCCGTAAAACAAAAAAAAACGAATTTTACAATCTTAAAAAAATATTCCAAAAAGAAAAATCAAAATTTTTTCATAAATAAATCTTTTCAACATAAATAAAATTTTAACCAATGAAATAATTTATTTTTATGAAAATGTAAATAACTCGTGTCTTTCATGACGCACGCGCCAATATTCTAAAGAATTTCCAAAAACTTCTTATGAATTTTACATGCCAAAACAATATCTAACTATGAATAAATAAAACTTTTGAAGCTTTTCAGCATAAATGAACAGAACTACAATTTGTATCTTTGTGGTATACAAAACAATACGAATAAAAATTGTAGCTACAACACTTAATTTAAGCTTTTTTCTTAACAAAAAAAAAAAATATTAATCATAAAATTTTGTATCTGATAGATACATTTTTATGATTTCAATAATATAGTTATAGGTATAATGATAATAAAATTGTGTGGGATTTGTGATAAGAAGCGGATAAAAGAGTGAGACAAGAAATGATATTATTTTTTTCTATAGAAGTGGGGTTTTGTTTAGTGCCGCACACCTGTCAGCGCACATAATTTTTATTTTACTTTTGATCATATGTAAAAAAAATCTGACGTAGTTTTTGCTTGTTATTTTGTTTGTTGTATTTGCCGCTTTGTTGCTTTTGACGGTTATTATTATTATTTTTATTATGATATTGGGAATATATGAAATTTATATACAACAACATTTTTTGTTGTTGACCGTTTCGCGCGGGTATTTAAATCGATTGCAGACCTAAGAATTCATGCATTTGTTCGCTATCATTATAGCTCTCTAGACTTGCTTTTTTAATTTATAATATTTATTTTTGTTCGAGTCGGTGCTGTTGTAATAATTTGCTTCCAATATTTAAAAAAAAAAATAATTAAGAATTTTATTTATTTAATTTTATTTAATTTATTTCAAGAAAAAATAAAATCGTCCTTTGTTTTTTTTTGTGACTTTTTGTGAAAAAAATTTTAATTCGTGAGTGAAATAATTTTAACTTAACTAAAAAAAAAGTTAAAATTTAAATTAGTACGAAAATTAAAAAAACGGAAGCTATTAGACGCAGCTAAAAAAAATTTTCCTTAAAGGATTATTATAGTAAAAAAAAAAGGGATATTTATAAAAGTAATAACTTTGTGGAGTTAGACTTTTTTGTAATCTAAATAGAAAAAAGATTAAGTCTAGAAATATTTTGCAAATATTTAAATAAAAAAAAGATAGAAGTGATCTACTTAAATAAACTATAAATTAATTTTTTTGTATTCTTTTAAATTTTAATATAAAAAATCTATAAAAATGATGGCAGTAGCAGCAGCTCAAAAAAATCGCGAATTATTCGCTATTAAAAAATCATACAGTATTGAGGTAAGAATATTTTATAATTAAATTAATTTAACAGGTTATTTTAAATAATTTTTTTTTATTGGGAATAAAGAAATTAAAATATTAATTATTCTTATTAAAATTACCAATTTTTTAAATTATTATTTAAATTTTTTTAGAGAAAATTTCTATTTGCCAATTTTTACCAAAGAAAATTTTATTATTTTTCCAATATATTTTTTTGACTATATTTTTTGAGCAAAATTTTTTTATATAAAAATATTTGAAATTGTTAGCAATCATGGAAATATAGAAAATAATTTAACTCTTTTTAAATTAAAACAATCAATCTAATTGAATTTCAATTTGTAATAGAGCGATTAAATTGCTTAAAAAAAACTGAATTTTAAATCTTATTAGATTAAAAATAACCAGCATTTTTGATTAAACTCAATTAGATATGCAAAATTTCAACAAATTATTTAAACTTCTAAAAAAATTAAATTTTTTTTTCATACATATAAAAACTAAGAAAATTCTAACAAATTTTTATTATAAAGAAAATTATTTGTAACTTTGGTGTACGTGCAAAATTAATCAAAAAAAAAAATCTTCCATTTTCATTTCCAAAAATTTATTCAACATAAATCAATAATAATAATTATATTAAACTTTCACTGATTATTTTAGTCAAAAATTTTAAAATTTAAATACTGTTTAAGTTTAAATCAAAATAACAAAATAAAAATTTCTCATCAGGTTTGTAAATCAATAAATTTTAAGTTTATATAAATCAGTCTGCAAAACATTAACAAAATCGTAAAAATGATATTATAATTAATTATAAAGTGGAATTAAATTACCCAAAACAAAAAAAAAAAAAACAAATTTGATGACCGGACTAACAGAAAAATATTATTGTAAAAAAAAAAAAATTTTTTTATAATATAATAATTTTTTTCACTTTCTTTTAAATTTTTTAATGATTGGGTGGTGACACAGTCTTTAAAAATTCATTTTAATATTATTTAATATCTTATATTAAAATATGAATTTTTTCAATACATAATTTAATATCACTAAATTAGATAATAATTATGTTATTTTTGAGCATATAAATTATATTTTATATGTTTTACAAATAATGTATTAAAATATTTGTCAAAAATTTCACACCTTGATTTTAAAAATACATATTTAAATTTTTACAAGAAAAAAATTATTATATGTATATACTAAAATGCTGAATATTTACATATTTTGATTATGCTATAATAAAATTAATTCCAACAAAAAACATTTAATAGAAAAATGTAAATAAAAACATAAACAAAAAATAAATAAATGATGCAACAATTTGTATATTTTAATCACACACAAAATTTTAGTAAATTTTACATATTTCATGCGAATTTTAAATTTTACTAAATAAAAGAAATTAAATTTCTATAAATTTTTAAGTTTAATAAATCTTCTAAAAATATCCTTTACAACATATTTTACTTATATGCTTCTCTAATATCCTTAAAAATGACCATCGCATAAAACGAAAGAAACTTTATAATAATTTTCATAAATGTGTGTCGTTGAAATGCTTATTTCCTTTCATTTCCGATTATTTTTCTTTCTTTCCTATTTTACTGTTAAAAAAAAATGTATGAAATTCTTATAGACGCACAAAATTATTATGGTATATAAGTTAATTCACTTAGGCAACCCATAAATCCTTCTTAGTTTCATTCAAGGATTTACGAAAAGCAAAAAAAAAAAAAAATGATAAAGAAATTGTATAATCTCCAACCTACATTCAAGAAATTACAGAACATTTCAATTTAATATGACAGTAAAATAAAAGAAAATCTACCCCACAAGAATATAGTAAAGTGAAAAATTATGATTGAGCTTTTCTCTGTAATTTTACCTTTTTGAATTTTCCGGATAAAAAAAGTAATAGAATAATTTTTTTTTAACAATCTTTTAAGTACTTAAGTTTAATTGACTTGACAATCTTACATAAATATCAGATTTTTTTTTATCAAGAATTTTTCTTCTCTTTTCTTTATAGAATGGTTATCCATCTCGTCGTCGTTCACTTGTTGATGATGCACGTTTTGAAACAATTGTTACAAAACAAACCAAACAATCTGTATTAGAAGAAGCACGTCAACGTGCTAATGGTAAGTCGAAATTTCTCATAGCTCTTAAATGATTTTGTAAATTTTTTTTTGAATTATAATTTTTTTATTAATTTTTTTTTTTATTTATATTTATTTTTTATGTTTCTGCTTGTTAATGTTGTGTGTCCTTTGTTATATGTTCGATTGTTGTTTATGTTGGTTGTGCTTGCAAATTGGTATATTTAGATGCTAGCTTAGAAGATTGTATATTGCAAGCTCAAGAACACCATATACCACAATCGGAAAAAATTGAATTCCAAAATGATGAACAACAACAATTAGAAGATAATCTTCATGATGATGATAATGATGTTGTTGATTCGCCAAATTTTGAAGGTAAAAATTGATTTATTATAATTTTTTTAAAAGCATGTTTTTTAATTTAATTTTTATTTTATTTTTTAAATTTTATTTTTTATGTTCGTTGTTGCATGTTTATAGCTGAAGAAAATATTATTGAACCAACACAATCTGAAAATAATAATTCCAATTCCAATAATGGTGAGTAAACGTAATAAATAAAAATAAGAATCGTAATAATTTCCATTAACATTTTCCCTTTTATATTTGTTCAATTGAGCAAAAAAACAAAATCCATTTATGCTTTTTTTACCCAAAAAAAAAAAAGAATCTAAAAAATCATAAAAAGGAAAATTGTAATTTCATAAAAAAAAAAATAAAAGAAAAAAAGTGTTAAATCAATTGTCATAAAATAATTTTTTCTTCTCTTTCCAATAATATTTCATTTTCTATTTTTAAAATTATATAAACGTGGATAGAATTTTTTATAATTTTTTCCTCAATTTCTTTTATTTCTTATATTATATAAATAGATTCTGGTTTAACTGAAGATGAAATAATATTGGCTAATGCTGCTTCAGAATCAGCTGAAGCTGAAAATGCTATTCAACGTGCTGCATTAATTGTACGTTTAAAAGATGGTATGAGCTCATTAGGTCGTATCTTAAAAGCAATTGAAACATATCATGGTACCATTATTCATTTGGAATCAAGACCATCTAAAGATGAAGGTGTGGAGCATGATGTATTATTAAAACTAGATATGACTAGAGCAAATTTATTACAATTAATCAGATCATTAAGACAATCAGCTGCATTTGGTAGTATTAATTTATTAGCTGAAAATAGTCTTAGTGTTAAATCACCATGGTTCCCAAAACATGCATCTGAATTAGATAATTGTAATCATTTAATGACAAAATATGAACCAGAATTAGATATGAATCATCCAGGATTTTCTGATAAAGTTTATCGTCAGCGACGTAAAGAAATTGCTGAAATTGCATTTGCATTTAAATATGGTGATTCAATACCATTTATACCATATACAGATGTTGAAAATAAAACATGGCGTTCAGTATTTCGTACTGTATTAGATTTAATGCCAAAACATGCATGCAATGAATATCGTATTGTATTTAAAAAATTACAAGATGAAAATATATTTGTTGAAGATCGTATACCACAATTAGAAGAAATGAGTACATTTTTACGTAAAAATACTGGTTTTACATTAAGACCAGCAGCTGGTTTATTAACAGCACGTGACTTTTTAGCATCATTGGCATTTAGAATATTCCAAAGTACACAATATGTACGACATGTTAATTCACCATATCATACACCAGAACCGTAAGTTTTATTTTTATGTACATATTTAACAAAGTTTCAATTTCAATTTACAAAAATTTAATTTTCCTGTAAAATTAAAACTTCAATTTAGTTTACCGGAATTTTCTTATTTCCTTATAAAATATAATATGTTCTTGACAGAATAATCAAAAACTTTTTTTCATAGTATAGACAAAGTAATATTAAGTTAATTTTATGTATAATATTAAATATATTCTATTTTAACAAAGGACTTCCTTTTTATATACATACATAATACAGTAAAGTAGAATAAAGTAATTGCCTATTATCGTCAGTAAAGATGAAAAATCTATAACACTATTACAAAAATAATAATTGATTTTTCTTTAAAAATTAAATTTTTACATAATATATATTTTTTTTGTTGAGATAGAAAAGCTTTTTAATTTAATTATTTGATAAATTTGATTAAAAATGCTTTTTATTAATAAAAATTTTGCAATTTTTTCATTTAAGAAATTGAATATTTTTGATAGATTTTCTTCATTTTTATTATATAATATAGAAAGGAAAATGAAACTTTTTGATAAATTTACATTAAAATAAAAGTAAAAATTAATGAAAATTAAATTATTATTTTTTATTTTATATTTTTATTAAAACAGAGATTGTATCCATGAATTACTTGGACATATGCCACTATTAGCTGATCCAAATTTTGCACAATTTTCACAAGAAATTGGACTTGCCTCATTGGGTGCATCTGATGAAGAAATTGAAAAATTATCTACTGTAAGTAATATTTGTAATATGAAATTAAAATAATTTATTCAAACAAAAAAAAAATATTTAAAATTCTTGATCTAAATTTTGAAATTGTACTACGAATAGAATTTTGGACTAAAAAAACTGATTTCGTAAAAAAGTTATATATATATGTATATACGTGATTCACCTTGTATGGTAAAATCTATTAACTACTGGACAAGTTTTTAATATTTAATTTTTTTTTTATAATAGCAACTTTTAAATACCCAATTTACTTTCAATTTTGATATATTTTTTTCTGTACAAGTTGATTATTGTAAAACAACTGATCGAGGTTGTTTGCTAAACCGCACCACAGAACCTTATGATGACTAATAATTTTAACTCTATAATCTACATGTATAAAAAAATCTTAATATGAAATTCTTTTGAAAGCAAAAGTATAATAATATGAAACAAGCTCTATCAAATGTGCATTTTAATGGACTTGTACAATGACCTTGTTACCAAGTGCAATGCAATGCAAAAATATAAATTAAATAAAAAAGATGGTTAAATGCCAAATATAACAATATTATTGGTGTGCCAATTATGGCTTAACGTGCAGAACTTCAAGATCGATTTTTTTTTTGTTTTAAATTGACTACATAATATTTAACGCCAAGTTTAGGTGTAAGACATTGAAATGAAAATTGTATTTATATATTTTTATTTTTTATACAATTTTAATTAATTTACCTTAAAAATGTTCTTGTTTTACAATTTCATATAAAAATTTTAACCAATTGGCTTGAATTCTTTACATATAACCAGTCAATGTCAGAATAAAAGTTCTGAATTTATAAATTGTCTTGCATTTATGTACTTACTACATATAAAACTTTTTCAAAAGTCTTGATTTTATTTTAAATGCCAAATAAAGATTATTTTATATGCTGAGAAAATAGTAAATTCCAAAGTGCGAAAATAATTATCAAGAGCAAAACCTCGACACTAGTTAAACATAAAATTTTTAAAAGCATTTATGTAGCATAGTTCTGGTTTAAATTGATCTCGTTGTTATGTTGTTATTTATATTTATTATTATTTTTATAATATCGAGGTAAACTGGAACTTAAAATAGATGCAATTTAAATTTGTAATGCCGTAAAATGGTAGCAATAATTATTGTAAAAAGGTTTTATAAATTAAATTTTTAACTCGAATGTCCATCAATGACAATCAGATTTTATGTTAGACACGATTCAAAAGTATTATTGGATTAAATGAAATAAAAATAAACAAGTTTAAAAGGATGTACATGATTATATTTGAATCATGCAACAAATGATTTTTTTTGACCAGTAAATAATATTTGTTAGAATTTAATAAATTTGATTGAAATTTATTTTTAATACATACTATAAATCAGAATTAGTAATTATTTACTTTTTTTTAAAGCTAGACTTTGACATCAAGAATTATAGATTAATATTTTTATTTAATGATATTTACCAAAAAAACTTTCAATTTAATATTTAAATTTTTTTTTTTTAATATTATTTCTAGGTTTATTGGTTTACAGTTGAATTTGGTTTATGCAAAGAAAAAGGTCAAGTTAAAGCATATGGTGCTGGTTTATTATCATCATATGGTGAATTATTACATGCAATTAGTGATAAACCAGAACATAGACCATTTGAACCAGCATCTACAGCTATACAACCATATCAAGATCAAGAATATCAACCAATATATTATGTTGCTGAAAGTTTTGAGGATGCCAAAGAGAAATTTAGACGTTGGGTATCAACAATGTCACGACCATTTGAAGTTCGTTTTAATCCACATACAGAACGTGTTGAAGTATTAGATTCTGTTGATAAATTGGATACATTGGTAACACAATTAAATACAGAATTATTACATTTATCAAATGCTGTTGCAAAATTACGACGACCATATTAAAATCACTTTTTTTTTAAATTAACTTATATATATATATATCTATAACTAAAATATTTTTAATGTTAATCACAAATTTCTATTAAAATATTATAAAAATGATTTTATAATGTGTGAAAATTTTTCAAAAAAAGCTATAATTGTGAATAATATTTAAAAGTTAAAAAAAAAAAAAAAATTGAAAAAAATTATAAAAAAAATATTAATTTTTAATATGGGACCATCACATTAATTTTTTTTGCACTTTTGCACAAATTTTAATTTTTTGTTTGTATAAATTTAATTAATTCCATTTTATATAATTTTATCATTAATGAAAAATTCACCAATTTTAAAATCACAAAAATACTTCACACTGCAAACATAAATTTACATTAAAAAAAAATATTACTATTTTTTTTTTGTACATTATATCAAAATTATTTTTTTTTTTTATAATTATTAATTTAATTATTATTATTATTATTTTTTAATAATTTGTAATTTATATATAAAAATTATTTTAATTAATTATTATATAATATACTTTTTATTGGACCAAAAATATTTATTAGCATTAAGGCATCCTTATTACACATAAACGAAAATTTTTTAATTAATTTAAAAAAAAAAAAAAAAAAATTTAGAAAAAAATTCATATAAAAAAAAAATAAATAAATTAAATTATAATTTTCTACTTAAAATTTAAAAAACAAAAATACCAAAATTTACAACAATAAAAAGAAAACATTATATAATTTTCCAATTTTGTCCGATTGTTTGACGACTGTGAGCTGTTCCTCAATATTTAATTATTTAATTTAATTAAAAACAAGAAGAAGAAAATAAAAAAAAAGTAAAATATAAAAAAAAAAACAGAGAAATTAAAATTAATTAATTAAAATAAAAAAAAACATCACTTAATTCTTTTTTATATCAAAATTATAAAAAATAATTTTATTATTGTATTATTATTTGTATTTTTTTAAATATAATTTATCCTATAATTATTTAAATTATCTTTGAAAATAAATATTAAAAAAAAAAAAAATTTAAATTTTATTTTATTATTATTTTTTGAAAACATTTTCAGATTATTTTTAAATTATCATAAATTTTTTTCTTTTTGTTTGTTTTTCTTAAAAAAATTATATTATTTATTAAATTAATTTTTTTAAGTTTTTAAATAAATAATTTTATAGTGAATCAATTAAATGAATAAATCAAAGATTAATTGTATACATTTCTTAGTTTTTGGTCGAACTAATAAATGCAAAATAGTTTTGGTTTCAAATTTTATCATCAAATTAAAAATATCATAAAAAAAGATTAAAATTTATAATAATTAAATTAAATTTAATTAATATAATATTTCAGATGGATAAAATTCTAGCGTTTTGCAATTTGAGTGATGATTTATTATATTTGTGCAAACTATTTCGAAATGAATTGAAAAGAAAAATTTTGTTTAAAATTCAGGATAAATTTACGGAAAATAAAATGTAGAAAAATATCAATAAATTTATTATTATATAATATTTTCAAAGCAAACATTTTCAATAAAATATTTCCATGTTTAAATTATTCTGTGTAATATTTCTAAATGTAATTTTTAATCATATGAAATGTCTATGTGTAAATATCAAAAAATTATATAAATATCAATGTAATTTAAACTTAATAAAAACATAAATATATATTTGTGTCTAAAAAAAATGACTTAAATAATTAATATTGGTAAATATTATATAGACAATAATTTATTAGAAATTCTACTGCGCTACTCGTATATACCATATGTTAATTTCGAAAATGGAATTAGTATTTCAATCAATTTTTATAATTTGGGTAAATTTCTATTTAATTAATTTAATGTTTTCTACTTTATTTGGCACTAAATTTCGAATTGATTAGTACAAACATTGAAATGACCTGCTCAAAATAACTATTATCAATATTTCAAAATTTATTTAGATTTCAAAATAGTTATTTATAAATATGAACAAAACGATAAATATTTGTTACCATTGTTTGTATATTTATTTTCATAAAACTTGAAATTGAAATAATTTAATATCATTCAAGATCAGATCAAATATCATATTTTTAATCAAAGACAATAATTGTCGCGACTGCAAGATTTTCAAAGACTATTTAGAAAATTGTTTATTAAATTCTATGTTTAAAATTTTGCCATTATTGCAGTTTGTCTTATTGATGGAATTTGCATAGTTAGACATTTTAAATATATTATCTTAGGAACAAAGAAACCACAAAAATGAATTAATACAAATTGAATATAAAATTTATTAATTTTTATAAGTAATAAATTTAATTTAATTATTTTAAAATATTTTTCAATTTAATGGCAATTTGTGGGTCACTCATTAATAATGGAATCTAAAATGAGTTTTTTTTAAATATACTAAACAATTATAGTAAACATGTCCACTCTTCTATAATTAATTACACCAGTTATATAAAAAACGAGTAACTTTTCCGAAAGTTTGAATATTTTCTAGAATAATTAAAACGAATTTTTGTTATATAATAAATTATTTTATATTATTTATTCATATTTTAATAAGTTAATTATTTTACATAAAATTTTGAACACTTTTACAAATTAAAGAAGAAGAAACTAGAAACCCTTCAACATACGCAACATATTTTTTAATTTTTAACAAAAATGTTCCAGATTTTTAATAAATGTTTAAGCAACATTTGTATCTAAACACAATTTTATAAAAAATAATATTCGTTAAATTAAATTTTAATATATAAATTTTATTTAATAATTCCAATTCTGATAAGGATGTGAATCACCTAATGATCCATGTATACCATAACAGGTACGATTCTTTTGATAATAATTATTATTATTACTATAATTATAATTTAATGGCAAACAATATTGTGGATATAAAGAATTATTATATGAATTACGTTCAGAAAATGGATACATTGATGATAAATGTTTAATGTAATTACTACTATTATTATTATTATTATTATTATTATTTGGATACCAAACATAATTATTTGATTTATTGCAAGAATTTTTTCTTCTTTTTTTAAGGGATGAAAAAATTCTATTATAAATTTCAAGCTGGGCAAAATGATTTCCAGGATAATCCTTTTTCTTTGATGGTAATGTTTTTTTATTATCAATTTTAGATTCTATAAAAAAATAATGGATATTTTAATTACATGTAACAATATAAAAATCAAGGTTATAAATTTTTACACCAAATAAAAAATTCAATTTCGTTAGTCAAATACTTTTGATTTAGTATTAAATTATTTAGTTAGCTAAATTTAGTTTCATTTTCATTTAAACTAAAATCTATTGTAGAAAATTTAAATTCTACAAAATTGAATAATTTAAATTTACAACCATGAAATATTATAATATTAAAAATAATCAATAATTACTTCGACTCATTGCACTTTCCGATCTTGTACCGCTTAATGAATTATTTCCCGATAAACTTAATTTTTTAGCTGATAATTTTTTAACTTTATATTAAATGGAATAAATTCAAAATTATAAATATAAAAAAAAAATATAATTTGATTACCTATTGAAGAAATGAAGCTTATGGGTTTTGTTTCTCCAACAATTTCCAATTGATTTTGTTTTTGTGTTATTGGTATAACAAATCCAGATTTAAATTTCTTTTTGTTATTAATTGGATTTAATTTTTTCATATTATTTAATTTTATTGCATCAACTGAAAATTTGAGAAATTATTTAAATAATTTATAATATTGACTATAATAGAAATTCAATAACCTTTTGTACAAGATTTTGTAGGTATTACATTAGCAGTTCTTGGCGATTTGACAGTATTTTTGTCTATTGGTGGTTCTAAAAAATTAATTAGTTAATTTCGCTGAAAACAGAGAAATTATTAATATCTTAATTACCTTTTGGTGATTTCTTTTGTGGACTTTTTGAGTTTTTATTATTTTTTATTATTGCATCCGTAAAATCTTGAGCTAAAACTTTTGAAAATTTATTGACCAAATTACAACATAATGTATTTGTTTTGTATTTGTTGCTTACCATTTAAAACTTTCCTATATGTTTTTAATTCTTTTCCTGGTAACTTTTTGACTGGATTTTTACGGGATGTGCAGATCGCACCTGCAAAATCATATGGTAAATATTTAATTTATTTTAGATATTTTAAATACCTTTTGGAGAACTTCGAGCTGGAATTCGTGATGGTTTATTATTTCCTTCAGACATTGTTTTTAAGGATGCTGTAATTGTAAAATATGTTTGTTTTCCATAAATAATTCTTTTCAATATTTCTTTATATATAATTACTTTTTGAACTCTGTAATTTTGAAGTAACTTTATGTAAATTAGAAGTTGGATTTGTATTTTTCCCTTTTTCTGGTATTTTTACTTTAAATTATTTAAAAACTTAAAAAATTTAAAAAATAATAATAATTTTATTTGGAATTAATTACTTTTCGTACTGCCAGTGCTATGCTTAATGCATGGTGTAAGATTTTCTTCAATTGTTGAACCAGGATTATTAATACATTCTATACTCATTGTTGAAATATCTCGACAAATCTCAGGGCTATAAAGTCGTTCTTCTATATGATTGCGACCGCTACTGGTACTTTCAATGCATGGCATTGAATTTGTTTTTGAAATTTGATTTGTTGATAAAAATTCTGAAATTTTTCATAAAAATGATTTTATTTTTTAATATGAAGAGTCACCTAATAAATTATTATCTTTCCATGTTATTGAATTTCGAGAAGTTTTCGGTGTTGTTCGAAAACAGGATTTAAGTACAGAGTTTTGGGGATGTTCTATAAGCTTATCTTCTTGAAATTCATTTCGGCAAATCGGATTTTCAGATCTATGTACGAATGTAGATCTATATTTGATGCCAGACGAAACATTATTGTGACCTGTCAAATATTTTATTTTACTAATTGAATTACAATAGTTACTTTATTTATAATTATTTTGGCAAATTACTGGTGCAATTGTTTCTAATTAAATTTTTTTGAGAATTGTTAGATTTTAAAGGACATGTTGAATTTTCATTTTTTAATTGGATAGATAGTTGTGATGCTGAGCAATTCGAGAAATATAAAAATCATGATGAAGAAATTATATCATAGGAATTTACCTGGATGCTGTACTTCTTTCCTAGAACTTGTTTTATGTTGCATTTGACAACTTCTGCGACTTTTAAGAGAATTGTTTTTGGATTTGGATTCTATGGAGACTTGAGAAGTCTTTAATAAAAATAAATTATTGACATACAAAGATTACCATTGGAAAAATGTTCTCTTGATTTATTTGTATTAATTTGGGATTTTTTCGGTGTAATTTTACAGGATTTCTTTTTATCAAGTATGTTTACGAATTCTGAAAAAAAAAATCAAATTAGAATTTAGAAGGATTAAATATCATTGCGATTACCTTGATCAGTAAAATATTTTCGTTTCGTTAAACTATCTTGTGAAATATTTGGTATAGTTTGACAACTTCGATTTGTCGTTAAAATTTTTTCTACAATTATACATATGTAATAAACGTATATTTTTTAATATAATTTTAGTGATATTATATACACTTACCAGATCTGTTACAAATTGATTTTTTAGAGGGACTCGAGCAAGTGCATATGTCTAAATCTTCCGATGGTGGAATTAAACAATTTGTAATCGTTCTTAAAATTTCTAATTAAAAATAATAATTGAAATTTTTCCAACATAATGAAATTATGTAGTAGTTTATACCTACCAAAAGAATGATCATCACTTTGCGTACTACTTTTTGCTATCAAATATTATAGACCATTTATGAATAATTATTCATTTCAAAATTATATTAATTACTTACCATGCTTGTTATGTTCAGTTTTGCTTTTGTTGTAACATTCAGAAAATGATTTTGACATTTTGACATTACGGGAATGATTATTTGATGGAACAGAATTTAAATAGCACGATTTTTTTGATTGGTATTCAGATGCCGATTGTGGGTCTGCGACAAAAAATTATTTTCTAAATTTGTTTACTAAAATCATTATTTTATCAATTTACTATTTGTGCAATCTTTATTCTTAGATCTTTCCTGATTTGCATACAAGTCAATATTTAGATTTCGATTTTCTGGATGTAAAAATTCTAGAATTGATAAGCATAATTTGGCTAAAAGTTTTATGATATCAAATTTTCCGATTATACCTCTCAACGATTCTGCCTTTTCTGCTATATTTTTGTTACAACAGCAAATTGATGATTGTTTGCTTATTTTTGATGGTAGATTACATTCTGTTACAGAAATTAATTCCATTATAAATTCAAAAATATTTCATATATTAATTATTGTAATAATCTACCTATTGGAGACTTGTCAATTTTGGAATTACTTTTACAACTGCGTGCTTTCTCGTTGGAAAATTGGTTTTAACAAATTTATTGTTCAATATTTTACAATTGTTAAAATTTTTTTATAAATAAAGTTATTTTAATGAATCATTTACTTACCTACAGATGTTTGTACCATTGATGTTCTTTCGTCTAAATTCTGGTTACCTAAAATTAAGTCATATATTATTAATATCATTTTTAAATAATTTGATTGTTAATATTTTACCAGTACATTTCACTAAACTCTCGTTACTTTCAACTATTTTATTATCATTTGGATTTATAATATTTCGTATTGCATTAATTTTATTTTTAATATCATTTAATTTTGAACTACAATTTTTATGATTATTTAAACAATCATTAATACTTGAACAATAATCTATTAAAAGAAAATTGGTAAAAATTAAATTACGTAATAAGCTCAGTAATAAAGTGAAAAATTATACTTTCTATTTCATCTTTTTTATTTTCTAAAATAGCATTGTCTGGATTAGATAAAATTGATGACATTATATCAACTAAAGTATAATGAATTTTATTTCTTAAATCTGACATAGTTTGTTGTTCATCATTTGTTGGTAATATTAATTCCTTGGAACTTAATTAAATTAGATTTATTAATTTGAAAAATAGAAATACCATATTTAATATTTCATTATAAACTTACTCTTGTCTTTTAATATGTACTGTCGGATCGTTACATTTTTTACATTCAATTTCTAAAGGTTTATCATTTCGAATATCTGATGGAAAAAAAAATTGAAAAATTAATTAAAATATTTTCTAAATAAAAGAAAATGTAAAAAAGAAACCTTTCTTTAATGCTATCGAAATATTATCAAGTGTTTCCATAGCATTTTCAAACACTTTTTCTATATTAACTGCCTTTTCCATGGTATTAACATTTTGTTCATCTATATCATCATCTTCATCACCACCATTTATAAATGATTCAATTTTTTTAATTATATTATTACATAATTCTTCATCATAATTATTTTCATTATTTGTATTATTATTATCATTATTTTGAGATTTGAATTTATTTAAATTTGAATTTTTTGTATTATTATTGTTATTGAAATTTTGTAAATTTGTATTTATACAAATGGTTTCAACAAATTTTAATGATGATGATTTATCAAATTTCTTTGGTATAAATAAATATGATTCTTTTATAGCTGAATCTAATGCTGATTCTAATGTTGTACTAGATATTCTTTTAATATTTTTCATATTTTTACCATATGGAAAATATTTATGATGTATTGTATATATTTTTGAACTATTATTATTATCATCATTATTATTACAATTTCTCTTTAATGCAATCATACGTTTATATTCATTATTTGGTGTAAATTTAAAATATTTATTATCACAATTACAATTAGATGATTCAATAAATTTTAATTTATTTAATTCATTATTATTATTATCTAAAATTTCTAATTTTAATTTTTTCATTCGATCAAATATTGCGTAAGTTGATATATTATTAATTGAAAATGTTGATGATGGTTTTTTATTATTTTTTATTGAATTTAATTTACAAATTTCTTTATTTATTTCATTATTTATTTCTTTTAAATGTACTAAATATTTATCTAATTTGTTTAAACGATTTTTTAAATCAATTTTATTGTCATTTTTATTCATAATTATTTATTAACCATATATTGATTTTTTTTAATAATATAATTTCTTATTTATTTATAATATATTTTTGTATGTTTAAATTTTTTATGTTAATACAGAAAATTTTGTACAAGAAAAATATTAGTATTGTTTATTTCATTTGAAATACATAAATAAAAAATTGATTTTGTCAGATTAATATAAAATTTATATTTAAAAGTTGTGTTGATGATTCAATTTTTTTGGCTAAAGGAAATACAACAACATTTTCGGTATAATGCTCAATATCTTTATTTTTTAATATGCAATAATATATTTTTATGGCATAATTTTTCACTTTTATGGATAGTATTGTTATTCAAATTACAGCACAGGCTTTTCCTTTTCGAAATCTGAGGGAAAGAATCATTTTAAATGTAGGCATATTTTATGGTTATCCTGTTGATTTAATAAAAATTTCGGTTTACAGATTTATCATAAAAGAAGAAATATATATTATTACAAAATTATGTTTTATATTTTGTGTATAAAATTAAAGTCTAAAAATGTTCTAGTTAATTTTAATCTATAAGAGAATATCCTATTATTAAAAAAAAAAATAATATTCTATAGCAATCAGCACATGTATCTGCTAATTATAGTAGTTTTTCTGTACATTTTGTCAGCTAAATATAAAATGAATTTATCTTAATTGTTAATGACAAAATTCATTCCACTCACTGTAAAATTAAAAGAAATTATTTAATATTACTTCAACGTTCAACACTATGAATCGGATCCAATCAGAAATTTATTTTTATTCATATTAACTAATAATTCTCACATAATATTGTTTAATTAAATGTTTATTATAATTTAATATATTTACATAATTAATTTTTGAAATTTTTTGTTACATAATCTTGAAAATAGTTAATAGCTTAAATCCGTAAATTATCAAGTTAATTTTAGAATAAAGAGAATATTATTAAACCAAATTTCATTCGAAATATCAACTTTTTTCAATTTATTTATCCTATCAAAAATTTACATCGAATACAAAGCATTCGAAGAGCTTTTTATAACAAATTTTGTCCAGCACAGATACAAATCATAACTTATCAAAGACATCAACATTGTGGTGAAATTGAAATTATTTAGTAATTGGTTTGTGACAACAACTACAAATATGCATAAATTTATCATTAATTCCACTAATTTGAACCACTGGTGCAGTTGATTTAACATTTTGTACAGGTGTTGAATTTTGTGATTTAGTATTATTATTACTACATTTCAATATTGAACTACGACCTGATCTTCCACCATCTGAAATAGAACTTATTTTAGCTGATCCCATTAAATGTTTATTTTTATTTTCTATCAATTTTTTATGAATCATTGTTAATGCGTGAATTTGTCTTCTACGGTCAGAAATTTGTTTATAAATTTCTGAAATGTTATTTGAATTTTGAAATTTTTCTTTTTCTACATTTTTATTATTATCATTTGATCTTTTTGACTGATCTAGGTTTAATTTTGATTTCTCTATTGGTTGGTATGATAATGAATTAATAAATTTTTCAGATGATATTGTACCAAAATTATGATTTGGACATTTAGTATTACTGCATGATAATTTAGTTTCCGTTTGAGATTTATCAATATTTACAGTTGATTTTATTGGTAGTTTTGATGAAATTGAACTATTATGTGATCTGTAATACCATCCTTGTCCATAACATGATTTACCACTTCTATAATTACTATTTACTGGTTGTCCATTTAAATTTCGATATTGGCATTCATCATTTCCCAATATTTGGGAAGCATTATTTGATAACCTTCTTATATTTTGAGCGCAACATAAACTAGATTTATTAGCTGTAGAAGGTTTACTATTAATTGTTTGACAACTGTTAGTTCTTACAGATCCCATATTTGAATTTGTTCTATATGATTTTTCAGAACATACAGATGAATATACTGAATCATATTTTGATGGTTTTGTATCAACTGGCGTAGGAAATTTTTTAGCAGTTTCACTCATTAGTTTTGTCATATTTTGTAACATTTGATGAATATTCGATGAAACATCATGTAATAATTTAATAGATTTGGCAAGTTCTCTTTTCCATATGCTAAGGAATATAAATTTAATTGATATTTAATATTGTCAAAAATGTTATATATTTACAAAACTTGTTCTTTATCTGGCAAATTATCAATGTACTTCGGAGGATCTAAAATGTAAATACTTTAATTAATAAAAATGCATATAAATAAAACAATTTGATTTATTAATTTTTTAAAATATAATAACAATTTACTTGGATAGCTCATACAATATGATTTTTTAATATTTTTAAATCCAGTTAATGCTGTTTCAATAATTTGATCAAGTAAATAATGTAATTCTTCATTACTCAATTCATTTGGTAAGTTGAATTTACTTTTATTCATAATATAAATTACATAAATATTTTTGAACTAAATAAAAAAATCCTGAAAATGAACCAAAAAAAAAAAAAAATACTTCTAATAAATTTTATTTACAATTTAAAATTTAGATTTTTTCGTTATTTAATTTTGAATTTCATTATTACAAATATATATAAAAATCTCTTTAAATATTTATATAACAAATACGAATATGTCACAATTTTCTATCATATTATTGTCAGTATAAAATAAATGTTGCTATAATTGTAAATAATTTATTATCAGTATAAAAGGATGAATCCATCCATGTCTTCATTATTGTTGTAGCTGTAGATGATCGAGAAAATTTGATATAATTATATTATGTTTATCAAGCCAAAATGTTAGAAACTAGATTATATAATTTAATATAGTTAAGTGTTAAGGAATAGAATTGAAAATACGACAAAATAAAAATTTAAAACGATAAGTCATCGATAAAATATTTAAAATGCAACGAACTATTTTAGTTTAATGACAAATTTTCATTTGATATGTAAAATTGTATAATCTTTTCCGCCCATATGTACATATATAAAATTTGTAATTCAAATAATCAATTTCTGTTGTAATAAAGATTTTATTGTGCTTAGTACATATTTTTTCCTTTAACATTATTAGTGTGAATGCTTAGTACAAATTTTATCATACCTTTCAATGTTCCTCTTAAAATACTTATTAAATAATATTATCAAAATTAAAAATGAAGTATTTCAGTATGTAATTTAAGTATGTATTTAATATAAATTTTCGTGATTAGTTAAATTGACTAATCATAGATTAAAAGATTCAATAAATTCTAAAAAATTTAACAACTCATATGTCATTTAATTTTTATTAATATTGTTCAAAATTTTAAATTTGTTATTTATCAATAATTAAAATAAAAATAAAATTTTAAATATTAAAATAGAAATTAAATTTAGAAATTAAATAATATTTTTTTTTATGTTTACAAAAACTTTGTCACTCAATTAGTTTGCATTATGTTTGTCTGATATTACAATAATTGTTAAAAAGAAATCACTTATTTCGTATTACTACAATCAGGTTCTTTGAGTTCTTTAGCCATTTCTTGAATTTCTGGAATATCAACTTTAGCTGATAGAAGCGTTGACATATTTACCAACATTTCATGGACGCTTGTTCTTAAACAAACCATTTTTTGTTCGGTAGCTTCTTGATTCTTTTTCAATTTTCTAAATAAAAAAAAAAAAGAATGATTATTTCTTTGATTAAAATATGATTATACTGGATGAATATTCATTTACTTACTCAAGTTCGCTGCAACTGAGAGTAGACCCGTTACCCAATTTTTGACAATCTTGGTCTAAAAATTGATTATAAAATATTAAATGCAAGAAATAAACAAAAACTTTCTGTTTAATTTACTATGAGTTTTTAACGATTTAGCAATTTTATTAAATCCTTTTATTGTTGTATCGATCATTTCATCAAGTAATTTTGTTGCTTCCGCTTCACTTAATGGATTTTGAATTCGTGAAGCACATTTTTTTGGACATAAATTTGATGAACCTAAAATTATTCATTATAAATTTAAATATATGTGTTGGATTACTAAATTTGTTTATATGTGATTACTAAATATTGAATAATGATAAATTTATAATTTACCAATATTTTTATACGATTTACATTCTTTTTCACTAATATTATTATTATTATTATTACAAATACTTGGTTTACGTTCATTACTATTATCATCCCTAGGTAATTTCTTATTATCACAATCAACATTACCATGTTTTAATCCTTTATCTGGTATATTACAACTACGTTGTTTACATTCTTTTTCAATTGATGATAATAATTTTTCACCACCTTGACATGCATAATCAATTCGTTTACGTTCTTGTTCAATAATTGATTGTAATTCTTCAAATGGATTTTTTCCACAACTATCTGTATGAAGCGAATTGGTTATTGTTTGTGGTGTTGCATTTATAATATTTTTGCCCCCCATTGATGGTGATGATGATGAACATATTGGATTGTTTTGTCCTAGTATAGATGATTTTGATAAATTTTGTCGTGATTTTGGTGGTGATGGTTGACATTCAAAACTTTTACGAATTTGTTGTGGTTGTTGTTGTTTTGATGATGGAAATTCACAATTTGTTTTTTCTTTATTCTTATAACGAAATGATTGTAGACTATTTTTATCATTATTACCATCATGACATAATCCTGATGAATATTTAACTCTAGTTGATTCAGCATTTGGTATATCATTTAAACAATCTAGATCTAATGGTTTCGTAGTACTACTACGATTTGGTAATTTTGGTGGTCGTATATTTTTACGAAGTGCATAAATCTTTGATACAGAACCATCAGCATTTTCCCGTACAGCAATAATACGTTGATAACCATCTGATGAATTTTGATTTTTATCTAATTTATTAGTACATTCATCACTTGGTTCAAGTATACCAGATCCTAATGATTCATTTTCATCAGCACATTCATCGTCATCATCATTTTGTGATGATTCATCTGGACTTATACATTCTTCATCATCAATTTGTGATTTAGCTGGTGGTAAACAAAACCATGGTTTATCTATATTATCTTTATTAAATTCTTTACAATCTGCACCTTCAATTGGTTCCAAATTATCACAATCACAGGAATCTTTATTATTATCCTTATTATTGCATTTAGGACCAGTTATAATATCTTGTTGAATTTTAATTAAATTTTCAAGTATTTCTTGTAAAGCATTAACGCATTCACTTAGTGATCCAGCACAGTTATTCATTTTTCGTTTTGTTTCTTCCGTTTTTGAGTGATAATGTTTTGTATATAATATTTTTTTTAAAAAAATTAAAAGTGAAAATTTTGATTAATTTTTATGCCGAAATATTTTTATAATGTCTATATGTTTATGTAATAAAAAAGTAATAATTTTTATATATTTCAAATAAAATAAAATTATAATTGTAGCTTTGTTAATAATTTTTAAAAATATAATGATTGAACAAGTTGATTGTAATTGATAAATAATTCAAATATTTGTAAAATTTATTTAAAAAAATTAAAAAATAAAATAAAATAACTTTTGACGATTTCACAAAAAAATTCAATATAATTAATTTGAAGAAATATCAATAATATTATGCATGTAATATTTATATTTTCACTTAAATCTTGTTAATACTACTTGTTATAATAAAATTGACAATTCCTTAATTCCTAACACACATTTTAATTTCCTTAAAATCTCTTTATTACATTACTAAGTATTCCTCTTAAGACTTTTTTTTATTATTATTTCTTACTATCCTTTTTTTCACTATTAATATTGATTTCATTGGCTCAGTAATTTTTTTAGGGCTTTTTTTAAAAAAAAATCCCTTATGCTAACGCTTTTGTCCGTCTGTCCGTCCGGTGTAAACAATAAAAACCAGTTATTTCATCTGGTTAATGTACACTCAGGTATATGATACATAAACCGATGGAAAGCTTGATTTATTGAGAACGAGATGCAATTGATAGAATTTCAAAATTCGGCCGGTAGGTGGCGCAATTCGCATTTTTCCAAAACTTTTTTTCCGAATAAAAATTATAATTTTATATAGTAAATGTGCACCAAAAATTAAGTTTGACCACTCGTTGGATAGGTATTTAAGAGTAGAATATTATGCCAGTAACCGTATTTCAAATTTCTACCGCTAGAGGCGTTGAAAACTAAAATATATAAAATGTTAATTTTTAAAATGTGATTTTCAATAGTCAATAAGCCCCAAAAATTAGGTTTAATGTCGCATCTGAAATTTAGTAAGTAGTAGTATAAAATCACGAATAACAACATTTACTCCAAATATGCATTTAGAGTAGTTGAATTTGAAAAAAGCCCGTAATTATAAAACTACTGATCAGTAGTTCGGCTGCGCGGCATTTTTTTAGTAATATTAGTAAAACTATATTTATCTGCTCATCTCTTAGTCTGAATATTATAATTTTGAATTGTTGTATGAATGATTTGTTGATCATCTCATTCTTATCCTTGTTCAGTTTTTCTTAAAAATTGTGATTATTTTCACTCTTTTTGTCTTATCCTTATAATGGCTGATCTTATTTTATTCTCACTTGAAATTGGATGATAAAATAACAATATTTAAAACTAATTTTCTAAACCACATAATTTTACTATGACAAATTTTGCATTTTGAGCCGATTTTTGCCATTTTATATTTTTAAACCGGATTCCGTGGGCAGAAAGGTTTCATTTATGATTCAAATGATAGCTGAGCATCCCCAAAATGCTAATTTTGGATCTTAAATAAGAGAAATTACTTACTCATTTTATTTCCAATAATTTTTTTACAATATTTTATATTTTGAATATGTATGTAATAATTTATGTCAAGACTATAATTTTTATATTTTTATATATTAATGCAACCAATTTAATTATGAATTAAATATTTTCTTTAACTACAATCAGGTTCCCCCAGTAACCACCCCTTCCATAGTTTGTAACTAGTAACTGAAATAAACATAAAATCAATTTTCATATTTAAAAAATTCTATTGAAAAACATTTTTAATTATACTTAATATCCAAACATTATTTCACGCATATAATGTTTATTCAAGAAATTCTCAAATTCTCAATAATTTTTACGTGGACGACACAGTGCACTTGAATTTCTCATCTGTTATCGATTTATTTTTACTATTTTCTATAAAAATTATATTAGGTCATTTTGTATTAGGCAAATGATAAAATCAAATTGATCTTTAATTATTATTATTGTGTTTATTATGATTATGAAGCGAGAATTTTGTTATAAAGAGATGTATATGTAATAGATGATCATATCCCTATTAGTTGCATCACAAATTGAGAACAAAAAAAATTTTCACCTCTAAACGAAAAACACAAACATGAAAAAAAATGAAACTTCTCTCGATATCGGGAAATTTTCTTCAATGCTTTTATACAAAAAATTCTATTTTTAAATAAGTTTTTATATTTGTCGGAAAAACTAAAATTATATTATATACATATATGTATGTATATGTAAAAAGATCGGGAAATTTGTAAAAAATTTCGAAAATTTTTTTTAGATAAACGAAAAATAATTTCAGTTTCTAGTTGCGATCAAGTCGAGTAATTTTACATTATCTTAGAGGGCAGAATAATTTTCTTGTCCTCGGAGGTGTATAAAAAATATACTTTTTTTTTTAATTAAAGAAATTTTTTTATTTTTAATAAAATTGGAAAATCGTAAAAATTGTAACAAACAATAAAAATATATAAATAAAAGTAGCAATAAAAAATTTGTTTAATAAAAAATTTTTTGGATGAAAATTTACAAGTAAAAAAAAAAAAATAATAATAATAAGAAGAAAATTTATACTAAAGTTTAAAAAAAGAAAATAGGGTGAACAGCAGGTGAAAAAGTGAAAAATTGATTTTAATCAAGAAAGTGCCTTTTCCTCTCTCTCAGTACAAGTGGAAAAAAAAAATTAGCTAGACAAAATATTATATATATATTAGATACACAACAACAATATAATATACGTGTAATATAAGTAATATATATATACATATATATAAATTTTAAGATTGTTTTAAAGGAAAATTTTTCATTTTTAAGGAAAATTTCTTGTTGTTATTTTTTTTTTATATAAAAACTAGAAAATAAACAGAAAAAAGAAAAAATAAATAAATAAATATATAAATTTTATATTTTTGTAATATAAAATCGTGTAAAATAATGACGACAAGGGGAATACGTAGAAAGAAATCTTCATTATCGGAAGTAAAAATTGCTGTTGTTGGTGCACCAGGTGTTGGTAAAAGTGGTAAGCCATTTAATCTGTCATAGGACATAAGCCAGTTTTGTTGTTATGATACTTAATAATTTTTATTTTATTTCTTTAAGGATTTATAGTTAAGAATTTTCATTTTCTGTTATGTAAAATACGAAAAATTATATTACATATTTTCACAATGTTATAATAATTTTTACAACGATAAAATTATTTAGTGTAGATGGGAAAACATTATCGTAATAATAAAAAACAAAAAATAAATAAATAAATACATAGATGATGAATTTTTACAAGGATATTAAATAAAGTTTATTAAATAATTTATTTGAGTACTAAATATTTATAAAGTTTTGGCAATAAAAGAGTTAGTAGATTTTCATAATTATTGTTCTTCAAAGAGAAAAATAAAAAATTTTTGTCTATGAACATTTTTGTATAATAATTTTGTATTTTTAGGGAAATGGAAAATTATAAGGGCGTAGTTATTATATAGTTTTATAGAAAAACCAAATAAACACTATCACTTTTAGCAGAGAATCAACAGGTGAAATTTGTTTTGGAATAATTTCCTGACAAAAATGCTAAAACAGATAAATGAAACTGCACTCTCTGACTCGAAAGTTTTTCTTAAGTTTTATTATTAGAATAATTTTGTTTTAATAAATTTTTATTTCCATGTCTTTAATTTTCCACATTTTAGCCCTTCAGGAAATCAACAGCACTGAAATTATTTATAAATTTGTTCTATTTAATTTTAACTACAAACTGATGATTAACCAAAATATTTTCTTGTCAATCTTCCACAATATAATTAATTTAATTAAGTTGACAACAACAACAAAAAAATCGTTATCTAAACAAACTCAATTCTTCATATTACAATTTTCCCCAAAAAAAATCTTAGAAATAACAAATTTTTTTTTAACAAAATTACATTAACAAAAAAAACAAAACGATAGACATCTTAACTATAAGTAAATGAAAATATATATAATATCTATATAAATTTAAACGTTGTGTTTTCCATCATGAAATTATGCTACACAACATAATTTTATGTAATTTATGATATCAACATTTAAGCTAGAACATCCGCGACTTTTCTGTATTATTTTTTTAAATAATAAAAAAAAAAAAAACTCACTCTTCATTTTCCCACCCTCTACAAAAATAATTTTCATTTGAAACGTACCAAAAAAAAAATTTATATGAATCAAAATTAATGATGGTCTATTTTTAAGTATCACAGACTCTGAATGAAGAAAATATTTTTTATGTATAAAGAAAAAATCAGTTCAACTTCGAAGGTGTCTCTTTTTTTTTTAAAAAACAAAAATATAATAATATAAAAAAATGTAAACATTTTCGCGCGGATTTTCCTAGAAGACAGAAAAAAAAGAAGATTTTTCGTTTTTGAAAATGTATAAAATAAGAATTTTTTTTTTTTTTAATACGAAATACAATTTTGAAAATTTTTTGTTGGCATTGAGTGACGTTTCAATCTTTATTTAAAAATTAAATAAAATTCGAGCAAATTTTTATATTATGTATTATATTATAATGAAAATTGTAATTTTCATTTATTGCACATATGTTTTTACATGATTTAATTAATTTGTTATTGAATTTTTTTAATCATAATTAAAAATATAAAATAAAAACAAAAATGGAGGAGATTTTTGTTGTTGTTATTGTGGAAAATTAAAATGCTTTTTAATATTTAAATAACCAGGTGAAGGCAAAAAAATGAATATTGAATTTTGGATTTTAAATGTGGCGGCGACTGCGAAAATAAACTATCGTAATTTAAAAAACCAAGTGCGTTAAATATAATATAGAAAATTTATTGGATTTTTTTTTTTTTTTAAATAAAATTTAATATTTTGATTTTTGATTTGTT
This sequence comes from Empis stercorea, assembly GCA_949752835.1. Classification (NCBI taxonomy): domain Eukaryota; kingdom Metazoa; phylum Arthropoda; class Insecta; order Diptera; family Empididae; genus Empis; species Empis stercorea. The sequence goes on along the minus strand of OX457085.1, from coordinate 18,478,920 downwards.
TATGAAAATAAATTATGAAAATGAAAAAATAAATTGTTTATGATTTTCTTTTTCAAGAATTTTTTTAATTATATACAAAAAAATTCTATAATTTTGTTTAATATTTTTGTCCTTTTGGACGGAAGGTTCTCTCAATTCTGAATAGTAATTATTTTATGTTGGAAATATATAAAAAAATTAATTATATTAAAATAATTAATGTAATTAAATTAATTTTGAGTTTTCCCAATTTTTTAAATAATTTTGATTAAAAATTTTGGCTTTTCTATTTAACAATATAAATATTTCATTATGAGAAAGATAATTCTTCTAAGAATTGTATAATTAAAATACCAATATTTTTACATTATTTAATATTGGTCAAAAAATTTGAATTTAAAATTCGAAAACTAAAAACAAAACTAGAATTTTAGTTCAATTCTTAATTTATCTACAAAAATGTTCATTCAATTTGGTATACAGAAAAATTATTATAAATACACTTATATATTTTGTACTTAAATATAAAACCTTCTTCTTACATAATATCTGTACCATCAACTTATAATGCATCATCTGTGGTCTCCGCTTTAATATAGGTGAATTTTGTGTCAATTGAAGGGACATTTAAATACTACTAAATACTAAGCTTTAGGTGAAAAATTTCCAATTAATTTCAATTTTTTCTATTATCTCGTTTACTAAGATTATCAAGAATTCATAATACTATTTTCTAATGTAGAATTTAGTGTAATAAAATTTAAAATACAAAAATGATAAAATTAATTTGTTTCTATGCAATAAGTTCTCGGCATTGTATACAGTACTGAAAAATCCATTTTACAGTCTGGTATAGTAATATAGTAGTATAACTATTTTAAAAGGACCAATTAAATATAAAATTTAAAAATTAATTAACTTTTTTTTAGTTGTTTTTTTTCAGACAAGATAAATAATTTTTTTTTTTTAATTTTTTTTTTCTCTAAATTTATCTTTATTTAAAAATAATAATTAAAAATCAACTAGTAATTATACAATTTTCATTTTCTATTCATTTTACACAGCATTAATAGTACGATTCATTACTAAACGTTATATTGGTGAATATGATCATCAGACAGGTAAGAAATTTTCTGTATAAAACTTTTATCAATATTTTTTCTCTTCTTTCTTTCTCAATTGCAATTTTTATTAAATAAAAATTTTCAATTTTCTTTTTATATCGAAATTGATGCATTCATGTTGTTTTTACAACATTGCACAAAAAAAAAAAAAAAAAAAACTGTAGAAAAACTTTGTAAACATGAAGCTATGATAGACGGAGAACCAATCCTTTTTGAAATTCTTGATACATGTCCAAAGGTAAAATAGTAAATTTCTCATCAATTTTATTTGAAACAAAAAATTATTCATTTTTATGTTTTTATTTTTTCTTCATCTATGAAATAGGATCGAGAAGAATTACCAAATGCTACTGATTTATTACAAAGAGTCGATGGATTATTATTAGTTTACTCAATTACAGATAGACATTCATTTAATTATATACGTAAAGCAAAAGCTGATTTACATTTTGATATACCAGTTGCATTAGTTGCAAATAAAGTAGATATGGTACATTTAAGACAAGTTAGTACAGAAGAAGGTGAAATATTAGCTAAAGATTTTGAATGTAAATTTTGTGAAGTATCGGCAGCTGATAATGTTGAAAAAGTTGCCGATGTATTTCATGATTTATGTAAAGATATATTATCATCAAAACGTAAATCCAAACAAAGTTTATTAGAAAGAATGTTAGGTGGTGCTAGACCATATAGTAGAGGTAAAAGTGATAGTGCATTACCAAAAGACTGAAATTTTATAATTGATTTATAATTATGAGAAAATGTAAATTAATGTTGATGATGATGAAAAATTGTGGTATCCGCGGTGATAGGATAATGAAAATAAATTTTAATTATTTATTTAATTTTTTGTTCGTTTGTTGGGAAAATATTTTTTTTTTATGTTCATTAAAATAATTTATAAAGATTTATTATAATATAATTTTAAGTAAATATAATAAATTATAAATAAATTTAATAAATAATTTTATTTTAATAAAAAATTGTAGTTTTTCTTTTTATTTTTGCATCATGAGAAAATGTTTTTCTTAGGTATAAACTAATTTCGTTATTATATGTAAAGGGTGAAAAAAAATTATGTAAAATATAAATTATGTAAATACATAATATAAGTTGCAAATCAGAAAAATATGCAAATGAAGTCAAGCTAAAATTATAATCAATTTCATAAAATTCTTAAAAATTTAATAGGAAATCCGGTAATTTCAATAATTATAATTACAAATGGAATCGATGAATAGTATTCTTAATTATTAATAAATATTAACTTTGCGTGACTTTTTAAATTTAATAGTATTTTTAAAAACGTGTTTTTCAACAGCAACAAAATATTCCCAAAAATTTCATCTTAAATTTAAAATTATAATTCTATAAATTAATTTTTCCATTATAATTTTTTAATAAGATTTATAATAAATTTTCTGCATATTTTCAGGCGCAATAAAAATGTTGACTTTAAATAAATAAAAAAATATTACAGTATAAGAAGAATAAAAGTTATCAGACTTTGCACAAAAAAAAAAAGAAACATTAAGAAAAAACTATTAATGTGATATTTTTTTTATGTTGTGTTAAAGATTTAAAAACGATTAATCTTGAAAAATCTTTATTTTATTTTACTTTGGAAAAGTCGAGGAGGAGATATTATTATGATGGATAAGTTTCTATCATCTTTTTTCTGCTTGTAAAAAAAATTCACAATTCATGGGGGAGAATAAAAATCAGTAAAAGTTAAAACCTTTGTTAACTTTCACAAAACGATAACGATTACATAAATAAATATAAAAAGATTTTCAAGTTTATCTGAACTTAAAAAAAAAAAATTAGTATAAATAATTTTTTCTATTAAATAACAATTGAAAAAATGTCGATTTTATTGAAAAAATGTCGATTTTAAATCAAAAAATTATTTGATAAAAAATTCATGTACATTATTTAAGCTTTTAAAATTTATTTAAAAAGATTTTCCTTTTAATTTTCATTTTGTTGAAATTCTTATGCATTAATTAAAAGGACATACGATATTTTGGCTAGGGAGTAAAATTATCTCAAATTACAAAAAAAAAATTTTTTGTTACAGTCAGATATTATTAATTGGAATTTACAGAGGATACTTTTCTCTGTGTATGTGTGGTTTGAGGTTATTAAGGATTTTCAATTAAAAGGTAGAAAAAAAAAAATTAATTGAAATCGATATTTTTTTTTTATAAATGTCAGCTATTTCATATATTTTAATTAAAAACTCATCAGATTGTTATTATTATGATTTAATATTTTTTTTATATACATATTTTCTTTTTTTTTTGTCTTGTGAAATATACAAAAAATAAATAAAAAGGATATTCATGGTTTTAGGTAGAGAAAGAATTTTTTTTTCTGATATATTTTTTAAAAATTATGATGATGGCTGAAATATTATGAATATTTCAGTTTTTTTGTTAGTATTAATTTAATTGAACAATATTATGATTTCATTGGGTAAAATAAAATATTTCATTAAAATTTATTTAGAAGAAAAAAATATGAAATTTGATTTTTTATAAAATAAATTGTTGTATATAATAAATAAAAAATTGTATGTTGAAATTTCATTTAATTAAAAAGAATAAGAAGATTACGGAAGAATTTTCAACACAATTTTATTAATATTTAAATAAATATTTTCAATATTTTTTTTTTTTCCAAATTTCCAAAAACATTTACCTAATATTTTCTTTTTTCTTTTAATTGATTTAAGGAAATTAAACTGTTGATTTAAATATTTATAATCTTAATCGCCATCTGTTGATTGGCATTATCATCTTAATCGCCATCTGTTGATTGGCATTATCTATTATCATCTTAATCGCCATCTGTTGAACATTTTATTAAAAGAACCAAAATATCTATTTTCTGAAAAAGATTTTGTTTACAATTTTTTGTAAATTCTCCGATCTGACCTGCCGCAATAAATTTTAAAGATTATTTATCCAATAAATTATATTGAAAATACACTAAATTATAATAGTCTATTTTTAGATATCTAGTTAAATAATATAGCGATGTGATATCTTGATTGATTTTGTTAATTTAAAATGATTTTTGTTTTTATATTTATTTTACAATTTTCGTTTTTCATAATTATTTACATACACAAACAAAAGAAAAAAGCAAAAAATTTATTTATAAAATCAAATAAAAATATTGATAAAATAATTTTTGTAGATATTTTTTTCCAGCAGATTCCGTGATATTAAAATAAATAAATAAAAATTTATTAAAAAATAATATTTTAACCAATTATTATTTGATATTTTTATTTTTGATTTATTACAAAAATAAATTTTTTATAAAGAATTTTTATTATATATTTTTAATGAAATATTTTTTTTCCATATCGAAAAATTATATAATATGAATTCTATATATTACATAAATATATCTTTGCGAATTAAATTTATTGATATAAACCAAAAATAAATAAATAAATATATAAATATTGTATATAATTTTGTTAGGTTAAATAAATACTTATGTATAAATTTTTATTATTAATGTTTTTTACTATTAAAAAGTAGAATAAATATAAATAATAAATTGAAGTGTACTTTTGTATACAGTACTTGATAGTTTCATAAATATTTAAAAGTTAAATTATTTGGAAAATTGTGGTAAAGAAGTAAAATTGAATTTAAATTTATATCAAAAATGACAATTAGTTGGTAAAATAATGGAAAAGATGTTATATCGGCAATTATTATCAGTCAATAAAATATTTCGTAATTTCAATTATTTTCTAATTCCATATCATCAATCCATAGTAGTTTCTGTCCAATTAAAATTACTTTAATGATAATCCAAAATTAAATTTATCAGAAAAAACAAATAATATCGAAAAATTCAAATTGGATGCAGGAGATCTAAATTTTTCTCTAGTTTCTATTTAACATTGGTTGGACAAAATTATGGTATCAAAATTCATCAGTCACGAATTTTATTTTATTCATATTTTAATTTTCAAATAAATAAAATTATTCACGATAACTTTAAAAGCTTTGGATTTGGATTCTTCAAATATATTTTCGAACACTAAATTCGTCTAGTACAATTTTTCAGTTTTATTACAACATAAAATAAGAGAAAAATTTATATTTCTCTTAAAAACATTAAAAATTGTACTAAAACTGTTAAAATTAACAGATTGTTTACATAATAATTTACAGAAATAATGATTTAAATTAAATTTTAAATTTTTATTACTGAAAATGTATATAGCCAGTTAAAAATACTAAATAGAAAGTATAGAAAAGAAAGAATATTACGAAGATGTAAAATTTAATTTACTTTAAGGATATTATGTATAAAACCAGATTACTGTTCCATTTTCTGTTCCACTGTATAATATAATAGAAAGTATCCATAGTATAATCATTAATTTATTCAATTCGATGAAATTTGTTCAACAAATTGAGTTGATTGTAGAAAGATTGCACAATTTTGCTAACTTTTGGATTTTCTCAATAGAATTTTTAGTCTTTAATCTATAAACATTTTAAATTTTTACCTTAAACAATCCTAAAAATGCAAAAAAGTTTGCCTTCTTGTAATACGTAATATCGCAAATTATAAATTTAGATATCTTCTGTTAAAATTAATTATTAACCAATTGAATTAATTTACATTATTAACAAAAAAAAAACTGTAAATAATATATATCTACTAATATATTATTCTATGTATCTATGTATATAACTTAACCCTCAAAATTATTAATTAGTCTATTTAACATTCATTTTTAATTTATCACCATACCGTAGTAAAAAATATATGTATGTATATGTATATTTTCCAAAGAGATTCTCCATTCTTTTTCCTAAACAATAATTAATGACTTATTTACTACACCATAATGACTAATAATAAACTCTGTAAAGCTTCCTCCCCCAGTATATTCTAATGTCATGGTTTTAGTTGTTTTTAGCATATATTTAAATAATATATTTTTTAGAAAATAATACATAATTGCCTTAGTGATAACACAAAAACGAAACAAGAAAAAATCATTTTAAAAGTCTTTAATTTTTTGGTTGTTATTTTTTCTTAGATTCTAATCAGCTTTTAAAAAAAAACTTATACAGGTAAGGAAACTTATACATACATAGGTAAGCAAAATCTTTGATGATATTTTAGGTTAGAAAATAATCTTATTTTTTTTTTTTTTACAATCACAAATTTTATGTATAGTAAAGTGAGGAAGTAAATATCATCAGAAATATTTAATGAAAAAAAAAAACAAACCCATAGTGTATCTATAACAAAGAGCGGAGGATATCATTATTATATCTCAAAGATAAAGTCATCTGTACGAAACAATGATGTTAAAAAAATTTGAATTTTTTTTTTTTAAAGAAAATAAATAAACAACAAGTTTTCCTATAATTAATTGGTTTAAAAATGTTTTAAGGATTATTGAATTTTTGTTCAAATGTCATTAATCTTTTTTGTTTGATTTTTTGTTGTTTGGAGCATATACAATTTGTTGACTTAATTAACTCTAAAGGAATAAGAAAAATGAAGTTTGTCTTAAATAATAATGAGATATATAATTTTATATTTTTTTTTAAAATAAATTTACAAAATTACAAAATTCAAAATGATAGCATATTTTTAAGTATACCAAATGTCAGGAAATTTAAATTATACCAAAATTAAGGAAAATAGCAAAATAGAATATTTCAAATGCAAAATTTATGTGCAACAAGAAAATTGAGATTTTATAAAATTATTTTATTTAGTTTTTAAATTCTTTTCTACACATAAATGTAATTATTTTGATTATAATTCCGACTAGACAGAAACTTATGAATTATACAAATAGAACATTAAATCAGACAGACAGAAAGACAAATTTTTATACAAATAAATTAATTAGCTAAACTATATAAACCAAAAAAAAAAATAATAATTTTAAGAAGATAGTTAATATATGAAAAAGTTAATTTCGAAATTAATTACCTGTGAAAATTTCAACGTCAAACACATAACATTCAAAATGACATTTTCTAAGTTTTTTAAATCGAATTTAGTTATAATTTTAATTGAATTATTTATCTCTATGTTTCGTTTTTATTTTATTTATTTTTTGCTAAATTAAATGAAATTAAATCTTATCAAAGTTAAGTAAAAACTTTTTAGTTAAGTAAATAAAATTTTCAAGTAAAAAAAAAAACTATAATAAAGTTTAGAAAATAATTTACGCGTTAATGTAATTTAAATACAAAAGTTTTTAAAAGGTGGGAGATTATAATAAAATATTAAATGGAAAACTTAAATATTAATTTACACATGACATAAATCCTTTTTTACTCAGCTAAATCTCTTACCATTTTGTTGTAATAAATTATGTATAAATTCTTATTTATTTTAATATATTATTTATTAGATTAATTAATGAATTAGTAAAATATTAAATTGATTGAATTTATTGTAATTTATATGAACATAGAAAAGGATATTTTCTAATATATTAAAACGTATAATTATATTAGAACATTGATTTATTAAATTTGAAAAATGACCAAAATATTTTTTATAACAAAAAACATTAATTCATTTTGAAAAACGACTAACTTAATATGAAAATAGTATAATTTAAAAAAAAAAATGGACATAATTTAACTTAAATATTTCAAACTCTAGATTTTCATTATTCTGAAATATTCAAAAATTTAAATATTAGAAAAACTGTTACTTACATTTTCTTGAATAAAAAATAAAAATATGCCATTATTAAAATTTAAATACATAACAAGAAAATGGTTTATGTCGATTTCAAGTCAAATTTTGTTTATGTAGATTTGAAAATAAATATTTCAATAGTATCATAAAATTATTATTCCCTTTGAAAAAATTATTCAATCAACAATTACATAACTAGTTAAATATTCAATTATCTGGTAAAATATGTAAGAAAATTTGTAATTCAATCTAAAAGATTAAACAAATATCGACTGTATTTATGTTATACAAAAATTTATTTATTGATAATACAAATAAAAAATTGATAAAATAATTAAATCATAGAAAACAGGAAGAAGAATTTTTTTCTCTTAAAAAATATATATAACGAAATATTTTCCTTCCCTAAATAAATGTATACATAAATGTATATATAAATAAAATGATTTTCCATTTGCTTGAATTGATTTTTTTTTTATATTATAATATTTTGTTTCTCTATAAAAATTACTTTTCGAATTTCATTTAACTTAATGTATGTTTTTACTACAACTCTGAACAATATAGATTCAATTAAATATGCCAGAAAACTTTTTTTTTATATATACATACATATATGTACATATATTTTTGAAGCATCTGATACGGAAGTACACTTCAAAAAAGTTGTACATACTCTTAATTTTAATATATACATAAAACAGATTATCATCATCATCATCCTGATATATAATTATGTATCCTTTTTGGATAACCCAAATAAGTATGAAAAAAAAAAAAATATATAAAAACAGAAAATTTACACCATAGTTTTAAGCTTTGGTCAGCAACTATAATGTATTAAAATGTCCTGGATGGGATATATATACATATAAATATATGTATGTAGATATTTTTTGTTTACGTAAGCAAATTACTATCATTTCTATAATAGAAAATTATATATAGATAGATAGAATTATAGAAGTATTTTTTTTGTTTGCCATATGGATTATGATGATATAGTTTCTCCGTATTACCATTGACTAATAATAAAATATAGACTTATAAAGTAGAACAAAAAAAAATTCCAATTTCTGATTTGGCTTTCCTAATCTAATGAAAAAAATCAACGTTCAACGTGCGTTTTTGTTATATATTTTCGTTAGATTAGGAAAGGAAATATTATGAATATGAATGACTAATATGAGAGCATGCGTGAGAGGATAATTTTTTTTATATTGAAAAAACGGATTTTTTTTGTTTTCTCATATATGTGATTGTATTGTATATATTTACCCAGGGGGAAATTGGGCAATGCATTTCCTTTTAGAAGTGACGAATTATTCAATTATCTAGTAATGGAAATGGTAATGTGTCAAATTTTGTTCTGGATTGGATAATTTCTGCATTACCTAGTAAGAGAGAAAGTAAGGAATCAAGTTTTTATTAAGAAACTTATGCGCAATTTATGTGGAATTTTATATTATATATTTTTTATATTTATTTTACGCGAAATTTGTTTATTGATATTGTAAATGAAATTATTGGAGAATTTCTGCATTACCTAGAAAGGGAGACTGTAAGTGGTAGAATTTTAACGGCGATTTACGCGTAGTTAATCGAATTCCCGGAATAATTTTTGTATTTTTTGGAAAAGTTTAACAGTTAATACGTTTATTTATTTCGATTTTTATTTCAGGCTTAAATAGTAAGTCGTCAAGTTCAGGTCGGATCTGTGCAAATTGTGATTTTTCAAAGCAATTTTATGAAATACATTATATACATGTATTATTAATATATTAATTTATTAATTCAATTTAGTGAAATAATTAAATTTTAAAAATAAAAGGTATAAAATTAAATTAATATATGTATATTTTTTAATTTTTGCGTGAACTAATATATATTTTTTAAATTTTTTATTAAGGAATGCTCCTCTGAGGGATTTAAAGGATTATCGGACAGAGTTGCAAAATTGTATTGAAAGGAACTTATTAAAAAAGAAGAAAAATATTAAGTATATAATATATACCGGACCTGGCCAAAAATGCGAAAAATGAACGATGCCGGCACGGCAAAAAAATCCAAAAAATGATCGATGCCGGACCTGGCCAAAAATACGAAAAATGAACGATGCCGGCATGGCAAAAAAATCCAAAAAATGATCGATGCCGGACCTGGCCAAAAATGCGAAAAATGAACGATGCCGGCATGGCAAAAAAATACAAAAAATTATCGATGCCGGACCTGGCCAAATATGCAAAAAATTAACGATGCCGGCATGGCAAAAAAATCCAAAAAATGATCGATGCCGGACCTGGCCAAAAATGCGAAATATTAACGATGCCGGCATGGCAAAAAAATGCGAAAAATGAACGATGCCGGCATGGCAAAAAAATCCAAAAAATGAACGATGTCGGACCTGGCCAAAAATGCGAAAAATTAACGATGCCGGCATGGCAAAAAAATGCGAAAAATGAACGATGCCGGCATGGCAAAAAATCCAAAAAATGATCGATGCCGGACCTGGCCAAAAATGCGAAAAATGAACGATGCCGGCATGGCAAAAAAATCCAAAAAATGATTGATGCCGGACCTGGCCAAAAATGCGAAAAATGAACGATGCCGGCATGGCAAAAAATCCAAAAAATGATCGATGCCGGACCTGGCCAAAAATGCGAAAAATTAACGATGCCGGCATGGCAAAAAAATCCAAAAAAATTTCGATGCCGGACCTGGCCAAAAATGCGAAACATTAACGATGCCGGCATGGCAAAAAAATCCAAAAAATGATCGATGCCGGACCTGGCCAAAAATGCGAAAAATTAACGATGCCGGCATGGCAAAAAAATTCCAAAAATAAACGATGCCGGACCTGGCCAAAAATGCAAAAAATTAACGATGCCGGCATGGAAAAAAAATTCAAAAAATGATCGATGCCGGACCTGGCCAAAAATGCGAAACATGAACGATGCCGGCATGGCAAAAAAATCCAAAAAATGATCGATGCCGGACCTGGCCAAAAATGCAAAAAATTAACGATGCCGGCATGGCAAAAAAATCCAAAAAATGATCGATGCCGGACCTGGCCAAAAATGCGAAAAATGAACGATGCCGGCATGGCAAAAAAATCCAAAAAATGATGGATGCCGGAACTGGCCAAAAATGCGAAAAATTAACGATGGCGGCATGGCAAAAAAATCTAAAAAATGATCGATGCCGGACCTGGCCAAAAATGCGAAAAATTAACGATGCCGGATGGCAAAAAAATCCAAAAAATGATCGATGCCGGACCTGGCCAAAAATGCGAAAAATTAACGATGCCGGCATGGCAAAAAAATCCAAAAAATAAACGATGCCGGACCTGGCTAAAAATGCAAAAAATAACGATGCCGGCATGGCAAAAAAATCCAAAAAATGATCGATGCCGGACCTGGCCAAAAATGCGAAAAATTAACGATGCCGGCATGGCAAAAAAATCCAAAAAATGATCGATGCCGGACCTGGCCAAAAATGCGAAAAATTAACGATGCCGGCATGGCAAAAAAATCCAAAAAAATTTCGATACCGGACCTGGCCAAAAATGCGAAAAATTAACGATGCCGGCATGGCAAAAAAATCCAAAAAAATTTCGATGCCGGACCTGGCCAAAAAGGCGAAAAATTAACGATGCCGGCATGGCAAAAAAATCCAAAAAAATTTCGATGCCGGACCTGGCCAAAAATGCGTAAAATTAACGATGCCGGCATGGCAAAAAAATCCAAAAAAATTTCGATGCCGGACCTGGCCAAAAATGCGAAAAATGAACGATGCCGGCATGGCAAAAAAATCCAAAAAATGATCGATGCCGGACCTGGCCAAAAATGCGAAAAATTAACGATGCCGGCATGGCAAAAAAATCCAAAAAATGATCGAAGCCGGACCTGGCCAAAAATGCGAAAAATTAACGATGCCGGCATGGCAAAAAAATCCAAAAAATGATGGATGCCGGACCTGGCCAAAAATGCGAAAAATTAACGATGCCGGCATGGCAAAAAAATTCAAAAAATGATCGATGCCGGACCTGGCCAAAAATACGAAAAATGAACGATGCCGGCATGGCAAAAAAATCCAAAAAATTATCGATGCCGGACCTGGCCAAAAATGCAAACAATTAACGATGCCGGACCTGGCCAAAAATGCGAAAAATGAACGATGCCGGCATGGCAAAAAATCCAAAAAATGATCGATGCCGGACCTGGCCAAAAATGCGAAAAATTAACGATGCCGGCATGGCAAAAAAATCCAAAAAAATTTCGATGCCGGACCTGGCCAAAAATGCGAAACATTAACGATGCCGGCATGGCAAAAAAATCCAAAAAATGATCGATGCCGGACCTGGCCAAAAATGCGAAAAATTAACGATGCCGGCATGGCAAAAAAATTCCAAAAATAAACGATGCCGGACCTGGCCAAAAATGCAAAAAATTAACGATGCCGGCATGGAAAAAAAATTCAAAAAATGATCGATGCCGGACCTGGCCAAAAATGCGAAACATGAACGATGCCGGCATGGCAAAAAAATCCAAAAAATGATCGATGCCGGACCTGGCCAAAAATGCAAAAAATTAACGATGCCGGCATGGCAAAAAAATCCAAAAAATGATCGATGCCGGACCTGGCCAAAAATGCGAAAAATGAACGATGCCGGCATGGCAAAAAAATCCAAAAAATGATGGATGCCGGAACTGGCCAAAAATGCGAAAAATTAACGATGGCGGCATGGCAAAAAAATCTAAAAAATGATCGATGCCGGACCTGGCCAAAAATGCGAAAAATTAACGATGCCGGATGGCAAAAAAATCCAAAAAATGATCGATGCCGGACCTGGCCAAAAATGCGAAAAATTAACGATGCCGGCATGGCAAAAAAATCCAAAAAATAAACGATGCCGGACCTGGCTAAAAATGCAAAAAATAACGATGCCGGCATGGCAAAAAAATCCAAAAAATGATCGATGCCGGACCTGGCCAAAAATGCGAAAAATTAACGATGCCGGCATGGCAAAAAAATCCAAAAAATGATCGATGCCGGACCTGGCCAAAAATGCGAAAAATTAACGATGCCGGCATGGCAAAAAAATCCAAAAAAATTTCGATACCGGACCTGGCCAAAAATGCGAAAAATTAACGATGCCGGCATGGCAAAAAAATCCAAAAAAATTTCGATGCCGGACCTGGCCAAAAAGGCGAAAAATTAACGATGCCGGCATGGCAAAAAAATCCAAAAAAATTTCGATGCCGGACCTGGCCAAAAATGCGTAAAATTAACGATGCCGGCATGGCAAAAAAATCCAAAAAAATTTCGATGCCGGACCTGGCCAAAAATGCGAAAAATGAACGATGCCGGCATGGCAAAAAAATCCAAAAAATGATCGATGCCGGACCTGGCCAAAAATGCGAAAAATTAACGATGCCGGCATGGCAAAAAAATCCAAAAAATGATCGAAGCCGGACCTGGCCAAAAATGCGAAAAATTAACGATGCCGGCATGGCAAAAAAATCCAAAAAATGATGGATGCCGGACCTGGCCAAAAATGCGAAAAATTAACGATGCCGGCATGGCAAAAAAATTCAAAAAATGATCGATGCCGGACCTGGCCAAAAATACGAAAAATGAACGATGCCGGCATGGCAAAAAAATCCAAAAAATTATCGATGCCGGACCTGGCCAAAAATGCAAACAATTAACGATGCCGGACCTGGCCAAAAATGCGAAAAATGAACGATGCCGGCATGGCAAAAAAATCCAAAAAATGATCGATGCCGGACCTGGCCAAAAATGCGAAAAATTAACGATGCCGGCATGGCAAAAAAATCCAAAAAATTATCGATGCCGGACCTGGCCAAAAATGCGAAAAATTAACGATGCCGGCATTGCAAAAAAATCCAAAAAATGATCGATGCCGGACCTGGCCAAAAATGCGAAAAATGAACGATGCCGGCATGGCAAAAAAAATCAAAAAATAAACGATGCCGGACCTGGCCAAAAATGCAAAAAATTAACGATGCCGGCATGGCAAAAAAATCCAAAAAATGATCGATGCCGGACCTGGCCAAAAATGCGAAAAATTAACGATGCCGGCATGGCAAAAAAATGCGAAAAATGAACGATGCCGGCATGGCAAAAAATCCAAAAAATGATCGATGCCGGACCTGGCCAAAAATGCGAAAAATGAACGATGCCGGCATGGCAAAAAAATCCAAAAAATGATTGATGCCGGACCTGGCCAAAAATGCGAAAAATGAACGATGCCGGCATGGCTAAAAATCCAAAAAATGATCGATGCCGGACCTGGCCAAAAATGCGAAAAATTAACGATGCCGGCATGGCAAAAAAATTCAAAAAATGATCGATGCCGGACCTGGCCAAAAATGCGAAAAATGAACGATGCCGGCATGGCAAAAAAAATCAAAAAATAAACGATGCCGGACCTGGCCAAAAATGCGAAATATTAACGATGCCGGCATGGCAAAAAAATGCGAAAAATGAACGATGCCGGCATGGCAAAAAAATCCAATAAATGAACGATGTCGGACCTGGCCAAAAATGCGAAAAATTAACGATGCCGGCATGGCAAAAAAATGCGAAAAATGAACGATGCCGGCATGGCAAAAAATCCAAAAAATGATCGATGCCGGACCTGGCCAAAAATGCGAAAAATGAACGATGCCGGCATGGCAAAAAAATCCAAAAAATGATTGATGCCGGACCTGGCCAAAAATGCGAAAAATGAACGATGCCGGCATGGCAAAAAATCCAAAAAATGATCGATGCCGGACCTGGCCAAAAATGCGAAAAATGAACGATGCCGGCATGGCAAAAAAATCCAAAAAAATTTCGATGCCGGACCTGGCCAAAAATGCGAAAAATTAACGATGCCGGCATGGCAAAAAAATCCAAAAAAATTTCGATGCCGGACCTGGCCAAAAATGCGAAAAATGAACGATGCCGGCATGGCAAAAAAATCCAAAAAATGATCGATGCCGGACCTGGCCAAAAATGCGAAAAATTAACGATGCCGGCATGGCAAAAAAATCCAAAAATGATCGATGCCGGACCTGGCCAAAAATGCGAAAAATTAACGATGCCGGGCATGGCAAAAAAATTCAAAAAATGATCGATGCCGGACCTGGCCAAAAATGCGAAAAATGAACGATGCCGGCATGGCAAAAAAAATCAAAAAATAAACGATGCCGGACCTGGCCAAAAATGCGAAATATTAACGATGCCGGCATGGCAAAAAAATGCGAAAAATGAACGATGCCGGCATGGCAAAAAAATCCAAAAAATGAACGATGTCGGACCTGGCCAAAAATGCGAAAAATTAACGATGCCGGCATGGCAAAAAAATGCGAAAAATGAAAGATGCCGGCATGGCAAAAAATCCAAAAAATGATCGATGCCGGACCTGGCCAAAAATGCGAAAAATGAACGATGCCGGCATGGCAAAAAAATCCAAAAAATGATTGATGCCGGACCTGGCCAAAAATGCGAAAAATGAACGATGCCGGCATGGCAAAAAATCCAAAAAATGATCGATGCCGGACCTGGCCAAAAATGCGAAAAATGAACGATGCCGGCATGGCAAAAAAATCCAAAAAATGATCGATGCTGGTCTTGGCCAAAAATGCGAAAAATTAACGATGCCGGCATGGCAAAAAAATCCAAAAAATGATCGATGCCGGACCTGGCCAAAAATGCGAAAAATGAACGATGCCGGCATGGCAAAAAAATTCCAAAAATAAACGATGCCGGACCTGGCCAAAAATGCAAAAAATTAACGATGCCGGCATGGAAAAAAAATTCAAAAAATGATCGATGCCGGACCTGGCCAAAAATGCGAAACATGAACGATGCCGGCATGGCAAAAAAATCCAAAAAATGATCGATGCCGGACCTGGCCAAAAATGCAAAAAATTAACGATGCCGGCATGGCAAAAAAATCCAAAAAATGATCGATGCCGGAACTGGCCAAAAATGCGAAAAATTAACGATGGCGGCAAGGCAAAAAAATCTAAAAAATGATCGATGCCGGACCTGGCCAAAAATGCGAAAAATTAACGATGCCGGATGGCAAAAAAATCCAAAAAATGATCGATGCCGGACCTGGCCAAAAATGCGAAAAATTAACGATGCCGGCATGGCAAAAAAATCCAAAAAAATTTCGATGCCGGACCTGGCCAAAAATGCGAAAAATGAACGATGCCGGCATGGCAAAAAAATCCAAAAAATGATCGATGCCGGACCTGGCCAAAAATGCGAAAAATTAACGATGCCGGCATGGCAAAAAAATCCAAAAAATGATCGAAGCCGGACCTGGCCAAAAATGCGAAAAATTAACGATGCCGGCATGGCAAAAAAATCCAAAAAATGATGGATGCCGGACCTGGCCAAAAATGCGAAAAATTAACGATGCCGGCATGGCAAAAAAATTCAAAAAATGATCGATGCCGGACCTGGCCAAAAATACGAAAAATGAACGATGCCGGCATGGCAAAAAAATCCAAAAAATTATCGATGCCGGACCTGGCCAAAAATGCAAAAAATTAACGATGCCGGACCTGGCCAAAAATGCGAAAAATGAACGATGCCGGCATGGCAAAAAAATCCAAAAAATGATCGATGCCGGACCTGGCCAAAAATGCGAAAAATTAACGATGCCGGCATGGCAAAAAAATCCAAAAAATGATGGATGCCGGACCTGGCCAAAAATGCGAAAAATTAACGATGCCGGCATGGCAAAAAAATTCAAAAAATGATCGATGCCGGACCTGGCCAAAAATACGAAAAATGAACGATGCCGGCATGGCAAAAAAATCCAAAAAATTATCGATGCCGGACCTGGCCAAAAATGCAAAAAATTAACGATGCCGGACCTGGCCAAAAATGCGAAAAATGAACGATGCCGGCATGGCAAAAAAATCCAAAAAATGATCGATGCCGGACCTGGCCAAAAATGCGAAAAATTAACGATGCCGGCATGGCAAAAAAATGCGAAAAATGAACGATGCCGGCATGGCAAAAAATCCAAAAAATGATCGATGCCGGACCTGGCCAAAAATGCGAAAAATGAACGATGCCGGCATGGCAAAAAAATCCAAAAAAATTTCGATGCCCGACCTGGCCAAAAATGCGAAAAATTAACGATGCCGGCATGGCAAAAAAATCCAAAAAATGATCGATGCCGGACCTGGCCAAAAATGCGAAAAATTAACGATGCCGGCATGGCAAAAAAATGCGAAAAATGAACGATGCCGGCATGGCAAAAAATCCAAAAAATGATCGATGCCGGACCTGGCCAAAAATGCGAAAAATGAACGATGCCGGCATGGCAAAAAAATCCAAAAAAATTTCGATGCCCGACCTGGCCAAAAATGCGAAAAATTAACGATGCCGGCATGGCAAAAAAATCCAAAAAAATTTCGATGCCGGACCTGGCCAAAAATGCGAAAAATGAACGATGCCGGCATGGCAAAAAAATCCAAAAAATGATCGATGCCGGACCTGGCCAAAAATGCGAAAAATTAACGATGCCGGCATGGCAAAAAAATCCAAAAAATGATCGAAGCCGGACCTGGCCAAAAATGCGAAAAATTAACGATGCCGGCATGGCAAAAAAATCCAAAAATGATCGATGCCGGACCTGGCCAAAAATGCGAAAAATTAACGATGCCGGCATGGCAAAAAAATTCAAAAAATGATCGATGCCGGACCTGGCCAAAAATGCGAAAAATGAACGATGCCGGCATGGCAAAAAAAATCAAAAAATAAACGATGCCGGACCTGGCCAAAAATGCGAAATATTAACGATGCCGGCATGGCAAAAAAATGCGAAAAATGAACGATGCCGGCATGGCAAAAAAATCCAAAAAATGAACGATGTCGGACCTGGCCAAAAATGCGAAAAATTAACGATGCCGGCATGGCAAAAAAATGCGAAAAATGAAAGATGCCGGCATGGCAAAAAATCCAAAAAATGATCGATGCCGGACCTGGCCAAAAATGCGAAAAATGAACGATGCCGGCATGGCAAAAAAATCCAAAAAATGATTGATGCCGGACCTGGCCAAAAATGCGAAAAATGAACGATGCCGGCATGGCAAAAAATCCAAAAAATGATCGATGCCGGACCTGGCAAAAAATGCGAAAAATGAACGATGCCGGCATGGCAAAAAAATCCAAAAAATGATCGATGCTGGTCTTGGCCAAAAATGCGAAAAATTAACGATGCCGGCATGGCAAAAAAATCCAAAAAATGATCGATGCCGGACCTGGCCAAAAATGCGAAAAATGAACGATGCCGGCATGGCAAAAAAAATTCCAAAAATAAACGATGCCGGACCTGGCCAAAAATGCAAAAAATTAACGATGCCGGCATGGAAAAAAAATTCAAAAAATGATCGATGCCGGACCTGGCCAAAAATGCGAAACATGAACGATGCCGGCATGGCAAAAAAATCCAAAAAATGATGGATGCCGGAACTGGCCAAAAATGCGAAAAATTAACGATGGCGGCATGGCAAAAAAATCTAAAAAATGATCGATGCCGGACCTGGCCAAAAATGCGAAAAATTAACGATGCCGGATGGCAAAAAAATCCAAAAAATGATGGATGCCGGAACTGGCCAAAAATGCGAAAAATTAACGATGGCGGCATGGCAAAAAAATCTAAAAAATGATCGATGCCGGACCTGGCCAAAAATGCGAAAAATTAACGATGCCGGCATGGCAAAAAAATCCAAAAAATGATCGATGCTGGTCTTGGCCAAAAATGCGAAAAATTAACGATGCCGGCATGGCAAAAAAATCCAAAAAATGATCGATGCCGGACCTGGCCAAAAATGCGAAAAATGAACGATGCCGGCATGGCAAGAAAAATTCCAAAAATAAACGATGCCGGACCTGGCCAAAAATGCAAAAAATTAACGATGCCGGCATGGAAAAAAAATTCAAAAAATGATCGATGCCGGACCTGGCCAAAAATGCGAAACATGAACGATGCCGGCATGGCAAAAAAATCCAAAAAATGATGGATGCCGGAACTGGCCAAAAATGCGAAAAATTAACGATGGCGGCATGGCAAAAAAATCTAAAAAATGATCGATGCCGGACCTGGCCAAAAATGCGAAAAATTAACGATGCCGGATGGCAAAAAAATCCAAAAAATGATCGATGCCGGACCTGGCCAAAAATGCGAAAAATTAACGATGCCGGCATGGCAAAAAAATCCAAAAAATGATCGATGCCGGACCTGGCCAAAAATGCGAAAAATTAACGATGCCGGCATGGCAAAAAAATCCAAAAAATGATCGATGCCGGACCTGGCCAAAAATGCGAAAAATGAACGATGCCGGCATGGCAAAAAAATCCAAAAAATTATCGATGCCGGACCTGGCCAAAAATGCAAAAAATTAACGATGCCGGACCTGGCCAAAAATGCGAAAAATTAACGATGCCGGCATGGCAAAAAAATCCAAAAAATGATCGATGCCGGACCTGGCAAAAAAATCAAAAAAAATTTCGATGCCGGACCTGGCTAAAAATGCAAAAAATAACGATGCCGGCATGGCAAAAAAATCCAAAAAATGATCGATGCCGGACCTGGCCAAAAATGCGAAAAATTAACGATGCCGGCATGGCAAAAAAATCCAAAAAATGATCGATGCCGGACCTGGCCAAAAATGCGAAAAATTAACGATGCCGGCATGGCAAAAAAATCCAAAAAAATTTCGATACCGGACCTGGCCAAAAATGCGAAAAATTAACGATGCCGGCATGGCAAAAAAATCCAAAAAAATTTCGATGCCGGACCTGGCCAAAAAGGCGAAAAATTAACGATGCCGGCATGGCAAAAAAATCAAAAAAAATTTCGATGCCGGACCTGGCCAAAAATGCGAAAAATTAACGATGAAAAATGCGAAAAATTGCCGGCATGGCAAAAAAATCCAAAAAAATTTCGATGCCGGACCTGGCCAAAAATGCGAAAAATGAACGATGCCGGCATGGCAAAAAAATCCAAAAAATGATCGATGCCGGACCTGGCCAAAAATGCGAAAAATTAACGATGCCGGCATGGCAAAAAAATCCAAAAAATGATCGAAGCCGGACCTGGCCAAAAATGCTAAAAATTAACGATGCCGGCATGGCAAAAAAATTCAAAAATGATCGATGCCGGACCTGGCCAAAAATGCGAAAAATTAACGATGCCGGCATGGCAAAAAAATTCAAAAAATGATCGATGCCGGACCTGGCCAAAAATGCGAAAAATGAACGATGCCGGCATGGCAAAAAAATCCAAAAAATTATCGATGCCGGACCTGGCCAAAAATGCAAAAAATTAACGATGCCGGACCTGGCCAAAAATGCGAAAAATGAACGATGCCGCCATGCCGGCATGGCAAAAAAATCAAAAAAATGATCGATGCCGGACCTGGCCAAAAATGCGAAAAATTAACGATGCCGGCATGGCAAAAAAATCCAAAAAATTATCGATGCCGGACCTGGCCAAAAATGCGAAAAATTAACGATGCCGGCATTGCAAAAAAATCCAAAAAATGATCGATGCCGGACCTGGCCAAAAATGCGAAAAATGAACGATGCCGGCATGGCAAAAAAATCCAAAAAATTATCGATGCCGGACCTGGCCAAAAATGCAAAAAATTAACGATGCCGGACCTGGCCAAAAATGCGAAAAATGAACGATGCCCATGCCGGCATGGCAAAAAAATCAAAAAAATGATCGATGCCGGACCTGGCCAAAAATGCGAAAAATTAACGATGCCGGCATGGCAAAAAAATCCAAAAAATTATCGATGCCGGACCTGGCCAAAAATGCGAAAAATTAACGATGCCGGCATTGCAAAAAAATCCAAAAAATGATCGATGCCGGACCTGGCCAAAAATGCGAAAAATGAACGATGCCGGCATGGCAAAAAAAATCAAAAAATAAACGATGCCGGACCTGGCCAAAAATGCAAAAAATTAACGATGCCGGCATGGCAAAAAAATCCAAAAAATGATCGATGCCGGACCTGGCCAAAAATGCGAAAAATTAACGATGCCGGCATGGCAAAAAAATCCAAAAAATGATCGATGCCGGACCTGGCCAAAAATGCGAAAAATTAACGATGCCGGCATGGCAAAAAAATCCAAAAAAAGTTCGATACCGGACCTGGCCAAAAATGCGAAAAATTAACGATGCCGGCATACCTGGCCAAAAATGCGAAAAATTAACGATACCGGACCTGGCCAAAAATGCGAAAAATGAACGATGCCGGCATGGCAAAAAAAATCAAAAAATAAACGATGCCGGACCTGGCTAAAAATGCAAAAAATAACGATGCCGGCATGGCAAAAAAATCCAAAAAATGATCGATGCCGGACCTGGCCAAAAATGCGAAAAATTAACGATGCCGGCATGGCAAAAAAATCCAAAAAATGATCGATGCCGGACCTGGCCAAAAATGCGAAAAATTAACGATGCCGGCATGGCAAAAAAATCCAAAAAAATTTTGATACCGGACCTGGCCAAAAATGCGAATAATTAACGATGCCGGCATGGCAAAAAAATCCAAAAAAATTTCGATGCCGGACCTGGCCAAAAAGGCGAAAAATTAACGATGCCGGCATGGCAAAAAATGCGAAAAATTAACGATGCCGGCATTGCAAAAAAAATCAAAAAATAAACGATGCCGGACCTGGCTAAAAATGCAAAAAATAACGATGCCGGCATGGCAAAAAAATCCAAAAAATGATCGATGCCGGACCTGGCCAAAAATGCGAAAAATTAACGATGCCGGCATGGCAAAAAAATCCAAAAAATGATCGATGCCGGACCTGGCCAAAAATGCGAAAAATTAACGATGCCGGCATGGCAAAAAAATCCAAAAAAATTTCGATACCGGACCTGGCCAAAAATGCGAAAAATTAACGATGCCGGCATACCTGGCCAAAAATGCGAAAAATTAACGATACCGGACCTGGCCAAAAATGCGAAAAATTAACGATGCCGGCATGGCAAAAAAAATCAAAAAATAAACGATGCCGGACCTGGCCAAAAATGCGAAAAATTAACGATGCCGGCATGGCAAAAAAATTCAAAAAATGATCGATGCCGGACCTGGCCAAAAATGCGAAAAATGAACGATGCCGGCATGGCAAAAAAATCCAAAAAATTATCGATGCCGGACCTGGCCAAAAATGCGAAAAATTAACGATACCGGACCTGGCCAAAAATGCGAAAAATGAACGATGCCGGCATGGCAAAAAAAATCAAAAAATAAACGATGCCGGACCTGGCTAAAAATGCAAAAAATAACGATGCCGGCATGGCAAAAAAATCCAAAAAATGATCGATGCCGGACCTGGCCAAAAATGCGAAAAATTAACGATGCCGGCATGGCAAAAAAATCCAAAAAATGATCGATGCCGGACCTGGCCAAAAATGCGAAAAATTAACGATGCCGGCATGGCAAAAAAATCCAAAAAAATTTCGATACCGGACCTGGCCAAAAATGCGAAAAATTAACGATGCATGGCAAAAAAATCCAAAAAAATTTCGATGCCGGACCTGGCCAAAAAGGCGAAAAATTAACGATGCCGGCATTGCAAAAAAATCAAAAAAAATTTCGATGCCGGACCTGGCCAAAAATGCGAAAAATTAACGATGAAAAATGCGAAAAATTGCCGGCATGGCAAAAAAATCCAAAAAAATTTCGATGCCGGACCTGGCCAAAAATGCGAAAATGCGAAAAATTAACGATGCCGGCATGGCAAAAAAATCCAAAAAATGATCGAAGCCGGACCTGGCCAAAAATGCGAAAAATTAACGATGCCGGCATGGCAAAAAAATCCAAAAATGATCGATGCCGGACCTGGCCAAAAATGCGAAAAATTAACGATGCCGGCATGGCAAAAAAATTCAAAAAATGATCGATGCCGGACCTGGCCAAAAATGCGAAAAATGAACGATGCCGGCATGGCAAAAAAATCCAAAAAATTATCGATGCCGGACCTGGCCAAAAATGCAAAAAATTAACGATGCCGGACCTGGCCAAAAATGCGAAAAATGAACGATGCCGGCATGGCAAAAAAATCCAAAAAATGATCGATGCCGGACCTGGCCAAAAATGCGAAAAATTAACGATGCCGGCATGGCAAAAAAATCCAAAAAATTATCGATGCCGGACCTGGCCAAAAATGCGAAAAATTAACGATGCCGGCATTGCAAAAAAATCCAAAAAATGATCGATGCCGGACCTGGCCAAAAATGCGAAAAATTAACGATGCCGGCATGGCAAAAAAATCCAAAAAATGATCGATGCCGGACCTGGCTAAAAATGCGAAAAATTAACGATGCCGGCATGGCAAAAAAATCCAAAAAAATTTCGATACCGGACCTGGCCAAAAATGCGAAAAATTAACGATGCCGGCATACCTGGCCAAAAATGCGAAAAATTAACGATACCGGACCTGGCCAAAAATGCGAAAAATTAACGATGCCGGCATGGCAAATAAATCCAAAAAAATTTCGATGCCGGACCTGGCCAAAAATGCGAAAAATTAACGATGCCGGCATGGCAAAAAAATCCAAAAAAATTTCGATGCCGGACCTGGCCAAAAATGCGAAAAATTAACGATGCCGGCATGGCAAAAAAATCGAAAAAATGATCGATGCCGGACCTGGCCAAAAATGCGAAAAATTAACGATGCCGGCATGGCAAAAAAATTCAAAAAATGATCGATGCCGGACCTGGCCAAAAATGCGAAAAATGAACGATGCCGGCATGGCAAAAAAATCCAAAAAATGATCGATGCCGGACCTGGCCAAAAATGCAAAAAATTAACGATGCCGGCATGGCAAAAAAATCCAAAAAATGATCGATGCCGGACCTGGCCAAAAATGCGAAAAATGAACGATGCCGGCATGGCAAAAAAAATCCAAAAAATGATGGATGCCGGACCTGGCCAAAAATGCGAAAAATGAACGATGCCGGCATGGCAAAAAAAATCAAAAAATAAACGATGCCGGACCTGGCTAAAAATGCAAAAAATGATCGATGCCGGCATGGCAAAAAAATCCAAAAAATGATCGATGCCGGACCTGGCCACAAATGCGAAAAATTAACGATGCCGGCATGGCAAAAAAATCCAAAAAAATTTCGATGCCGGACCTGGCCAAAAATGCGAAAAATTAACGATGCCGGAATGGCAAAAAAATCCAAAAAATGATCGATGCCGGACCTGGCCAAAAATGCGAAAAATTAACGATGCCGGCATGGCAAAAAAATCCAAAAAATGATCGATGCCGGACCTGGCCAAAAATGCGAAAAATTAACGATGCCGGACCTGGCCAAAAATGCGAAAAATGAACGATGCCGGCATGGCAAAAAAATCCAAAAAATGATCGATGCCGGACCTGGCCAAAAATGCGAAAAATTAACGATGCCGGCATGGCAAAAAAATCCAAAAAATTATCGATGCCGGACCTGGCCAAAAATGCGAAAAATTAACAATGCCGGCATTGCAAAAAAATCCAAAAAATGATCGATGCCGGACCTGGCCAAAAATGCGAAAAATTAACAATGCCGGCATTGCAAAAAAATCCAAAAAATGATCGATGCCGGACCTGGCCAAAAATGCGAAAAATGAACGATGCCGGCATGGCAAAAAAAATCAAAAAATAAACGATGCCGGACCTGGCTAAAAATGCAAAAAATTAACGATGCCGGCATGGCAAAAAATCCAAAAAATGATCGATGCCGGACCTGGCCAAAAATGCGAAAAATTAACGATGCCGGCATGGCAAAAAAATCCAAAAAAATTTCGATGCCGGACCTGGCCAAAAATGCGAAAAATTAACGATGCCGGCATGGCAAAAAAACCCAAAAAAATTTCGATGCCGGACCTGGCCAAAAATGCGAAAAATTAACGATGCCGGCATGGCAAAAAAATCCAAAAAAATTTCGATGCCGGACCTGGCCAAGAATGCGAAAAATTAACGATGCCGGCATGGCAAAAAAATCCAAAAAAATTTCGATGCCGGACCTGGCCAAAAATGCGAAAAATTAACGATGCCGGCATGGCAAAAAAATCCAAAAAAATTTCGATGCCGGACCTAGCCAAAAATGCGAAAAATTAACGATGCCGGCATGGCAAAAAAATCCAAAAAATGATCGATGCCGGACCTGGCCAAAAATGCGAAAAATTAACGATGCCGGCATGGCAAAAATAATCAAAAAATAAACGATGCCGGACCTGGCTAAAAATGCAAAAAATGATCGATGCCGGCATGGCAAAAAAATCCAAAAAATGATCGATGCCGGACCTGGCCAAAAATGCGAAAAATTAACGATGCCGGCATGGCAAAAAAATCCAAAAAATGATCGATGCCGGACCTGGCCAAAAATGCGAAAAATTAACGATGCCGGCATGGCAAAAAAATCCAAAAAAATTTCGATGCCGGACCTGGCCAAAAATGCGAAAATGCCGGCATGGCAAAAAAATCCGGCATGGCAAAAAAATGCCGGCATGGCAAAAAAATCCAAAAAATGATCGATGCCGGACCTGGCCAAAAATGCGAAAAATTAACGATGCCGGCATGGCAAAAAAATCCAAAAAATGATCGATGCCGGACCTGGCCAAAAATGCGAAAAATTAACGATGCCGGCATGGCAAAAAAATCCAAAAAATGATCGATGCCGGACCTGGCCAAAAATGCGAAAAATGAACGATGCCGGCATGGCAAAAAAATCCAAAAAATGATCGATGCCGGACCTGGCCAAAAATGCGAAAAATGAACGATGCCGGCATGGCAAAAAAATCCAAAAAAAATTCGATGCCGGACCTGGCCAAAAATGCGAAAAATTAACGATGCCGGCATGGCAAAAAAATCCAAAAAATGATCGATGCCGGACGTGGCCAAAAATGCGAAAAATTAACGATGCCGGCATGGCAAAAAAATTCAAAAAAATTTCGATGCCGGACC
This sequence comes from Empis stercorea, assembly GCA_949752835.1. Lineage (NCBI taxonomy): Eukaryota > Metazoa > Arthropoda > Insecta > Diptera > Empididae > Empis > Empis stercorea. Next base: position 18,453,090 of record OX457085.1, on the reverse strand, counting down.
TGGCCAAAAATGCGAAAAATTAACGATGCCGGCATGGCAAAAAAATCCAAAAAAATTTCAATGCCGGACCTGGCCAAAAATGCGAAAAATTAACGATGCCGGCATGGCATAAAAATCCAAAAAAATTTCGATGCCGGACCTGGCCAAAAATGCGAAAAATTAACGATGCCGGCATGGCAAAAAAATCCAAAAAAATTTCGATGCCGGACCTAGCCAAAAATGCGAAAAATTAACGATGCCGGCATGGCAAAAAAATCCAAAAAAAATTCGATGCCGGACCTGGCCAAAAATGCGAAAAATTAACGATGCCGGCATGGCAAAAAAAATCAAAAAATAAACGATGCCGGACCTGGCTAAAAATGCAAAAAATGATCGATGCCGGCATGGCAAAAAAATCCAAAAAAATTTCGATGCCGGACCTGGCCAAAAATGCGAAAAATTAACGATGCCGGCATGGCAAAAAATTCCAAAAAATGATCGATGCCGGACCTGGCCAAAAATGCGAAAAATGAACGATGCCGGCATGGCAAAAAAATCCAAAAAAAATTCGATGCCGGACCTGGCCAAAAATTCGAAAAATTAACGATGCCGGCATGGCAAAAAAATCCAAAAAAATTTCGATGCCGGACCTAGCCAAAAATGCGAAAAATTAACGATGCCGGCATGGCAAAAAAATCCAAAAAATGATCGATGCCGGACCTGGCCAAAAATGCGAAAAATTAACGATGCCGGCATGGCAAAAAAATCCAAAAAATGATCGATGCCGGACCTGGCCAAAAATGCGAAAAATTAACGATGCCGGCATGGCAAAAAAATCCAAAAAATTATCGATGCCGGACCTGGCCAAAAATGCGAAAAATTAACGATGCCGGCATGGCAAAAAAATCCAAAAAATGATCGATGCCGGACCTGGCCAAAAATGCGAAAAATGAACGATGCCGGCATGGCAAAAAAATCCAAAAAATGATCGATGCCGGACCTGGCCAAAAATGCGAAAAATGAACGATGCCGGCATGGCAAAAAAATCCAAAAAAAATTCGATGCCGGACCTGGCCAAAAATGCGAAAAATTAACGATGCCGGCATGGCAAAAAAATCCAAAAAATGATCGATGCCGGACGTGGCCAAAAATGCGAAAAATTAACGATGCCGGCATGGCAAAAAAATTCAAAAAAATTTCGATGCCGGACCTGGCCAAAAATGCGAAAAATTAACGATGCCGGCATGGCAAAAAAATCCAAAAAATGATCGATGCCGGACCTGGCCAAAAATGCGAAAAATTAACGATGCCGGCATGGCAAAAAAAATCAAAAAATAAACGATGCCGGACCTGGCTAAAAATGCAAAAAATGATCGATGCCGGCATGGCAAAAAAATCCAAAAAAATTTCGATGCCGGACCTGGCCAAAAATGCGAAAAATTAACGATGCCGGCATGGCAAAAAATTCCAAAAAATGATCGATGCCGGACCTGGCCAAAAATGCGAAAAATGAACGATGCCGGCATGGCAAAAAAATCCAAAAAAAATTCGATGCCGGACCTGGCCAAAAATTCGAAAAATTAACGATGCCGGCATGGCAAAAAAATCCAAAAAAATTTCGATGCCGGACCTAGCCAAAAATGCGAAAAATTAACGATGCCGGCATGGCAAAAAAATCCAAAAAATGATCGATGCCGGACCTGGCCAAAAATGCGAAAAATTAACGATGCCGGCATGGCAAAAAAATCCAAAAAATGATCGATGCCGGACCTGGCCAAAAATGCGAAAAATTAACGATGCCGGCATGGCAAAAAAATCCAAAAAATGATCGATGCCGGACCTGGCCAAAAATGCGAAAAATTAACGATGCCGGCATGGCAAAAAAATCCAAAAAATGATCGATGCCGGACCTGGCCAAAAATGCGAAAAATGAACGATGCCGGCATGGCAAAAAAATCCAAAAAATGATCGATGCCGGACCTGGCCAAAAATGCGAAAAATGAACGATGCCGGCATGGCAAAAAAATCCAAAAAAAATTCGATGCCGGACCTGGCCAAAAATGCGAAAAATTAACGATGCCGGCATGGCAAAAAAATCCAAAAAATGATCGATGCCGGACGTGGCCAAAAATGCGAAAAATTAACGATGCCGGCATGGCAAAAAAATTCAAAAAAATTTCGATGCCGGACCTGGCCAAAAATGCGAAAAATTAACGATGCCGGCATGGCAAAAAAATCCAAAAAATGATCGATGCCGGACCTGGCCAAAAATGCGAAAAATTAACGATGCCGGCATGGCAAAAAAATCCAAAAAATGATCGATGCCGGACCTGGCCAAAAATGCGAAAAATGAACGATGCCGGCATTGCAAAAAAATCAAAAAAAAATTCGATGCCGGACCTGGCCAAAAATTCGAAAAATTAACGATGCCGGCATGGCAAAAAAATCCAAAAAAATTTCGGCATGGCATAAAAATCCAAAAAAAATTCGATGCCGGACCTGGCCAAAAATGCGAAAAATTAACGATGCCGGCAGGGCAAAAAAATCCAAAAAAATTTCGATGCCGGACCTAGCCAAAAATGCGAAAAATTAACGATGCCGGCATGGCAAAAAAATCCAAAAAATGATCGATGCCGGACCTGGCCAAAAATGCGAAAAATTAACGATGCCGGCATGGCAAAAAAAATCAAAAAATAAACGATGCCGGACCGGGCTAAAAAATTTCGATGCCGGACCTGGCCAAAAATGCGAAAAATTAACGATGCCGGCATGGCAAAAAAATCCAAAAAATGATCGATGCCGGACCTGGCCAAAAATGCGAAAAATGAACGATGCCGGCATGGCAAAAAAATCCAAAAAATGATCGATGCCGGACCTGGCAAAAAATGCGAAAAATTAACGATGCCGGACCTGGCCAAAAATGCGAAAAGTTAACGATGCCGGCATGGCAAAAAAATCCAAAAAATGATCGATGCCGGACCTGGCCAAAAATGCGAAAAATTAACGATGCCGGCATGGCAAAAAAATCCAAAAAATGATCGATGCCGGACGTGGCCAAAAATGCGAAAAATTAACGATGCCGGCATGGCAAAAAAATTCAAAAAAATTTCGATGCCGGACCTGGCCAAAAATGCGAAAAATTAACGATGCCGGCAGGGCAAAAAAATCCAAAAAAATTTCGATGCCGGACCTAGCCAAAAATGCGAAAAATTAACGATGCCGGCATGGCAAAAAAATCCAAAAAATGATCGATGCCGGACCTGGCCAAAAATGCGAAAAATTAACGATGCCGGCATGGCAAAAAAATCCAAAAAATGATCGATGCCGGACGTGGCCAAAAATGCGAAAAATTAACGATGCCGGCATGGCAAAAAAATTCAAAAAAATTTCGATGCCGGACCTGGCCAAAAATGCGAAAAATTAACGATGCCGGCATGGCATAAAAATCCAAAAAAATTTCGATGCCGGACCTGGCCAAAAATGCGAAAAATTAACGATGCCGGCATGGCAAAAAAATCCAAAAAAAATTCGATGCCGGACCTGGCCAAAAATGCGAAAAATTAACGATGCCGGCATGGCAAAAAAAATCAAAAAATAAACGATGCCGGACCTGGCTAAAAATGCAAAAAATGATCGATGCCGGCATGGCAAAAAAATCCAAAAAAATTTCGATGCCGGACCTGGCCAAAAATGCGAAAAATTAACGATGCCGGCATGGCAAAAAATTCCAAAAAATGATCGATGCCGGACCTGGCCAAAAATGCGAAAAATGAACGATGCCGGCATGGCAAAAAAATCCAAAAAAAATTCGATGCCGGACCTGGCCAAAAATTCGAAAAATTAACGATGCCGGCATGGCAAAAAAATCCAAAAAAATTTCGATGCCGGACCTAGGCCAAAAATGCGAAAAATTAACGATGCCGGCATGGCAAAAAATTCCAAAAAATGATCGATGCCGGACCTGGCCAAAAATGCGAAAAATGAACGATGCCGGCATGGCATAAAAATCCAAAAAAAATTCGATGCCGGACCTGGCCAAAAATTCGAAAAATTAACGATGCCGGCATGGCAAAAAAATCCAAAAAAATTTCGATGCCGGACCTAGCCAAAAATGCGAAAAATTAACGATGCCGGCATGGCAAAAAAATCCAAAAAATGATCGATGCCGGACCTGGCCAAAAATGCGAAAAATTAACGATGCCGGCATGGCAAAAAAATCCAGAAAATGATCGATGCCGGACCTGGCCAAAAAAGCGAAAAATTAACGATGCCGGACCTGGCCAAAAATGCGAAAAATTAACGATGCCGGCATGGCAAAAAAATCCAAAAAAAATTCGATGCCAGACCTGGCCAAAAATGCGAAAAATTAACGATGCCGGCATGGCAAAAAAATCCAAACAATGATCGATGCCGGACCTGGCCAAAAATGCGAAAAATTAACGATGCCGGACCTGGCCAAAAATGCGAAAAGTTAACGATGCCGGCATGGCAAAAAAATCCAAAAAATGATCGATGCCGGACCTGGCCAAAAATGCGAAAAATTAACGATGCCGGCATGGCAAAAAATTCCAAAAAATGATCGATGCCGGACCTGGCCAAAAATGCGAAAAATGAACGATGCCGGCATGGCAAAAAAATCCAAAAAAAATTCGATGCCGGACCTGGCCAAAAATTCGAAAAATTAACGATGCCGGCATGGCAAAAAAATCCAAAAAATGATCGATGCCGGACCTGGCCAAAAATGCGAAAAATGAACGATGCCGGCATGGCAAAAAAATCCAAAAAAAATTCGATGCCGGACCTGGCCAAAAATTCGAAAAATTAACGATGCCGGCATGGCAAAAAAAATCAAAAAATAAACGATGCCGGACCTGGCTAAAAAATTTCGATGCCGGACCTGGCCAAAAATGCGAAAATTAACGATGCCGGCATGGCCAAAAATTCCAAAAAATGATCGATGCCGGACCTGGCCAAAAATGCGAAAAATTGACGATGCCGGCATGGCAAAAAAATCCAAAAAATAAACGATGCCGGACCTGGCTAAAAATGCAAAAAATTAACGATGCCGGCATGGCAAAAAAATCCAAAAAATGATCGATGCCGGACCTGGCCAAAAATGCGAAAAATTAACGATGCCGGCATGGCAAAAAAATCCAAAAAAATTTCGATGCCGGACCTAGCCAAAAATGCGAAAAATTAACGATGCCGGCATGGCAAAAAAATCCAAAAAAAATTCGATGCCGGACCTGGCCAAAAATGCGAAAAATTAACGATGCCGGCATGGCAAAAAAATCCAAAAAATGATCGATGCCGGACCTGGCCAAAAATGCGAAAAATTAACGATGCCGGACCTGGCCAAAAATGCGAAAAATTAACGATGCCGGCATGGCAAAAAAATCCAAAAAATGATCGATGCCGGACCTGGCCAAAAATGCGAAAAATGAACGATGCCGGCATGGCAAAAAAATCCAAAAAAAATTCGATGCCGGACCTGGCCAAAAATGCGAAAAATTAACGATGCCGGCATGGCAAAAAATTCCAAAAAATGATCGATGCCGGACCTGGCCAAAAATGCGAAAAATGAACGATGCCGGCATGGCAAAAAAATCCAAAAAAAATTCGATGCCGGACCTGGCCAAAAATTCGAAAAATTAACGATGCCGGCATGGCAAAAAAAATCAAAAAATAAACGATGCCGGACCTGGCTAAAAAATTTCGATGCCGGACCTGGCCAAAAATGCGAAAAATTAACGATGCCGGCATGGCAAAAAAATCCAAAAAAAATTCGATGCCGGACCTGGCCAAAAATGCGAAAATTAACGATGCCGGCATGGCCAAAAATTCCAAAAAATGATCGATGCCGGACCTGGCCAAAAATGCGAAAAATTAACGATGCCGGCATGGCAAAAAAATCCAAAAAATAAACGATCCCGGACCTGGCTAAAAATGCAAAAAATTAACGATGCCGGCATGGCAAAAAAATCCAAAAAATGATCGATGCCGGACCTGGCCAAAAATGCGAAAAATTAACGATGCCGGCATGGCAAAAAAATCCAAAAAAATTTCGATGCCGGACCTAGCCAAAAATGCGAAAAATTAACGATGCCGGCATGGCAAAAAAATCCAAAAAAAATTCGATGCCGGACCTGGCCAAAAATGCGAAAAATTAACGATGCCGGCATGGCAAAAAAATCCAAAAAATGATCGATGCCGGACCTGGCCAAAAATGCGAAAAATTAACGATGCCGGACCTGGCCAAAAATGCGAAAAATTAACGATGCCGGCATGGCAAAAAAATCCAAAAAATGATCGATGCCGGACCTGGCCAAAAATGCGAAAATTAACGATGCCGGCATGGCCAAAAATTCCAAAAAATGATCGATGCCGGACCTGGCCAAAAATGCGAAAAATTAACGATGCCGGCATGGCAAAAAAATCCAAAAAATAAACGATGCCGGACCTGGCTAAAAATGCAAAAAAAAATAAACGATGCCGGACCTGGCTAAAAATGCAAAAAATTAACGATGCCGGCATGGCAAAAAAATCCAAAAAATGATCGATGCCGGACCTGGCCAAAAATGCGAAAAATTAACGATGCCGGCATGGCAAAAAAATCCAAAAAAATTTCGATGCCGGACCTAGCCAAAAATGCGAAAAATTAACGATGCCGGCATGGCAAAAAAATCCAAAAAAAATTCGATGCCGGACCGGATGGCAAAAAAAATCAAAAAATAAACGATGCCGGACCTGGCTAAAAATGCAAAAAATGATCGATGCCGGCATGGCAAAAAAATCCAAAAAATGATCGATGCCGGACCTGGCCAAAAATGCGAAAAATGAACGATGCCGGCATGGCAAAAAAATCCAAAAAAAATTCGATGCCGGACCTGGCCAAAAATTCGAAAAATTAACGATGCCGGCATGGCAAAAAAATCCAAAAAAATTTCGATGCCGGACCTAGCCAAAAATGCGAAAAATTAACGATGCCGGCATGGCAAAAAAATCCAAAAAATGATCGATGCCGGACCTGGCCAAAAATGCGAAAAATTAACGATGCCGGCATGGCAAAAAAATCCAAAAAATGATCGATGCCGGACCTGGCCAAAAATGCGAAAAATTAACGATGCCGGACCTGGCCAAAAATGCGAAAAATTAACGATGCCGGCATGGCAAAAAAATCCAAAAAATGATCGATGCCGGACCTGGCCAAAATTGCGAAAAATTAACGATGCCGGCATGGCAAAAAAATCCAAAAAATGATCGATTCCGGACCTGGCCAAAAATGCGAAAAATTAACGATGCCGGCATGGCAAAAAAATCCAAAAAATAAACGATGCCGGACCTGGCTAAAAATGCAAAAAATTAACGATGCCGGCATGGCAAAAAAATCCAAAAAATGATCGATGCCGGACCTGGCCAAAAATGCGAAAAATTAACGATGCCGGCATGGCAAAAAAATCCAAAAAATGATCGATGCCGGACCTGGCCAAAAATGCGAAAAATGAACGATGCCGGACCTGGCCAAAAATGCGAAAAATTAACGATGCCGGCATGACAAAAAAATCCAAAAAATGATCGATGCCGGACCTGGCAAAAAAATCCAAAAAATGATCGATGCCGGACCTGGCCAAAAATGCGAAAAATTAACGATGCCGGCATGGCAAAAAAATCCAAAAAAATTTCGATGCCGGACCTGGCCAAAAATGCGAAAAATTAACGATGCCGGCATGGCAAAAAAATCCAAAAAATGATCGATGCCGGACCGGGCCAAAAATGCGAAAAATTAACGATGCCGGCATGGCAAAAAAAATCAAAAAATAAACGATGCCGGACCTGGCTAAAAATGCAAAAAATGATCGATGCCGGCATGGCAAAAAAATCCAAAAAAAATTCGATGCCGGGCCTGGCCAAAAATGCGAAAAATTAACGATGCCGGCATGGCAAAAAAATCCAAAAAATGATCGATGCCGGACCTGGCCAAAAATGCGAAAAATGAACGATGCCGGCATGGCAAAAAAATCCAAAAAAAATTCGATGCCGGACCTGGCCAAAAATTCGAAAAATTAACGATGCCGGCATGGCAAAAAAATCCAAAAAAATTTCGATGCCGGACCTAGCCAAAAATGCGAAAAATTAACGATGCCGGCATGGCAAAAAAATCCAAAAAATGATCGATGCCGGACCTGGCCAAAAATGCGAAAAATTAACGATGCCGGCATGGCAAAAAAATCCAAAAAATGATCGATGCCGGACCTGGCCAAAAATGCGAAAAATTAACGATGCCGGACCTGGCCAAAAATGCGAAAAATTAACGATGCCGGCATGGCAAAAAAATCCAAAAAATGATCGATGCCGGACCTGGCCAAAATTGCGAAAAATTAACGATGCCGGCATGGCAAAAAAATCCAAAAAATGATCGATTCCGGACCTGGCCAAAAATGCGAAAAATTAACGATGCCGGCATGGCAAAAAAATCCAAAAAATGATCGATGCCGGACCTGGCCAAAAATGCGAAAAATTAACGATGCCGGCATGGCAAAAAAATCCAAAAAATGATCGATGCCGGACCTGGCCAAAAATGCGAAAAATGAACGATGCCGGACCTGGCCAAAAATGCGAAAAATTAACGATGCCGGCATGACAAAAAAATCCAAAAAATGATCGATGCCGGACCTGGCAAAAAAATCCAAAAAATGATCGATGCCGGACCTGGCCAAAAATGCGAAAAATTAACGATGCCGGCATGGCAAAAAAATCCAAAAAAATTTCGATGCCGGACCTGGCCAAAAATGCGAAAAATTAACGATGCCGGCATGGCAAAAAAATCCAAAAAATGATCGATGCCGGACCGGGCCAAAAATGCGAAAAATTAACGATGCCGGCATGGCAAAAAAATCCAAAAAATGATCGATGCCGGACCTGGCCAAAAATGCGAAAAATGAACGATGCCGGCATGGCAAAAAAAATCAAAAAATAAACGATGCCGGACCTGGCTAAAAATGCAAAAAATTAACGATGCCGGCATGGCAAAAAAATCCAAAAAATGATCGATGCCGGACCTGGCCAAAATGCGAAAAATTAACGATGCCGGCATGGCAAAAAAATCCAAAAAATGATCGATGCCGGACCTGGCAAAAAAATCCAAAATGGCAAAAAAATCCAAAAAATGATCGATGCCGGACCTGGCCAAAAATGCGAAAAATTAACGATGCCGGCATGGCAAAAAAATCCAAAAAATGATCGATGCCGGACCTGGCCAAAAATGCGAAAAATTAACGATGCCGGCATGGCAAAAAAATCCAAAAAAATTTCGATGCCGGACCTGGCCAAAAATGCGAAAAATTAACGATGCCGGCATGGCAAAAAAATCCAAAAAAAATTCGATGCCGGACCTGGCCAAAAATGCGAAAAATGAACGATGCCGGCATGGCAAAAAAAATCTAATAATAAACGATGCCGGACCTGGCTAAAAATGCAAAAAATGATCGATGCCGCACCTGGCCAAAAATGCGAAAAATTAACGATGCCGGCATGGAAAAAAAATCCAAAAAATGATCGATGCCGGACCTGGCTAAAAATGCGAAAAATTAACGATGCCGGCATGGCAAAAAAATCCAAAAAATGATCGATGCCGGACCTGGCCAAAAATGCGAAAAATTAACGATGCCGGCATGGCAAAAAAATCCAAAAAAATTTCGATGCCGGACCTGGCCAAAAATGCGAAAAATTAACAATGCCGGCATGGCAATAAAATCCAAAAAAAATCGATGCCGGACCTGGCCAAAAATGCGAAAAATGAACGATGCCGGCATGGCAAAAAAAATCAAAAAATAAACGATGCCGGACCTGGCTAAAAATGCAAAAAATGATCGATGCCGGACCTGGCCAAAAATGCGAAAAATTAACGATGCCGGCATGGCCAAAAAATCCAAAAAATGATCGATGCCGGACCTGGCCAAAAATGCGAAAAATGAACGATGGCAAAAAAATCCAAAAAATGATCGATGCCGGACCTGGCCAAAAATGCGAAAAATTAACGATGCCGGCATTGCAAAAAAATCCAAAAAAAATTCGATGCCGGACCTGGCCAAAAATGCGAAAAATTAACGATGCCGGCATGGCAAAAAAATCCAAAAAATGATCGATGCCGGACCTGGCCAAAAATGCGAAAAATTAACGATGCCGGCATGGCAAAAAAATCCAAAAAATGATCGATGCCGGACCTGGCCAAAAATGCGAAAAATTATCGATGCCGGCATGGAAAAAAAATCCAAAAAATGATCGATGCCGGACCTGGCTAAAAATGCGAAAAATGAACGATGCCGGCATGGCAAAAAAAATCAAAAAATAAACGATGCCGGACCTGGCTAAAAATGCAAAAAATTAACGATGCCGGCATGGCAAAAAAATCCAAAAAATGATCGATGACCTGGCCAAAAATGCGAAAAATTAACGATGCCGGCATGGCAAAAAAATCCAAAAAATGATCGATGCCGGACCTGGCCAAAAATGCGAAAAATTAACGATGCCGGCATGGCAAAAAAATCCAAAAAAATTTCGATGCCGGACCTGGCCAAAAATGCGAAAAATGAACGATGCCGGCAGGGCAAAAAAATACAAAAAAAGGTCGATGCCGGACCTGGCTAAAAATGCGAAAAATGAACGATGCCGGCATGGCAAAAAAAATCAAAAAATAAACGATGCCGGACCTGGCTAAAAATGCAAAAAATTAACGATGCCGGCATGGCAAAAAAATCCAAAAAATGCGAAAAATTAACGATGCCGGCATGGCAAAAAAATCCAAAAAAATTTCGATGCCGGACCTGGCCAAAAATGCGAAAAATTAACGATGCCGGCATGGCAAAAAAATCCAAAAAATGATCGATGCCGGACCTGGCCAAAAATGCGAAAAATTAACGATGCCGGCATGGCAAAAAAATCCAAAAAAAATTCGATGCCGGACCTGGCCAAAAATGCGAAAAATTAACGATGCCGGCATGGCAAAAAAATCCAAAAAATGATCGATGCCGGACCTGGCCAAAAATGCGAAAAATTAACGATGCCGGCATGGCAAAAAAATCCAAAAAATGATCGATGCCGGACCTGGCCAAAAATGCGAAAAATTAACGATGCCGGCATGGCAAAAAAATCCAAAAAAAATTCGATGCCGGACCTGGCCAAAAATGCGAAAAATGAACGATGCCGGCATGGAAAAAAAAATCAAAAAATAAACGATGCCGGACCTGGCCAAAAATGCGAAAAATTAACGATGCCGGCATGGCAAAAAAAAATCAAAAATAAACGATGCCGGACCTGGCCAAAAATGCGAAAAATTAACGATGCCGGCATGGCAAAAAAATCCAAAAAAATTTCGATGCCGGACCTGGCCAAAAATGCCAAAAATGAACGATGCCGGCATGGCAAAAAAATCCGAAAAAAATTCGATGCCGGACCTGGCCAAAAATGCGAAAAATTAACGATGCCGGCATGGCAAAAAAATCCAAAAAATGATCGATGCCGGACCTGGCCAAAAATGCGAAAAATTAACGATGCCGGCATGGCAAAAAAATCCAAAAAATGATCGATGCCGGACCTGGCCAAAAATGCGAAAAATTAACGATGCCGGCATGGCAAAAAAATCCAAAAAAAATTCGATGCCGGACCTGGCCAAAAATGCGAAAAATGAACGATGCCGGCATGGAAAAAAAAATCAAAAAATAAACGATGCCGGACCTGGCCAAAAATGCGAAAAATTAACGATGCCGGCATGGCAAAAAAAAATCAAAAATAAACGATGCCGGACCTGGCCAAAAATGCGAAAAATTAACGATGCCGGCATGGCAAAAAAATCCAAAAAAATTTCGATGCCGGACCTGGCCAAAAATGCCAAAAATGAACGATGCCGGCATGGCAAAAAAATCCGAAAAAAATTCGATGCCGGACCTGGCCAAAAATGCGAAAAATTAACGATGCCGGCATGGCAAAAAAATCCAAAAAATGATCGATGCCGGACCTGGCCAAAAATGCGAAAAATTAACGATGCCGGCATGGCAAAAAAATCCAAAAAATGATCGATGCCGGACCTGGCCAAAAATGCGAAAAATGAACGATGCCGGCATGGCAAAAAAATCCAAAAAATGATCGATGCCGGACTTGGCCAAAAATGCGAAAAATTAACGATGCCGGCATGGCAAAAAAATCCAAAAAATGATCGATGCCGGACCTGGCCAAAAATGCGAAAAATGAACGATGCCGGCATGGCAAAAAAATCCAAAAAAATTTCGATGCCGGACCTGGCCAAAAATGCGAAAAATGAACGATGCCGACATGGCAAAAATTAACGATGCCGGCATGGCAAAAAAATCCAAAAAATGATCGATGCCGGACCTGGCCAAAAATGCGAAAAATGAACGATGCCGGCATGGCAAAAAAATCCAAAAAAATTTCGATGCCGGACCTGGCCAAAAATGCGAAAAATTAACGATGCCGGCATGGCAAAAAAATCCAAAAAATGATCGATGCCGGACCTGGCCAAAAATGCGAAAAATTAACGATGCCGGCATGGCAAAAAAATCCAAAAAATGATCGATGCCGGACCTGGCCAAAAATGCGAAAAATTAACGATGCCGGCATGGCAAAAAAATCCAAAAAATGATCGATGCCGGACCTGGCCAAAAATGCGAAAAATTAACGATGCCGGCATGGCAAAAAAATCCAAAAAAAATTCGATGCCGGACCTGGCCAAAAATGCGAAAAATTAACGATGCCGGCATGGCAAAAAAATCCAAAAAAAATTCGATGTCGGACCTGGCCAAAAATGCGAAAAATTAACGATGCCGGCATGGCAAAAAAAAACAAAAAATGATCGATGCCGGACCTGGCCAAAAATGCGAAAAATTAACGATGCCGGCATGGCAAAAAAATCCAAAAAAAATTCGATGCCGGACCTGGCCAAAAATGCGAAAAATGAACGATGCCGGCATGGAAAAAAAAATCAAAAAATAAACGATGCCGGACCTGGCCAAAAATGCGAAAAATTAACGATGCCGGCATGGCAAAAAAAAATCAAAAATAAACGATGCCGGACCTGGCCAAAAATGCGAAAAATTAACGATGCCGGCATGGCAAAAAAATCCAAAAAAATTTCGATGCCGGACCTGGCCAAAAATGCGAAAAATGAACGATGCCGGCATGGCAAAAAAATCCGAAAAAAATTCGATGCCGGACCTGGCCAAAAATGCGAAAAATTAACGATGCCGGCATGGCAAAAAAATCCAAAAAATGATCGATGCCGGACCTGGCCAAAAATGCGAAAAATTAACGATGCCGGCATGGCAAAAAAATCCAAAAAATGATCGATGCCGGACCTGGCCAAAAATGCGAAAAATTAACGATGCCGGCATGGCAAAAAAATCCAAAAAAAATTCGATGCCGGACCTGGCCAAAAATGCGAAAAATGAACGATGCCGGCATGGAAAAAAAAATCAAAAAATAAACGATGCCGGACCTGGCCAAAAATGCGAAAAATTAACGATGCCGGCATGGCAAAAAAAAATCAAAAATAAACGATGCCGGACCTGGCCAAAAATGCGAAAAATTAACGATGCCGGCATGGCAAAAAAATCCAAAAAAATTTCGATGCCGGACCTGGCCAAAAATGCCAAAAATGAACGATGCCGGCATGGCAAAAAAATCCGAAAAAAATTCGATGCCGGACCTGGCCAAAAATGCGAAAAATTAACGATGCCGGCATGGCAAAAAAATCCAAAAAATGATCGATGCCGGACCTGGCCAAAAATGCGAAAAATTAACGATGCCGGCATGGCTAAAAAATTCAAAAAATGATCGATGCCGGACCTGGCCAAAAATGCGAAAAATGAACGATGCCGGCATGGCAAAAAAATCCAAAAAATGATCGATGCCGGACTTGGACAAAAATGCGAAAAATTAACGATGCCGGCATGGGAAAAAAATCCAAAAAATGATCGATGCCGGACCTGGCCAAAAATGCGAAAAATGAACGATGCCGGCATGGCAAAAAAATCCAAAAAAATTTCGATGCCGGACCTGGCCAAAAATGCGAAAAATGAACGATGCCGACATGGCAAAAATTAACGATGCCGGCATGGCAAAAAAATCCAAAAAATGATCGATGCCGGACCTGGCCAAAAATGCGAAAAATGAACGATGCCGGCATGGCAAAAAAATCCAAAAAAATTTCGATGCCGGACCTGGCCAAAAATGCGAAAAATTAACGATGCCGGCATGGCAAAAAAATCCAAAAAATGATCGATGCCGGACCTGACCAAAAATGCGAAAAATTAACGATGCCGGCATGGCAAAAAAATCCAAAAAAAATTCGATGCCGGACCTGGCCAAAAATGCGAAAAATTAACGATGCCGGCATGGCAAAAAAATCCAAAAAATGATCGATGCCGGACCTGGCCAAAAATGCGAAAAATTAACGATGCCGGCATGGCAAAAAAATCCAAAAAATGATCGATGCCGGACCTGGCCAAAAATGCGAAAAATTAACGATGCCGGCATGGCAAAAAAATCCAAAAAAAATTCGATGCCGGACCTGGCCAAAAATGCGAAAAATTAACGATGCCGGCATGGCAAAAAAATCCAAAAAAAATTCGATGCCGGACCTGGCCAAAAATGCGAAAAATTAACGATGCCGGCATGGCAAAAAAAAACAAAAAAATAATCGATGCCGGACCTGGCCAAAAATGCGAAATATAACGATGCCGGCATGGCAAAAAAAATGAAAAAATAAACGATGCCGGACCTGGCCAAAAATGCGAAAAATTAACGATGCCGGCATGGCCAAAAAATCCAAAAAATGATCGATACCGGACCTGGCCAAAAATGCGAAAAATGAACGATGCCGGCATGGCAAAAAAATCCAAAAAATGATCGATGCCGGACCTGGCCAAAAATGCGAAAAATTAACGATGCCGGCATGGCAAAAAAATCCAAAAAATGATCGATGCCGGACCTGGCCAAAAATGCGAAAAATGAAAGATGCCGGCATGGCAAAAAAATCCAAAAAATGATCGATGCCGGACCTGGCCAAAAATGCGAAAAATTAACGATGCCGGCATGGCAAAAAAATCCAAAAAAAATTCGATGCCGGACCTGGCCAAAAATGCGAAAAATTAACGATGCCGGCATGGCAAAAAAATCCAAAAAATGATCGATGCCGGACCTGGCTAAAAATGCGAAAAATGAACGATGCCGGCATGGCAAAAAAAATCAAAAAATAAACGATGCCGGACCTGGCTAAAAATGCAAAAAATTAACGATGCCGGCATGGCAAAAAAATCCAAAAAATGATCGATGCCGGACCTGGCCAAAAATGCGAAAAATTAACGATGCCGGCATGGCAAAAAAATCCAAAAAATGATCGATGCCGGACCTGGCCAAAAATGCGAAAAATGAACGATGCCGGCATGGCAAAAAAATCCAAAAAAATTTCGATGCCGGACCTGGCCAAAAATGCGAAAAATGAACGATGCCGGCATGGCAAAAAAATCCAAAAAATGATCGATGCCGGACCTGGCCAAAAATGCGAAAAATTAACGATGCCGGCATGGCAAAAAAAATCAAAAAATAAACGATGCCGGACCTGGCTAAAAATGCAAAAAATTAACAATGCCGGCATGGCAAAAAAATCCAAAAAATGATCGATGCCGGACCTGGCCAAAAATGCGAAAAATTAACGATGCCGGCATGGCAAAAAAATCCAAAAAAATTTCGATGCCGGACCTGGCCAAAAATGCGAAAAATTAACGATGCCGGCATGGCAAAAAAATCCAAAAAATGATCGATGCCGGACCTGGCCAAAAATGCGAAAAATGAACGATGCCGGCATGGCAAAAAAATCCAAAAAAATTTCGATGCCGGACCTGGCCAAAAATGCGAAAAATTAACGATGCCGGCATGGCAAAAAAATCCAAAAAATGATCGATGCCGGACCTGGCCAAAAATGCGAAAAATTAACGATGCCGGCATGGCAAAAAAAATCAAAAAATAAACGATGCCGGACCTGGCCAAAAATGCGAAAAATTAACGATGCCGGCATGGCCAAAAAATCCAAAAAATGATCGATGCCGGACCTGGCCAAAAATGCGAAAAATGAACGATGCCGGCATGGCAAAAAAATCCAAAAAATGATCGATGCCGGACCTGGCCAAAAATGCGAAAAATGAACGATGCCGGCATGGCAAAAAAATCCAAAAAATGATCGATGCCGGACCTGGCCAAAAATGCGAAAAATTAACGATGCCGGCATGGCAAAAAAATTCCAAAAAAAATTCAATGCCGGACCTGGCCAAAAATGCAAAAAATGATCGATGCCGGCATGGCAAAAAAAATCAAAAAATAAACGATGCCGGACCTGGCTAAAAATGCAAAAAATGATCGATGCCGGCATGGCAAAAAAATCCAAAAAATGATCGATGCCGGACCTGGCCAAAAATGCGAAAAATTAACGATGCCCGCATGGCAAAAAAATCCAAAAAAATTTCGATGCCGGACCAGGCCAAAAATGCGAAAAATTAACGATGCCGGAGTAGTTATAGGGCCACTTTGTGCAGGAAACTGAATCGGCCATATATCACCAAAGAGTTTGGGTGTGGTCAATGGGTGTCAGGTTTCATTAGGTTAAATGGTGCGGTTAATGGGTGTGGTTAATGGTGTTAAATGGAGCGGTTAATTGGTGCGGTTAAGGGTGTGGTTAATGGTGTTCAATGGTGCAGTTAATAGGTGCCATTAATGAGGCGCCATTGATCAATTAGTGATTAATGGTGTTGTGTATATGCATATAGTATGCAATGGAGCTACAAAAGTTAAAGGCGATATTTTGTAATTTTGTGTATGCGATCGAAAAGATCATCGTGTACAATTTGTATAGTATTTTTATATATGAGATTTTGGTGAATGAATAATATGACCTTGGTTTTTTTTTTT